>CM076578.1:1547924627-1548488934 GCA_034641835.2 Pinus albicaulis | reverse complement strand
CTAGATTAGCTATCTAACAGTTGCAGGTTAAGGCTACCTTGTGGTGGGAGGAGACGAAAATGGTCCATGCCATTTATGAAAAAACAATGACTTGGGAATATTTCCAAGTCAAGTTTAAAAACCGCTATTTGAATGAACGTTATTATGATGATAAAGCAAAGGAGTTCCACGAACTCAGATTGGGACAACTCACCATAGATGAGTTTGTCACCAAGTTTACAAATCTGTTAAGGTATGTTCCTTATATTCGTGAAGAGAAGACAAAGGTAAAAAAATTTTTGAACTGTTTGCCTGTTGTGTACAAGGAGAAAATAGAGTTCGATAATCCAAAAACTATGGACAAAGCGGTGAGGAAAGCTAGATTATGCTACCAGCGGTTTAAAGGAAATGGTGAGCATGGGAAAAGATGGGTAACCAAGGGTGAATTCAAAGGAAAGAAACAGAAACCAGCTTACTTGAAGAACTTTGGTAGGGATCATTAGCGGAAAAAATTTAATAAACCAAAAGAAAGTCAAACTGCTCAGTCCCAAGTTGGTTCAAAACAACTAGATGGAGATAATAAGAAGGAAGGAACAATTAAAATGCGAGAGCCTTTGAAATGTTGGGGCTGCGGAGAACCTTATATGCTGAGGGACTGTCCACACCGAAATATTTAGATGATTATGAGGGATCAAGAAGCTACCACAGTGAATGATATAGCAAGGAATATACCCACTCTTAGTGTAGCCTTGGAGAACCAACAAGAAGAACACCAGGCTACTATGGTCGAGATGGAAGGTAATATTGCTGACCAATATGTTACAGTTTTGATTGATACGGGTGCCTCTTTGAGTTACATTAGTCCACAAGTTGTAGATAAATGCAATCTCAAGACTAAAAAATTTCAGCAGTCTTGGTTGGTTCAGTTAACCACTAGTACCAAGAGAAAATTAACTCATAAGTTACCTCAAACAGCAATTAAGTTAAATGATTTTCAGACAGAAGTAAATTTAAACATTCAGCCCTTAGGCTCATATGATTTTCTGATAGGAATGGACTGGTTAGAAAAGAGAAAGGCTATGATGAATTGTTGGGAAAAAACTCTGCATTGTATAGATGAGGAGGGGAGACCTTTATACTCAAAGGAAAACCAAAACCAATTTCTGTAAGACAAATATCAGCTCTGCAATTAAAAAGAATAGCTAGGAAAGGATATCAAGTATATGTTGTACATGTTGAAGAAGTAGGACAACAACCTAAAGAAAACCTGCTAGATACCTTGCCAGTGGTAAGAAAATTCAAAGAAGTTTTTTCAGATGAGATTCCTCATCTTCCTCCCAAAAGAGAGATTTACTTTTCAATCGATTTGGTGCCTGGAGCAACACCTGTTTCCAGAGCCCATTATCGGATGAGCCCCCCCCCCCCGAACTCATGGAGTTGAAAATGCAATTGCAAGAATTGTTGGATAAAGGTTATATCAGACCGAGTGTGTCTCCTTGGGGAGCACCGGTGTTGTTCATGAAAAAGAAGGGTGGAACCTTTAGAATGTGCATTGACTACCGTCAACTAAATAAGTTGACAATCACAAATAGATACCCATTTCCCAGAATTGATGACCTTTTTTATCAGGTAAGAGGGGCTTCAGTATTTTCTAAGATTGATCTAAGGACTGGTTATCACCAACTCAGAATTAAGGAGGAAGACATTAGCAAAACAACTTTTCGAACCAGGTATGGTCACTACGAATTTGTAGTCCTACCTTTTGGTTTGACAAATGCCCCTACCACTTTCATGTGCTTAATGAACAGTGTTTTGAACAAGCACTTAGATAAATTTTTACTAGTGTTCATAGACGATATTTTGTTCTATTCAAAAAGTAAGGAAGAGCACAAAGAACACTTAAGGATAGTGTTGCAGACTTTGAAAGAAAACTAGTTATATGCTAAATTTGGTAAATGTGAATTTTATAAAGACAAGATTCAATATTTGGGGCATATTATTTCTAAACAAGGGTTGGCTGTGGACCCTGAGAAAATAAAGGCTATTAGAGAATGGTCGGTGCCAACTGATGTTTCAGCAGTGAGATCGTTTATGGGAATTGCAGGCTATTATCAAAGTTTTGTGGAAATATTTTCTGCAATAGCATATCCCATAACTTCACTACAGAGAAAAGGCACCAAATTTGAGTGGACGGAAAAATTCCAACACAAATTTGAACAATTAAAATTAAAACTCACTATAGCCCCTATACTGAAAATTGCAGATCCTGACAAAGAGTTTGTTGTGTGTACGGATGCATGTAGAGAGGGATTGGGAGGAGTGTTGTTGCAAGAAAATTTTGTTATTGCATATGAATCTAGAAAACTTAAGAAACATAAATAGAATTACAGTGTATATGATTTGGAATTGGCTGTTGTAATTCATGCCTTGAAGATGTGGCGACACTATCTTCTTGGAAAAAATTTACATTGACGACCGATCATATTAGTCTCAAGTATTTCTTTTCTCAAACAGATTTGAATGCTCGACAAGCTAGATGATTGTCTTTTCTGAGTGAATTTTATATGGACATAAAACATATCAAAGGGAAAGAAAACAAAATTGATGATGCGCTAAGCAGAAATGCTTGCCAAAATATAAGCGGCATTGGGAGTAGTGCTAGTTTTGATTTAGAAGAACGAGTTAAAAAGGTAGCAGATCAAGATCCACATTATGAAAATCTGCAAGTAAAAATGATGAAGAAATAAATGGTTGAATATGCCCAAAACCAGAAAGGGTTGATATGCTATAAAAATAGATTGTATATTCCCAATGTAGAGTCCTTAAAAAAAGAGATCCTAGATGAATATCATAAACAACCATATTCAGGACATCCTGGATATCAGAAAATGCTAACAGCTTTGAAAAATAAATTGTTTTGGCCAGGAATGAAAAAGGATGTAGTAGGCTATTTAGCTAGATGCATGGAATGTCAACTAGTTAAAGTTGAGCATCAGCACCAAGTTGGTCTTTTAAATCCCTTGCCAATTGCAGAATGGAAATAGGACACTGTTTCTATAGATTTCATAACCGGGTTACCCAGAAAAAAGTACCAACATGACTCAGTGATGGTAGTGGTAGACACCTTAACAAAGGCTGCACACTTCATACCTGTGAAATCTACTTTTGGCATAGCCCAAGTAACAGATATGTTCCTAAAAGAAATAGTAAGGCTACACGGGGTCCCAAAGATGATTATTTCAGATAGAGACGCTAATTTTACATTAGCCTTTTCGAAAGGTCTGTTTGGGGGCATGGGCACTAAATTGAATTTTAGTATAGCCTATCACCCTCAAACGGATGGTCAAACAGAGAGAACAAATCAGATCTTGGAGGATATGCTGAGAATGTATGTGATGGATAGGCCATCAAAATGGGAGGACTACTTGCATTTAGTTGAATTTACTTATAATAACAGCTATCAATCCTCCATCAAAATGAGTCCATTTGAAGCACTCTATGGAAGGAAGTGTCGTACTCCTTTAAGTTTGAGCCAACCTGAAGATAAGCTAGTATTGGGACCAGATACTTTACAAGAAATGGAAAGGATTGTCAAACAAATACAAAGAAACATCAAGACAGCACAAGATCGATAGAAAAACTATGTTGATAAGAAGAGGTTGCATCGAGAGTTCAAAGTGGGTGATCATGTGTACCTACGTATTAAACCCAAGAAGAGCACACTTTATGCTAGAAGTTGTGCAAAGTTGGCTCCTAGATATTGTGGGCCTTTTGAGGTGTTAGAAAGGGTGGGACCAGTGGCTTATAAGCTGGCCCTATCGCCCCATGTTAAAGTTCATGATGTATTTCATGTTTCGTTATTAAAAAGATATGTCCATGATGCTTCTCACATTGTTGATTGGAATGTGATACAGGTGGAACCAGAAGGGGAATTCCTTCCAGAGCCACTTCAAATATTGGAGCGGGAAGAAATTGAATTGAGAAACCGAACAGTAGCAAGAGTAAAGGTGCAGTGGAAGCACTTTACTGCTGAAGAAGCTACATGGGAAAGAGAAGCTGAGATGATGGAAAAATATCCATATCTATTTTCAAAATGAACTCTAATAGTTAGTTGTTAACACTGAGAATGGTGTTTGTTTTCAGAGGGGGAATATGTAACACCCCTAGTTTTATGGTTTTCAAGTTAGACATTTAAAATTCAATCCAAAGGAGAGTGGACCCCAATGGATAAGTATTGTGTGGATGTAATTAATTATTTAATTATGAAAAATAAATAAAATATTTCTGTGCATATTGACCAAATGAGAATTTTGAGATCACTTTCCAAATCCATGAGGTATGGAAAGAGGCTAAGACTTTCCCCAAAAATCTTTCAAAAATCCTTGAAATAATTTATTTCTAATTTAGATTTTTGAGGAAAAATCTAGATTTCCCCAATGAGGTGGAGAGTAGTTGGGAAGAGGTAAAAAGCTGGGAAAGCAGAAAGCAGCTTTAAAAGTCCCTAAATAAGGGAAGCCTGGGCAAACAGGAATAAAAGCATCCTGTAATTCTGGACGCAGAATTAGAAACAGGCTTTGGGGAGCATAAGATTAAATAAGCTACTCCAGAACAGATTGAGGTTGGTTTGTTCTAGGAGATGATCTCAGCTCGGGGGTGAGTTCTGGAGACAGAAGAGCTCTAAGGTTGGGAGGTTGGTCATTTGCAGAAGTGGTATGTCCACAATTTTTATGAATGGTCAAATTACCTGTTATTATGCAATATGGTTAATTACCGTAGATGTTAGTTTAATTCAAAATTTTGAGATTGTTATTCCTTACATTTAACAGAACTGTTTAGAAGGAATTAATCCTCTCAATTTTGTATAGTTGTAGGAATAGGAATTATGGGGAAAATCATCCAGACAATCTAAACCTACTAATGATTTAAATCTGGAGATTTATACTACTCCCATAAACCATTAAAGTTGTAACTTTAATCTGCTTCTGTGAAAGTATAAAAATAATTATGCATGAACTAGGAAAATAGACTTATAAGATAATAAACCAGCTATGAATTTAGAAGAATTTATAGACATTAAGTACTGTAGAGACATTGCAAATATAAAATTTTGAAGTGCATAACCATATAGGGTAACTTTCTGCAAAAAGGGAGAATCTGAACTGAGAAGGAAATAAATTTAGTTACCTGCACTAGATATTTCAGAACAGAAAAGTTGCACAGTATACAAGAAATTAACAAAATAGCAATAACAGGTTGAATTGTTCATAAGGCTAGTAAAAATATGTTTTGTAAGTAAACATAGAGTTTGGAAAGTTAAACTCCATTCTTAGTTTTTAAATTAATTGACCCAATATATGGAATATAAAATAGAAAAATTAAAATGAAATGGTAATCAGTGAAATCTATAGTGGAATAGTTGAGAGAGAAATAGATATATTACATCAGAAAAATATTCTGTTATGGTCTACTGGAAACATTAAATGATGAAAAACCTTTCCAAGAACCACATGGACACCTTCAAGTAGTAAAAATAATATTTCTCAGAATTACACTAATATCTATATATCACCGAATAGATTTGAGTTTAACCATGTGAGTCACAAGAGTATATCTCATTTGGTATAGTATTAAATTTTTATATAAAAATAGCAATGGGACTTCATAGGAAAAATTATATATGAATACGAGTAAATGAGAAATAACTTCTAATATACATATAGAAGAAATACCTATGTATTTACTGGTGCAGAGCTAAACTTTTTTAAAACTGTCCAAATATGAACAGTAGACTTGAGATATATTCCATGTAGGAGAGGATTAACTCCTATCATATTAATAAAACAAACTATTTTTTAAATGAAATTTATTATGAACAATTATAATAAATGAATCTGTCTGTCAAATTGCATAAGTACAGAATTAGAGAAAACCTACTAATGAAAAGTGGAACTGGGAAAGATATTGTAGATGAGCATCATCTAATTACTAATAGAAGTATAAATTAGCTACGAAGGACCTTTTGGTAACTAACCCCAGAAGCTAATTCGCCAGAAATTATAATTAATCCAAATCGTATTATATGACAAAAAAAAATATTATGTTTAACACTGTGGCACAGTCCATGAGTTCTACATCTTACGACTACAAATGTCATAGTAATACAATAACAACAGTTGTGAAAATTGACTGAAGCATGAGCCTGGTCCGAGAGGTATAAGAGGGCAGATGTCGAAACCCTCTCTAAGGAATTCAAATGAAGCTAGGACCTGATGAGTCGAAGAAAAATATGCATCAGATCACCTACGTGAAGCTTCGAATAGTTCTACAACAAAATTTCCCTATATTAGAGTTGAAAACAACTCGTACGTTACCTGGGCATTGGAAAAATGAAGAAACCATTATACCATGAATTGTAAAAAGGAAATGAATAGATAGACTTAATAAATGATAAAATGGCTTCCAACTGTGGATTACCTGGATCGTATGGGTAAAAAAAACTGGATGATGGGATATCCTGAGCAAGAAAAACAAACTTGAATGATTGTATGAACAAGAATCTTATAAATTTTAACTTAATAATACAAAAAACCAATCTCTCCGTATATCCAGAGAGGTTACCTCTGAGATAGCCATGAGTTGTTGGCAGGCATAAGGTTGTTTACAATACTCGACCTATCGAGCACGATAAGGGTACCGGGTTCAGTGAAATCAAGAGCTACGTTTAGCAATGGCGGCGCAAGACAAGTCAAAACGTATGCACCTGGACTCATATAATACTTACTTTGAATGAAAAGCTTGAACGTTCTACGCCATATTTACCATATAAATGAAATGAAACAACCATCAGACTCAAAATTCCAACCCATAATAGAATATATGTGTTTTGAATAAATCAGAAACGAAGACCCATACTATACGCATGGTGACTCCCGCAGAAAACGACGAAAGGAAATAGCTCGTAATAACGAAAGCTGGAGAACGTAGCAAATGAAACGAAGCTTGAAAAAAAAAATTGTTAAGAATATGAATGCAACAGAACATGAATAGAAAGAGAATCGAATAAGCTATATCAAAATCGATTTTAACGTTTTAGTGGTTACCTGGAATGATGAGCGTTCGGCACAATAGTGTGCATACAAGATGTGTAATGTTCTAAATTTTTCTGCATTAATGGAACATTAAATCTTGTTTAAACTCATTTAGGAGATAAATAATTGGGTAAGGAGGCCCAAAGATAATAAAAACATAAATAAAATCCCTCTATTATGAAAAGGGATCACCCATGGAACCAGATTTCACACCTTCATGTGTGAAAGGAGATATTTGCAAAGAGGTTTGACCAAGTCAACCAGCGCAGGGTATGAGTTGGAAAGCACTACATGACAATGTAGGAGGGAAGCTTCTAGAAGAAGGGCCCATGAGGAGTCTCCAATTTTTATATAAATGGAGGGGAGGAGAGCTATTTCCATTCATGCATATGTTTATGATATTGAGATGGTCATTTAAACTTCTTGAGCACACTGGTTGTTTAACTAGTCTGCAGCACTGTTTAGTGCACCGAGTGTCTCCGTTCGAAGACCTCACCCTTAACCCCAGGGGACTTCGAGTGCCTACTTGGGTGAGGTTTTCCCATCATTATTTTGGTTCAAGACCGAAGCATCACCCTCCAGGACAGTGTTATTTCTGCAGCAGCAAAATACTGTGTTGTAGGGTGTTGCCGTGGAGACTCCACAACACCTCTTCCATTGCTTGTTTCTCAGATGGGGAGTCTTTCTTGACTTTGGAGGATCAATTTGGAAGCTTGAGAGCTTATTTTTAGATCTTGGCATCAGGCCAACACATATTCTTTCCCCTACTGCGCATTTTTCTCCAATAGCTGCGTTATTTTCATAGTACATTTGCTATGGGCTTTTGCAGATTGATTGGAGGGTGGGATCTCAAGTGTAAGGATCAACCTTCCACTTAGGAGATCCATTTAAGGAGGTATGCTTCATTTTTTTCATCATCTTCAGCCTTCTCTATTGAGTTCCAGATTTGATTTGCAGCAGTTGCCCAGCAACTCCGGCATTTTCGCTATTTTATGTATTTCAGCCAATCCCTTGGAGGATTGATGTATTTTTGCTTATAAGGGTTAGATATTTTCTCCCCTAATTTATCTGAGCTGATATTGTCATATTCAGTCATTTTTAATGCAGAGTTGCAGTATACTGCGTTATTTTCTGTAGTCCTACTTTTGGTGCATGTAAATTTCCGAAAACCATTGCCGGGTGACCATTTCTTGTGCAAAAGGGGTTAAACCTCTATTTATCTACTATTTGATCAATATAAGCTATATATCAATCATATTTCATCACTTTATATAGCAACCCTAGTGGGAATTACGCTCTCATAGTATTCAAAAATTTCTGTTTAGCAAAGTCATGGGAAATCAGGGTTTTCTAGACTAGTCGGGAAAGGAGGAACAATTTAACTGAGCTATAATGCTTATTTGGATCTGAAATTTGGAGAATAGGTCCCTCGTGACCTAAGCTATCAGATACAACCATCCCCATCCTCTATTTTTACGCAAATCTCTGATATTAATCTTTTTAGTGCATAAATTGCTAATTTTCCCCATCCTTTGGATTGTAAATCTGAATAAAATTGGTTTTTGTAGTTCAATATGATGTATTTATGTTCCTCGCACATATTCTAAGCTTTTAATCATAGCAATACTGTTATACAATTGATGTCTTGCTGAATCCCTGATTTCAGGATATTACAGTGGTATAGAGGCGAAATATCTGGTAAATTCCCTCCCAGTCTATCTCTGGTTGGATTTTGCCATGTTTTAGAGATATCCCCGAAACAGGATATTACAATATGGGTTAATGACACTCATAATCAATGAAAAAACGCAGAAGAACAGAGAAAACTCGACGTCCTCTCATAAAAATTACAGTTGAAAAATGAAACTGTAGAGTGGAGGAATGGCGTAATATACTGAGCCAAAACC
The DNA here is from genome assembly GCA_034641835.2 of Pinus albicaulis. NCBI lineage: Eukaryota > Viridiplantae > Streptophyta > Pinopsida > Pinales > Pinaceae > Pinus > Pinus albicaulis. The sequence goes on along the minus strand of CM076578.1, from coordinate 1,548,479,960 downwards.
ATAGTTCATCGCTTATCTCCACCGTCCACGTGGAGAGCGATGCCCAAACAAATTCAATATCAGTCGAAAAGTGCCTCGAAAAACATGGAAATCTCCACAGTACAAGAACTGAGATTTTCAAATTAATACCATAGTACACATCAAATCAACCACCATACGAATCTTAATACATAATGACACATAAATCGACTTTCATAAATGATAACTTGGCCGAGATACATCGCAACAGTAAACGAGAAATTGTGGAGTACCAATGAAACGACATAACGTTTAAAAAGTGAATAAATGATAGGCAGGCATATACTGGCCTCAGGATCATTGTAATTCTTAAAACCCTAACCATTATATTCACAAACCAAATGAGTATAAACGTCTTTGTTTGGTTGGAACAATGGACAAGTACAACGAGTTGGTATATGTGCTACATGAAAAAAAATATATTAAACCGTCGTTATAACAAAGGGTTATCCATATTCGAATTGTTATATGTGTCACAATCCTGAGTTAAGGTGGGATTCATTGATATATATATATATATATATATATATATATATATATATATATATATATATATATATATATACACATGTTCTCACACCCATTACATTAAGGTATTATAATATTGAAATTCAAAGTATGGTAAATGTATATTATGTTCTAAGGTAAATAAATGCACTATAAGTATAATGTAAGGGTTAGTAAAATAATCACCCTGAGTTATAGTGAATAATATTATAAAATAATTCAATAAGAGTGAGATGTGTCACAAAATTTCAAACTATAAACCCATATTTAAAACAAATAATAGTATATGGGAAATACAGAGTGGCACCCAATATTAAAGGGCTAGACATATACAAAATAATAATAATAAAATGGTTAAGTGGAGAGACATATATATATATATATATATATATATATATATATATATATATATATATATATATATATATATATATATATATATAATTCATTTTGAAAGAGATGTTTTCATAAGAAATATAATAAGGATTTAGGTAGTATATCCATGCAATTTCCTCAAAGTCCTTTTGTGTTAGTAACAAATCAAGGCATAAGGGCATTATTTCGACTCTCATTTCTAAACCACCCCATTTCTCAAAATTCAAGCAACCTTTGTTGGTTATGGATCTCTCATCATACTAAATCATCAATTCATGAGCCTTTAGGGTTCTCATGGCTAGGAAGGGATCAATGGAAATAGTGAGTGATAGGCTCTCAAGCTTAGGAACTAGGATGGTCCAAGGTTATCTCTCCAACTTTCTTGTAATATCTCTAGTTATTTCACCATATTCACTTGTTTGGATATCAATTTCTCTAGTTATTTTTGTGTTAGTGGTGAAGATATCACAATGAAGAAAAGGTGACTCTATTGGTTCCTAAAACTAAACTACTATCATTTATCTTCACCCGATATCATTCCCTCCAATAATTAATTCTCTATACTAGTCATAATTCTAGTCTTCCCTCTAAAATCTATAACAACTAGAATTGGTTAACCATAAAGAAAATTGAGCAACGAAAATGGTCCAAATGTAGTAGGAAATTCCATAGACATAAATATAACATAATTCCAATGAAAAACACCCAATGCATAACTGGGACTTAAGTGGATGCCATGAATGTTGTAGATAATATTCTTCTTTTTATGCGGTTGAATCCATGGAGCACATTATTACTTAAAAAATAAAGAAGCTCTCCAATATTCAATTGGAAGCATTTTTTAAGCATTAGGTGCTAAATACCTTGCATTATAGGTCCAAGGACACCAAGGTATTTAAGCTCATTGAGATTTACTAGATCAATGAGGCCTTCCTTGCATAGATGGTACATGAGAGAGGACAATAGCAGTAGTCTATTCTATAGAAACTAGACCTCATAGATAATAAATTTGAGGTAGTTTTCCAAAAATATTTTAATATAACATTCAAGGTTTCAGATCCTATAAATTTCCAAGATGATCCTGAAGAAGTTGTTGAAGAAGCCCATACTTCTAGGGGCACATCATCCAATCCCATAAAGCTATATGAGGACCTATAACTCACATGGGCACACAAAACTAATATATCTCTATGGTGAATTTATAAGGGTGGTCTTTATATATTTATCTAATAATACTACTAGATATAACATAAATGTTTCCAAATTTACGTTTTAAGCTCTTATTTTATATTTTAATTAGTTATGTTAGTTTAATATAAGAATCTAATAACTCTATACTACTTTAACTATCTTTTTAAAATGATTTCTATATCTTTTTCAAAATATTGTAAATCTATTTTCCTATTACACAAATCATGAATAATCTTGCATATATTATTTACTATAATATATTGATGTAAAACTAAAATAAAAATTAAAAATTGTAATTCTAAAAATTAATAATAATAAATAATTAATTTAAATTATTTATCCTTTAACTATATCAAAATACATTAACATAATAATAATATAATTATTTTTTTACATAGTGGTAAAACCTATCATAATGCAGTTGTCAAAAGAGTAGTGAGGACAACCATCTTTGGTGCTATCTCAGGTTGACTGGGGTTTTCCTCTAGGTCTTGAGTTGTTAACCTATTTCCTTCAGTCCGAGAAATACTAGCTCTTAGCCAAGCAAAAATAATTTTAAAGAAAAATCCAAACTCTATAATAATATAATTATTATAATTAACTTTAACAATTATCTTTTATTTAAAAATTTTTAATTAACTAAATTTTCACTTATATTATATTATTCCAAATATATAATAAACTTGCCCCTCACAATATTCTTCAAATAAAAAAATATTTTATTTTCCTTAAATGGAGATATTTTAATATCATTCTCATTCAAAATATATATATATATATATATATATATATATATATATATATATATATATATATATATATATATACTTTCATAATTATTCTTTATAGTGCAAGCACTTTTAAGGTAATATCTTATTATAAGAACCCAAAATTGTAACAAATTTTATCAACCTTTTATCATAGTGATCCTTGGAAAAAGAATTACCGTCCTCGCCACATACTTTATAACAAAATAATAATTCATATGGTTGTTACCCTTCATTGGCTAAACATGCTTTCATCATTCCATTATTCTTTACATCCATGAAAATAACCTATGATAGCTGTCCCCATTTATTGACTTTGACCTATTCTAATCATTTCATGAACATTCCATTACTTTCGTGAAAAATACCTAAATGTATTCTATCAATTAAGTAGTTGGATATGAATCAACGATGACATAATATTCTTAAATTTATTCACCTTGAAAAAAAAACCCAAAGAATTCAATATAAATTCCCTTTAAATGAGTGTACAACACTAATCCACCCACTGTGGATAATTAGAAGGCTACAATACTTCATATTCTCCTCAAAAGACACTTAATTTTAGATGAGGATGTTGGCATGAAATAAATATAAAGAACTACATGTTTACATGAGCATTAGGTTTCTTTCTTTGATATACATGCTTTAATGTCTTTCATGAAGTATCAGAATTATTTTTATCTTTTGATCATGAGTTGTCCTGCTTCCATCTCCGATGATTAGACTTGCTTTGATGTCATTCATGAAGTCTATGTAAATGTGTGTACATTGTTTTATTAAAAACACTAAATTCTTTTATAAATAATTGTTCGCATTCTGCATCACACTCATCTTTTTATAAAGAATTGTTTCTCTTTTACTCGATATGATTTATTAATTTTATTATAAATATGTACCATGTACCTTCTGATAAAGAATTGTTTATTTAGTCGGTATGATTTATTCATTTTATTATTAATATGCACCTTCTAGATAATTGTAATCTTTTGATAGAGTTTTTCTCCTTGCACATTATTTATAGTAAAATAACAAACTTATGGTAAATAGTTGTACTCCTTTTTGCATTATATATGTTTTACTCATTTTACCTTTTTATATATATCGCTTTTGATTATTCATTAAGATTCGGACATTCAACTAATAATTTAGAAAAATCTTATTCTCTTTTCATTAAATCTTATGTTTTTTTTATTAGGTTCTATTTGGATTCTTTATGGTAGATGACTATATTGGAAGTCTTATGACATTAAAATATAGTTATAAAATATATATATAATAATAAAAAACAAGTCCACTCATCTATGGATCAAAATTTGTGAGAATTTAGTAAGAAATCTGGAAATTTGAAGAGGTAAAAAATTTCCATATTCTTTTAAAGCATAAGGAATGTGTTGATACTTTGATGAAAGACAAAACCTCCATTCAACAAGGAGTCTTTCGGAACTATGACTTTTGTATTCCCTAATTGTATTTCTTTATCAAAAATGGATTTCCATCCAAATTATTAATCACTCTACACACAAGTATGACATATGTCATATCACCTCTTGAACCTCTTCCACATCTTAAGGTGGATGGTACATTACCTCAAGTATTTCCTCGTTAAATTTACCAAGGAGTTCTCCAAATATTTGAATGGATCTCATTTGCAAAATCATAATGGTTCGATTGGACCTAATCCTCCATTTCATTTTATGCTTTAGCAACTTAGGAATCATCCTTTAGAGCTAAATTTAGAATGCACGAAGCGAGAGTAGATTAGGAAACTTCAAATTAGTGATAGTCAAGATTGTAATCGAGAAATAAGTTTCATCCTCAACCCTTTATCAACATATGGAGTAGAGAAGGTCACTTTAAAAAATGAAAACAATATGTTGAGCAAAATAAATTGCAAAAATGATTCCATCATCTCTAATTCAGGAATAATTCTATAATCACTCTATTCTAATGGAATAGGTTTAAGTTAATCAAGGTTATGGAATAATAGCTAAAGAATAAACATAGGGACCTTAGTCTATTTAATCTAGACTCATCATATTTGAACACCTTTTTGGGGGTTTGTTAGTTTAAATTACTCTAAGATGATACTGCTTGTTATCCTATAGCGCACTTACGCCTCTTCAAACAACATGGTACTACATATTTTTCCCTAATGGACTTTTCATAAGGCATGAGAATTCACATATCACTAAAATTATCCACTACTACAAATAGATGGTCAGAGTCTCCTCTTGGTTTTGAGAAAACAACCCACAAAAGCCATGAAGGTGATCTCCTGTGGTCAAGTAGGTATAGGTAAGGGATGGATTAACCTTGCCTCTTATTATTGGGTTTATGGTACATTAAAGTATTAATCCTTTAGTTTAATTGCACTACAATTTTATTTTTTGGGGCCAAAACACAATCATCCATAAGTTACCCACTGTTTCCCAACACCAAAAGTACCTAAAAAATTGGAGCTTGTACACCCTCTAACAAGTTGCACTATTTATCATTAAAGAACACATAACTTATCTAACTTATAGAGAAACTCATCTAGGAGATGGAATTCAACCTTTCTATAGCCTTCTTCTACATGAAATTGGCCGTGTAGCTATTGGAATACCTCCATGAAGTGCTTATATTCTATGTATTTATCCATCTATGAATAATGGTTAAAATGATTCATGAGCATAAGAGTACCAAAAATTATTGATTTGGGTTTGGCATGGGGGATTCAGTGGGGGAGAAATACCATACCACATGCATCCATATTGGAGGATATATAATGAGGAAAAAATGGCATAATATATTGAGGATATAATAGGGGATAAAGAATTTTTATATGTTGTGTATAAAAAATAGATCTCAAAGTTAATGAAAATATAAGAGGGTATAAAAATTGTTAATGAACAAATGGATACCTACAATGCCTAGTTAAATTAGGGTTTTTTTAATTGGGAATGTGTATTGGGCTCATATTGGTAGAGGGTTAAATAAATTGATTTTTAGAGGTATTTTCCAATATGTAATTAAATTAAGGGTATTGTTTAGTATTCCATGAATACACGTGATATGTCAAAGGTTCATTGAGTCAAACCCCTATGGGGTTTGGCTGGCCTTGAAAGCATGTTAGATAAAGAAGAGGGCCATGTTAATGATCGTAGATGGTTAGCTCTAGGAGCCTACAGGGTTATCTCAATCAACTGAAATAAATTATTTCAAGGTACAGTTAATTGTGAGATATTTAATTATAATCCAATTGAGATTAAATTTTAGCAAAATTAAACTAGGTTACCAACCAGTATTCTGCTAGTGTTTGGCTTTCTCTCCATCTAGTATTATACGAAATAAGGAGAGATTACACAAGGTTTTCATCGAAAAAAAATCCCCAATTTTTAGTTCAATCAATTATACCATCTCCAAAAGGCATGTTGCTCACAAGGATGTCACAATTCCAGTATGGTTGAGTCCCTCGAGTTTCCCAACTATTATTTTAGCTAGTGATTGACATCATCCTCCAACTACACATTTCAAGTAGGGAAATATTATAAAATTATATTTCCAAAAAAATTAAAATATGTGTGTGTATGTGTGTGTGTGCACACTCACAATATATCAAGGATTAACTCAAGAAATCATTTTATAAGCATGAGATCTCTACCCCAAAGTTGGATTTATCACAAGTTCGTTTTTTTGTATCACCATGGGGTTATTATCCATAATGATGGTTAATGGTTTAACCTATTTACCATCCATGGATCATTGAGAAGTACTAAAATATTTTTCTACAAGGTTTCTTCATTGTAGTGTGTGTGTGTGTGGAGAGAGATAGAGATTCAATTGGATACATCTTGGTTGGTTGAAAAGTGAAATTGTTAGCCTCCCCACCCAATTTCAAATCCCACAATACGACATGTTTTCTATTTTTGAACCAATTAAGATTATCAAGGTACCATTAATATCATTCTCATTCTTGAGGGTGGGATGAGATGTGTGGGAATGTACTAAAATTTGGTAAACTTCTTTAATATTCCCAGCCATGGTTGTAACTAGTCATTTAACTACCCTCCATCTAAATATTTTAGGGAATAGGGATGGATCCCATGAAATTTCACTTTGAAAATATGTATATATTTTCGCAAAATAATCTCACCTTCACCCTCACACACCAAACAAAATACTAGTGTGTTGGTACCATGCCAACCGTGCCAAAAATATCCTTCTTTCTCCTTGAAATTTTTAGATTGAAGTAAATAAACCATGGGTGCATAATATGCTTGTAACCCCATAGTAAAATATGATATTTTATCCTAACACCTTTCTAGACTTAGGAACAATAACATCTATCAATTTATCTAATTCTTGGGAAATTATTTTTTTCTATGGAATTCCCTTGGAAAATCCCTCTAGTCACTTCCCCACATTTTGTGAATGGTTCCTAATATAAATGATACTAGAAAAGGATATATACACCTAACGTGAATTGAACTCATAACCTTCTTAGCCAATATGACTTTGGAATGGAAAATTTCTTAAACTATCCCAGGATACTAGGCCCCATGGATTCTTTTTTCTATGGTTATGTCATTAAATATAGCTCCAACACTTTATATAATAATTTAGGGTTTTTCCCTCACTTCATAGGGAATATCGTGACAAGGTGTTCTATTAATATGCTCCATAGTGAAAAGATTACCTGTTTGAAACTCTGTAGGAAAAATTCCAGCCATGCTAAGCGTTGGTGTGCCCCAAACTGGGTGTGATCTCCAAGTGATTTTGATGGCTTAGATGCACCTGGATCACAAATAATAAGTCTACAAGTTAGGCTTAAAACCAAATTGTAGGCTTATTTGATTTCCCACTACAATTTTAGAAACTTTTATTCAAAATTTCTTCATTCATATATTGAAAAATATTTACTAATAAAATATTTAGATCTTGTAAAATTACAAAAAGTGTTACTAGTAAAAAAAAAATTGGATTTATATACAATTTTCATTGGGTCAAGAAACTCTATAACCTAGTATGGGGGAGATGTTGGAGTCTTCATAAATTAGTGTAAAATTTTTAATTTTCACTTAATAAAAATTTAGGATAGGGGAGACGTCGTAGTGTTCTTAATAAGTGTAAACATACATTTTAATTTTGGCTCAATAAAAAAGAAAAAAAAATTATTAAATAATTCCACATTATGTTTAAAATTCCCCGTGGAAATTCTTTATATCACATGGATTAATATAAACAAATAAATATATACTCTTGTAAATAAATATATTAATTTAAATTTATTATCTACCATAATTTAAACAAGTATTTTCACTAAAACAAGTAGAATTCATATGTAATTAAGAATACTTATTGGAAGTTACTACCCACCATTATTTATGTATTTCTTAACAAAACAATAAATAGAATTAAAACAATTTAAAAATTAATATAAAGTAAATTTAAGATAAAATAATACTAATTTTTTATTATTAATTTATATCATTAAAGTACCAAGTGATGATAATTCACACTTATTTATATATATATATATAAGTTAGATATTTTACATAATATTAAGTTAGACATCTTATATTATATTGAGTTATTTAAGTGGAATAAGGTTGTTTTATATCTTGGAAATGAAGGTGATGCTTTCTTTATGGAAATTATGAATAGTTTGTTGGGAATAAATTTTAAAATGATAAAAAAGGAGATGAACAATGTTCATCTAGAACCCATTTGAACATTTTTATCCAATATCACATTTCTCTTGGCTATGAGTTTAGATAAAAAAAAAATACAAAATGTTTTAATATAATACCGAGTTTAATATCAATATTAAATGTTTAATATTAACCTATTGTTATATTAATATCATTAGATTTAATAATTTTGGATTAATGTATTAACATATATAATATTAGATTTAATATATTATAATAGATATTAATGCTACCTGAATTTAATATAATATAATATAATAAAAATAATAATTTTTTTCTTTTCAAGGAAAAAAATACAGTAATATTGTTTATATAAAATAATTTACATATGAATATATTCATAGTATTCTGGACGCTCCCAAATGGTGTCAATTGTTGACTTTTATGCAAAAATTGATCTTTATCCTAGGTTTACGATAAAAATAATTTAGTTTTTTTATGGTTGATATAAAATTGATCTTTATTTTGATTTTATGTTATATTTTTGTACTTCATTAAATTTTTTATAAATTGCTAGTGAAGGTAATTGAATATATATATATATATATATTATTAAAATAGATGCATTGATTTTAATGTAGATGTTGATTGCACTTGATGTTTTTATTTCAGTATAGATGTCGATTTCTAATTATAATTGATTGATTGCACTTGATGCATTAATTTCAACGTAAATGTTGACTTCTAATCCTATTTGATTGTTTCCACTAGATGCATATGTTAATTTCTAATGTAACTTGATGAATAATGTACATTTCTTTCAAAGTAATTAGATTAATAATGTGCATTTATTTCAATGTATGTACAAAATAATTATTAATAAAGTATATTTAATTATTTGTTATAGTACTCATCAACCTAGATCCATATTAAATATAAATAAACAACAAAGTGTGTAGATCTATCTTAGTCATTATTCTAAAGACATGTTAAATAGAAACGAACAACAAAGTGCAAGTCTATAGAGGTAGACATAAGAAATGAAAACTAAGGATGCGTCCATTTTAATGTATATGCAAATTTGTGATGTGATGTATATAGATGGATTATGTGAATAATTTTCAAAGTAATTAAATTAATGGTGTGCATTGATTCCAGTGTATGCATAATTATTGTTGTCAACATTTTTTTATGTGTTCCATATTAAATAGAAATGAACAACAAAAATCAAGTCAATAGAGAAAGACATAAAAGTGTTAACAAATAAGGGAGAAGCACATATAAGACCAACAAAGATAGTCACACCAAATAACAATTGAACAACAACAAGAACATATAAAGAAAAAAAAATTAAACAACAAAAAACATATCAAATAGAACATGAAAGAGAATATCTACAAAGAAGAGCACAACAAATGACAACTAAATAGTCTCAAGAGTAAAGAATACATGAAAATGCAAAATGAAGAGGAAATTGACAAAAAAAAAAGCAAGGGACTGACCATCCAAGAGAATGAATAATTTAGGAAACAAAAAAATTAAAAACAAATAGCATATTGACAAAGAAAACAATATTCAAACATAATACAAGATGCAAAAGAAAATTCTATGAAAAAAAAATGTCTAAAAGATATATATGCTCAAGCGCAACCAGTAACTCTAGCTAATATGAATATTACTTATCAAAAATTTCATGACATGATTTATGAGTAGTTCAAATTCAAATAATTCATTTGTGTTAGGAGTCATATATAGGAATTTACATTTTTAATACAAATACAAGTCTAATGTGCATGACATATAGAAGAGAAGAAACTCATGATTAATTTTAGTCATATTTAACATATTTCAAATGATTAGATTAATCACATGTTAGACAAGTAGTGTGTTGTTTCACACAACTAAACCAATTTAGATCCATCTTATTAGATCCATATTAATTGTGGTTCTATAATTGTAGAGAGAGAGGTGTAGAGGGAGAGGTGCAAACCTTTACTTATGATGCAGGGGCATTAGGTTCCGAAAAATACTTTGTATTTTCATAGACATACGGGGTCTCATGTTTTTGCTTACTTATGTAATTATTGAATAATTTGAGTGATTTAATTTAAATATGGGGAGGATTTGTAAATGTTCCCAAATCACTGGAGAACATGAGAGAATTTAATTGGTTAGGAATATGAAGAGTCAGTTTCAGTAATCTAGGGATTTAGTTTAAATTGAGAAATCCAAGAGCTTTCTCGAGCTATAAGGGAGCTGAATCGATTCACTGCTCTTTTGTATAAATGTAAGCATCAAGAGATCAGAGAATCAGAGCTGCAGAGTGTGTGAGTGCTTCAATCTTTAGAAGAAAAAGAGTCGTTCATGTAAGCCTACGGGCTGTTGAACAGGGCCAATCGATTTGAAGATCAGGCCACAGAGGAAGTAAGTCTTTGTAATCAATCGAGTTTTATTTATACAGAGAAATTCAGGGTCAAATTGGTTCGTGCATGAGACTCTATGTGTTTCAATTTGACTTGCAAAATTGGGTGAATAGATCACTGAAAGGATTGATTCCAATTAAGTGTTTAATTTCATGTCTCAATCTATATATAATAAGTTGGATGCATTCTAAAACGAATTGATTTCATATGGAGTTGTTTAAGGAATTATTTGGATTCCTAGATTGACTGGAGCCCAAACTGGAGTCACATTTAAATGTTATTGAGCTTTTAATCGATTACAAACCACATAAATCAAATATAGAGGGGGATTGGAATTGACCCTATTCAATTGGATGCACAAAGGTTTAAGGACTGATAGACATTGTAAGAACCAGAATGATGGGTGTATATACAGTTAATAGAAGTCTGGCTTTAAGTCACGCCCGGAGGTTTTATGCCATTCATAAAGAATGGAATTGTATTATAGTAACTGAGTATAGAGAAATAGTTATGCATTGTCTATGTGCCAGAGAGGGTCATAGCAGTTCGCTGAGTTCATAATTGTATAAATCAGAAGCAAAGGAGCTGTGAAAGAAAATGTGAATGGAGGAATGGCGTTGTGAGTCAAGCTGAATGGTTCTTGATTCCGAAGTGGCAAAGATATTAAAACGATTCGATAATTGTTAGAATGGGTATGCAGAAGCGTTTTGTTAAAAGGAAATGGACCATAGATTTAATATAGAAATGCATATAAGTGTTGCAAGATCTTTAATCGATTGGAACTGGAAAAATGAGACTGTGAAGGCGAATTTGAAATTAATGCGATTGTGTAGACTTGAACCAGCACAACAGAACCTTGAGCAAAGAGGAAGTCGGAACCGTGAAAGGCAGTTTTTAGAAGTAAAACTAGCAGTATCACGTTGCCTCTTAAGTGGTAAGTTGTTTTAGCATTTTGAACACGATAGTGTCCATCGTTTGACATGCATCCATGGGCGGTATTCAAAAACCATTTATATTGTGTAAATTTGAAGTGTTAAGCATCAGGAGCTTTTATTACGCGATATCCGTTCGATGATATCCATTGAAGGATCAATGCTAGTCGCATCACCAAGTTGTGAAGGGATTAACGACAAAAGGTACGCTGAAAAACATTGTGGGCCCAGAGGTAATCTGATGTTTCTGACATTTGAATTAGAAATCATATGAGTGTTAGGTTTGTGGTTAATATGGAATGCTAATGGAATTAAAAATATATTGGATAAAGATAGAGAGGCTTTTAATAAAGTTGTAATGATTAAAAAAATCCCAACCTTCGTATGAAAGGCTAGCTTATATGCGGATCTGTGAGTGCATGGAATAAGATGAATGAAAAAGTAAAAATCGTGGATTTGGTGGGTAATAATGCAAGTTGAAATATGCTTTTAATTCTATATGCAGATTGAATATGAATGAGGTTTTCATAGCCATGAGAAATTAAAGAAGCTTCCACATTATTAAAGGGAATTTGCCCAGATTGTGAGTATTAAATGTGGATGATGCATTGTTATATGCTGAAAATTATTTTAAATCCAAATGCTTATGGTAGGAATTTTGGAAAGGTCGACTATCATTAAATTAAAAGTGGAACCTTGGATATGAGGGTTATTGGATTTTATAGAAGAGCATAGTATATGTTTTGAAAGGCTTCCGCATTAATTTAAATTGCTAGTTCAGAAAATAAAATGTTGAAATTGCTAGATTAGGAGTTTGTAATGGATTAAAGATTGGTGTGTGCAATTATATGCATGAGAGTTTGAGAATGTGGGTTTGGTGGGGCAGCCTCGCCATTAAGTGGTATCAGAGTAGGATAAGCTCTTTGAAATTTAATTTTTGAAGTGCATATGTACTGAAGCAGTGAGGAAAATTTGAAGTTTTAAATTCGTTTAAGAGTGATTGCAGATTTGGAGAGGTGTGTAGTGAAGGTATTCACATTTGCATAATCTAAAGTTGAAGGCCAAGTGTTTTGAAGATTTCCAGGATATGTTCTGAATATGTGAACACAGGAGTGATGGTGATGGAAAAGTGATCAGATTTGAATCTGACAGGACAGCGTGCAGTGCAGCAGAGCATTGGAAGGATTTGCAGAAGTAATTGCAAATGAATGTTGAACAAACCTTGAAGGTGAGGTAAATTTGATTCTGTTTGAAGAATTTTGTTTGCAAAATTCATATTGCAGACAAGTGAGGAGCATCTCAGCAAGAAGATCATAGCTTTGAAAAGAAGTGATGAAAGAAGCCAGTGAAGGTTTCTAAAGTGAAAAGAAAGTGTGGCAGAACTTGGAGAATTCCCAATAGAGGTTGGATGAAAAGAGAACAAATGTGTTCTTGAAAGGTTGCAGAGAGTGAAGCCTAAAGGAGCAGAGAGAATTCTCAAGAGGTTCCAGAGGTAGAGGACCTATACTTGCCAAAAGAACAGATCCACAGAGAGGATTGGTGAGGTAAGTTGTGACAAGGAGGACTAGTTACTATAGAGGTTTCAGTGCATCCCGTGATGAATGAGTGAGAACTCATGAAGGAGAAGATGGCTACTAATAGTCATAGCAGAGATTGCAGAGGTTCCGAGAGAGGCCAAAATAGAGTGAAGATGAAGAAAGAGGATGCCAAGATAGATGGCATATAGAGACAGTTAAAGAAATAAGAGCATGAGAAAGAGGTAGCTGAGTTCAGGGAATAGTTCAACAAATTGGAAAATATGATAGAGGAAAGTCAGAGAGTTGGTTGGCTCATGAAGAAGAGAGTAAAGTGGCGCAGGCTACAGATGAAGAAAGAGCAGATGATACATGCTCAGCAGAAAAAGAGATTACTTAGAATGATTGAGTATTTGGAGAAAGACTTCAAGACTGAAAATTAGAGTGGGACTAAGAGGTCGAATAGCTTTACACCTAATGATTTTTGTATGCTTGCAGGAAAAACATGTGAAAGAGGACAAACTGGTGATGTTGTCACTAAGGAAGAAAATGGAACAACCAGATATTTTGAAAATGTCCATACACAGTTGGGGAAAGGTTTTGCTTTCCAACATATTGGAGGCAGAGGAGATTTAACTTGTGATCATGGCCAGAAGCTGGAAATTGAGCAGTCAATTGGACAGCTCGAAGTGACTGAAGAGAGGACCATTGAAGAATTTCTAAAATGTATAGAAGACTTGGAATAATAGGAGGATTTGATGATCAAATCATCAAATGAGACCATGGGATCTTATGGTTTTAAAACTGACAAGTTTTGTGTGAATGCATGTATTGAAGAAGAAAATTCATGTAATGAAATTGTAATGAGTGAAGTTAAAAGTTTCCAAGCAAGATATGATGATTATCTTGCAGATGAAGATTAGATTGAATTACTGCAATAGAAGGAATTCATAAATTCCTTGTTTTATGAAAGAAATTGTTTCAAAGAAGTTGTGTTTTATGATGCTAAATTTGTTGTTAATGATGATAATGACAAATTGACTTTATTAAATGGCCAAGTGAAAAGTGATGGATAGATAGCTGAAGTTATTGCAGAGATGGAGGATCATAATTCTATTCTGATGAAGGATGAAGAGATAGTGATAGCAGGAAATTTGAATTGTGAAGGTAGTGAGGATTGTATAATTGTTTTCTCAGGTGAGATGACATATTTGTGGCATGAGTTAAGTGTTCTGGAGTAGAGGCTAGAAACACAGAGAATAAGTGTTCAAATTGTAAAGGTAGAGTTGAATGAGAATGAAAATTTTCATTCTTATGAACCAGTGCAAGGAAACATCCTTGAGAGGGATGATGTAGAGGACAAACTAGTTCACAGTCTCGAGAATTATTTGAAGGATTGGAATCAGCATACTGATGTGCTGATGACAGATCAGCAGAATGAAGTATTGCTAGGAGAAATGACGGAGCAGGAATTTGAAGTGTTGCCAGAGGAGGAAGAGACACAAGGATTTTATAAATTTGGTGTTTGTTTTATGATTGCAGGTACTAGTGGAAGGACTAAAGGATGTTTGGTCCAGGAGAAGAAAAGAGATGATGACAATGACTGGAAATTTAAATTCCAGTCCAAAGAGTTGCTGAAGGCAGAGGATGAAGAAATTGTCATGAATGACAATCAGGAAAAAAATTTATGTTGCAGAGAACAAGAGGGTATGGATGATTGGGTGGTAGCTAGGGCTCCACAATTAAGGGCAAGAGCTAGACAAAGGTGGCAGTAAGGACTGAGCAAGTAAAATCTCAGCAAGCTAGAGCAAGGGCTCAGCAACTGGAAATAAGAGTTCAGAAAATAAGAACTCAGCAAGCAGAAGCAGAAGTAGAATTTGAGCAATCAAGAGGGAGCAGTATCCAGCAGTCAGAAGACAATTAGACAGATAAATTGAATTTACGAGGAGGTTGATGGTGAAAGTATCTCAGAAGAAGATAGCAGTAAGAAAGTAGAGAAAAAGCAGCAACAAGAAGAAGACAGTCACAGACTGTGAAAGCTTAGCAAGCGGAGAGATGCAACATAAGATATGGAAGCCTGGAGAAGTGCAGAAGAAGAATATTGCAACAGATGACCAGTTGCAGAACAAAGTGTGGGATCCAGCAATACAAGGATTGAAAGCACATGATCATGAGATCATGAATCATTTTAACCTTGGGAGTCTAATGTAGGGGCACTAGGTTCCAAAAAAATACTTTGTATTTTCATAGACATAGGGGGTCTCATGTTTTTGCTTGCTTATGTAATTATTGAACAATTTGAGTGATTTAATTTAAGTATGGGGAGGATTTGTAAATTTTCCCAAATCACTGGAGAACATGAGAGAATTTAATTAGTTAGGAATATGAAGAGTCAGTTTCAATAAATCTAGGGATTTAGGCTAAATTGAGAAATCCAAGAGTTTTGTCGAGCTGTAAGGTAGCTGAATCGATTCATTGATCTTTTGTATAAATGTAAGCATCAAGAGATCAGAGAATCAGAGCTGCAGAGTGTGTGAGTGCTTCAGCCTTTAGAAGAACAGGAGTCATTCCTGTAAGCCTACGAGTTGTTGAACAGGGCTAATCGATTTGAAGATCAGGCCACAGAGGACGTAAATCTTTGTAATCAATTGAGTTTTATTTATACAGAGAAATTCAGGGTCAAATTGGTTCGTGCATGAAACTATGTGTGTTTCAATTTGACTTGCAAAATTGAGTGAATCGATCACTGAAAGGATCGATTCCAATTAAGTGTTTAATTGCATGTCTCAATTTATATATAATAAGTTGGATGCATTCTAAAACGAATTGATTTCATATGGAGTTGTTTAAGGAATTATTTGGATTCCTAGATTGACTGGAGCCGAAACTGGAGTCACATTTGAATGTTATTGAGCTTGTAATCGATTACAAACTAAAAAAATCGAATATAGAGGGGGATTGGAATCGACCCTATTCAATTGGACGCACAGAGGTTTAAGAACTGATAGACATCGTAAGAACCAGAATGATGGGTGTATATACAGTGAATAGAAGTCTGGGCTTTAAGCCACGCCTGGAGGTTTTATGTCATTCATAAAGAATGGATTTGTATTACAGTAACTGAGTATAGAGAAATAATTATGCACTCTCTGTGTGCCAGAGAAGGTCATAGCAGTTTGGTGAGTTCATGATTGTATAAATCGGAAGCAAAGGAGTTGTGAAAGCAAATTTGAATGGCGGAATGGCATTGTGATTCAAGTTGAACGGTTCTTGATTCCGGAGTGGCAAAGATATAAAAATGATATGATAATTGTTGGAATGGGTATGCAGAAGCGTTATGTTAAAAGGTAATGGACCATCGATTTAATATAGAAATGCATATAAGTGTTGTAGGGTCTTGAATCGATTGGAACCGGAACAATGAGACCGTAAAAGCGAATTTGAAATTAATGCGATTATGTGGACTTGAACCGACACAATAGAACCTTGAGCAAAGAGGAAGTCACAACTGTGAAAAGCAGTTTTGAGAAGTAAAACTGGCAATATCACACTGCCTCTTAAGTGGTAAGTTGTTTTAGCGTTTTGAACGCGATAGTGTCCATCATTTGACACGCGTCCATGGGCAGTATTCAAAAATCATTTATATCGCGTAAATCTGAAGTGTTAAGCACCGGGAGCTTTTATTGCGCGATATCCGTTCGATGATATCCATCGAAGGATCAACGCTGGTCGCATCACCAAGTTGTAAAGGGATTAACGGCAGAAGGTACACTGAAAAACGCTGTGGGCCAGAGGTAATCTGATGTTTCTGACATTTGAATTAGAAATCACATGAGCGGTGGGTTTGTGGTTAATATGGAATGCTAATGGAATTAAAAATATAGTGGATAAAGATAGAGAGGCTTTTAATAAAGCCGTGACGATTAAACAAAACCCAACCTTCGTATGAAAGGCTAGCTTATATGCGGATCTGTGAGTGCATGGAATAAGATGAATGAAAAAGTAAAAAGCCGTGGATTCGGTGGGTAATAATGCAAGTTGAAATCTGCTTCTAATTCTATATGCAGATTGAATATGAATGAGGTTTTTATGGCCATGAGCAAATAAAGAAGTTTCCACATTATTAATGGGAATTTGCCTGGATTGTGAGTATTAAACGTGGATGAGGCATTGTTATATGCCGAAAATTATTTTAAATCCAAATGCTTATGGTAGGACTTTTGGAAAGGTCGACTATCATTAGATTAAAAGTGGAACCTTGGATATGAGGGTTACTGGATTTTATAGAAGAGCATAGTATATGTTTTGAAAGGCTTCCACATTAATATAAATTGCGAGTTCAGAAAATAAAATGTTGAAATTGCCAGATAGGGAGTTTGTATTGGATTGAAGATTGGTGCGTACAATTATATGCATGAGAGTTTGAGAATGTGGGTTTGGCGGGGCAGTCCCGTCATCAGCTTATGTTTTGCACTTGAAAAAAAAATTTGCACCTGAAAAAAAATGGATCATTCTCTATATTTGATAAATCCAAAATTGAGATTAATTAAAGTAATATAAATCAAATTATCTTCATATTAATGTATTACAATTAACTAACATTTTTATTATAAAATTTTGACTTTTAAATTAAAAAGCCATTTATAAATATATAATATTTATATAAATACTCAAAATAACAACATAACCAAATTCAACATATAACAAAAATAAAGAAAAAGTATTCTATGGCGATAGAAAAATAAAGTTCTCCATTTCCCATTTATCCTGTGATATTATCCATCAATACCTCTAATACTCTCCTTGTAACTCGTTTATACTGTAATATCATATATTAAAGCGCACACCGATAATGAGCTCTTTATTTGGATATATATAACCTCGCTGAAGTGGATTCCAAAATTGAGCTGTGCAGTAGTCCCTTCTTTATTTGAATGAAGTCGCAGAATAAAAAGCTAAAGTAAAAAAGCCATTCATAAACAAATATAGGAATTTTACTAAAGCATAAATTATATCATGTCATGAGATCACTGGCGATGATGCATTACATTATGAGATAACTGGCCATGCATTCCAACAGAAGGGTTAGTTCTGCCATAAACCAGAGTACATACTGTAGAAAGAACATATATCTAACCCTAGTTGACTACATAAACACACAAAACAACAGTAGGGTTAGTTCTGCCATAAACCAGAGTACATACTGTAGAAAGAACATATATCTAACCCTAGTTGACTACATAAACACACAAAACAACAGTAGGGTTAGTTATGCCATAAACCAGAGTACATACTGTAGAAAGAAAATATATCTAACCCTAGTTGACTACATAAACACACAAAATTCTGATTGATATTTATTCAATTCCTTCACCGCGCAGGTAATGAAACTGGCCCAATTGTTTTATACGCGGAAACTTCAAAATATTCTATATGTAGTCGCCACTAATAAGAAAAACTTTAGGGTTCGTCTCTCACACCTTGCTGCCAGTAATATGAATTTTTTGCTTTGATTTCTTCAGCCATGGACGATCTGTGTTATGTCGGGCATGGCATCGTAATTCTTTGCTAGGCATTATGGAGGATCTGCGCAGGATTCGGAGATGACACTGGCCACTCGGGTTGAAGCAAAGTCAAGGTTGAAACAGAGCTCGGCCCTCAGAGTTGGCTGCTTATTGCCGTCCGTTCATACATTAAATAAAAGTGATCAGTTGGTCCGCCTGCCGTGAAAATTGACTGAAACTTCATACATTAAATAAAAGTGATCAGTTGGTCCGCCTGCCTTGAAAATTGACTGAAACTTCAAAAATGAACGCTAGTCCATAAGGAACGATCGTGGCAATTTCCATATTTTAATTTTTTTCTCATTCTTGTTTCTTGTTCCATTTGTCGTGTAAAAGAGATACGTGGCGCAGTTAGGACGGAACAAAGTCAAGTCAAGAACGACGAGAAGGCCGCCACGTACGATCTTAATTAACCACAACGTACGATCCAATTAATTAATCAAGAGTAGGAAAAGTGTTTGTCGATGAAAAACAGAAGCCCCAGAGTAACTTTAATGTTAAGGTTCCTCATCAAATACACCATTCAAACACTTTTATTATAAGATTTTTTTGAAAAGAAATAAAATATTTATCATCCTTATCATTAAATTGACCCCTCCTGGTTAACAATAGAAAGATTGTTAACCCCTTAATTAAGAGTTGCAAAGTGGTTATGGATCAAAATTAGAATGGTAATTAACCTAAAAGTGGGCAAAGTGGTTATCCACGAAAACTAGAATGGAAAAGTTTTTTTGAATTATTAAATTGTATATTATAATATTTATATTTAAATTGTGATTTAAATTAAATATATGGAATATTTAAAGATAAAGTGTTTTTTTATATACATATATTAAAATGATTATATATTAAATAAATTAAAAGGAATATTTGTGGAAGATTTTTGAATATTTTTATAGAATTAGTAAGAATTTTTTTATTTTAGTAATGTAAGTATTTTTTATAGAATGGGTAAGAATTTGTTTTTATTTTATTAATGTTGATTTGGTTTTTATATCACGAAAATATAAAGAAGTATTTTTTATTTTTTTAACTAGAGATATCAAATTGTTACATAGAGGTAGGTATTTTTTTTCCATAAATAAGAGAGTTTCATAATATGGCTTGTTAGTGATATTTTAAGTTTTTTTTTATTTTCACATTTTCTGCCACACTCCAATTTTACTTGAAATTTAAATCTATTAATATTTTAACTTTTATTATTATTGTTATTAATATGGTTCTTTTATTTTTAAATGGTTTTTTTTTAAGTTAGGTTGGACTTAGGTGAAGGGAACCCAAGGCTTGGCATATTTAAAAGTTAACTAGTTCCTTATTTCCCAGTGATTTAACCAAGGTTTGATATTTGCATGCCAACTATGTTTGAGTTATAGGTGGTTTTAACTCTAGTTCAAGCATTTTTAAAATTGATTTTGTTTTCCATGTTGTTTATGTTATTCTTGTACATTTTATATCTAAGTGTTGTCATTCTCTCAATAAGGGAAAGACTCAAGTTTATAAGGAGATTAGGATAAACAATATTTCCCTTAATTTTCAGATTATAAGGTATAAAACAATTTTGGTTATGCTCTATATTTCCCCACAACTCTTTAAAAATGTTGCAACACCAAAATTCACAACCACATAAGATAACCAAGGCAATGAGAGTCTTAAATAGGAGTTTCTTCTTATCCCATTTCCAAAGATTTGTTGATTTACAACTATTTTCAAGTTCATAATAAGGTTTTTCCTTTCCATTTATCCCCTTTTTATTGCTATAATTTTAAATAAAATTATGATGAAGATCAATTTTAAAATATTTATATGAAATCACTTCCTCCAACTTGTTGTTATCATACACAAAAATAGTGTACGTGGATTTTGTATTTAATTATCACAACCTTCATTATGTAAATATTAAGATTAATACTCATACTAAAGCATAAATGATGATTGTACCAACTAGAGTCATGTAGGCACAACCTACTTTTTCCAAACAACCCTCTAACTTGTTAATGTATATGAGAAAAGGGGTAAGGCATAGGGTGCAACCTTGTGTAACTCCTATACTACAATTAATTTCATCCAACCAACCCTTAGTCTTTTTCCAGACAACCCTCTAACTTTTCAATGTATATGCTAAAATGGGTAGGGCATAGAGTGCAACCTTGTATAACTCCTATATTATAATTAATTTCTTCCAATCAACCCTTGTGTTCCTAATTCTGGCCTAAACTTATTGCAACAACTATAAACCCCAAAGAAAATTTTAGCTCTTCTAATATATTTCAAAGGTTATTCCTAAGAATTATTACAAAATACTTTTTAAAGTTAACCAAAAAAATAGGAGATAGGTTTTATTATTGTGACACTCTTTGAAATTATCCTAAGCTTAATAAGGTCATAATCCACAATGGAATGATAGTTGCTAAATCCAATTTAGCCTTTAGCTCTTTTTACATGGATTTCTAGCCATACACTAATAAAATTTTCCAAAATAATTCCATATAACTCGACTCATAGATGGCTAATCACAATAATAGAATAATCAAAGGGATTATTTTTATCCCCATTTTCAGGGTCTGGGAAACTCTACGTGACTACTCAATTAAAAAGCTTATAAATGTTAGAAATGGAGATAGACTCTTCAATTTTTAAATTTCTTGCCTGGTACTCTTGGATGTTCTTTATCTACTTCAACAAATTACCAATTCACTAAGATTAAAAAAAACAAAACCATATTCTTAAAATTTCCACTTTAGGAATAGCTTTACCCCAAAATAAAAACTTATTTCTTTAAAGAAAAAAAGTGAATATTATTTTCACTAGATCAAAAAATTTCTTATTATATTTTTAATTTATATATTAAAAAATTTCTTATTATATTTTTAGTTCATATATTAAAAATTTGGTTTCAATTATATATATATATATAAGATGAAAATTTTAAAAATAATACTAATCCAAATTACCTTTAAAGCTTAAGGGATGTATGTAAAATGTCTAACTATGAAATTCCAACCAAAATCGCAACATTAAAAAAATTACTGAGCATATATAAATTTTACCTACTGCACACATGATTCATGTAACATTGGGGTTATCATTGAATTCATTAGATAAGGGTTTCATAAATGCTCCTCATCATATTTCACGAACTGGTGACTTTATGATTAACATTATACATACATGTTTTTTATTTAAAGAATAAATATATATCGAATTGCATAAGTTAGATATAAGCATTAAACATATATGGAATGATGTGGCGTACATGATATTAACCCTTCGGGCCTTATCCATTATCCATAGTCGGATATGCATAGACATGGAACATTCTCGAAAGATATCATCGCTAGCGGTTGTCAGTCAACTTACTGGCGGGTGGACACCTCTCCGCCGTGCGATGAGAAGAAAATGATCTAATGGTCACGGTTTTCCCGGATATGGTAAGGGTAACTAACCCTACAGTGTCCGCCGTTCCATCGCTCCATTCGATATGCCGCCTAAGCAAGTTCATGCTCTGAAACCTATCTTTCTACCAACTTATGTCGTCATCAGGAAAGTTTTCGCCACTTTGCCAGGATGGTAAACCCTAGCCTCTTTGCACTGGTAAATTTTGTTGATTAAATTTTTTTTCCTTTGACTATTCTTTACGGTAATTGTTACGTTGTTGCATGCAGATAAATACATAATGCCAAGCTCTGACTCCTCTCTGAAGAAAACTAAATCACCCATATATTTAATTGCTACCCATGGCGATTGGTTCCTTCTCAGTTTACAGAAGAGGGTTTGGCTAAAGTCTACACATTTTTCTGGTAAGTGATTCAATTTAAGGAGTTTCTATACACACCATTTTACTTACATGCTTCTTGTTTATACTATCTGAGTTTACACCGTTTAATGTAGGTCACCCTGTTCCTAATGGTCAAGTTGTTTACAAAGTTGATAGAGGGAAAGCTTGCCACATTTCTCTTGCACAGGTATAAGTCATTTTAATTCCATGATGGTCTTATAAGTATTGGTCTTATTATTCCTCTTTTTCTGGGTTTTTTCTTTAACCCCAATCTGGTTTTTTGACCAAGATTATGCGGCTCCATGTTACCTCAATGTTGCGCCAGTCACGACATCTATAACAAATGCAAGAGTCGCACACTCCATAGCCAGGTTTCTATTTATATGTGAATTTTTGGTTTTCCGTGGTATTGGCTATTGGCTTTCTTTACGTGGAGATATTTTATGCCATAGTTGTATTTTTTTGCAAAGAAATATTAAATTCATTCTCCTAAGGAAATCAAATTGTATGAATAGTAATTTTTGTTTTAAAGGATTGTGCCTCATGTCCATGCTTTGTAACACAATGGTCGACCTTCTTGGCTTATGGTGACAGTTTTTTTTTATACTTATAGTAAAAAGGATTTATTCATTTCTCTTTACGCAATGTGTACCCAAAATTATGATGTATTTATTAAATTTTAACCATTATTGAATTATTTTATGAATAATTCTTTCTTTTTATGTCGATTGAATAATGTGACAATTTTTGGGTTAACTCTTTCTTTGGTTGCACTATTTGGTAACTGCATTGCTGGTTAACAACCTTTTTGTAAAATTCTATGAGGGTTTTTTCTTTAAATTATGTCGAGTTCTTGTCTTTTTTTAGTATAAATACATATAATATTTCCTATTAGTTTTTTGGATTATCCAGCAAGGTCTCGGGAAATGTGAGTTGTTGTTTTTAATTTATAAACTACACACAAGCTCTTAACCCATCATTCCGGAATTACTTCTTACCCACCTCGTACATGCTTTGAACTTAGGTCAACCATAAATCCTTTTACCTACTAAGTAAATCAACTTCCCTAGACCTTCTTTAATTTTGGAAACATATTATAGTGGTAAAGCCATATTTTCTAGTCCTACAATTCATTCTTTAATTCGAAAATGCAATATATATATATATATATATATATTCTAAAAATTCTCCCTAATCAAATTAGTTAAAAAGAATCATCATGCACCTATAACACATACAAAAAAACACAAGAACCTTTTCCCTTAAAAGAAAAAAAGATAGAACCATGGACTTAATTTTTGCATAAATACTTATCTTTTCTAGTATCAACACTAAAGGTCTCACTACCCAACGTCGAGACTTTTAATTTTTGTCCTGTCTCTCCCCTGAGCCTTTTCCTCACCCGAAAATTTTAGAGAGTTAAATCTTGAACTTTAGATAACTTGTATCTGGGCCTTGGGACCACACAAATCTAGTCCCATATTGTACTCTCATGAATCATTCTGAGGGTTCCACTGATTGCCAGGTTCAACTCAGGAACACCTCTTTCAAGAAGAATCTTGCTTTTTCACCCAATTGTGAGAAGTTCTAGTTTTTCCTCATTTCTTCATATCTTCCAGCTTTCTCTTTTTCCATCCCTGAATTTCAATTGAGATGGGGTTTTTTCCATCTCTAAGAAAGGTGAATAAAAAATTATAACTGATTCTAACTATCTAGGAAAATAAAAATACATTTCTTAAATTTTTTCTTTATTTTAATTATTATTCTTATTTCACAACCATGACCTTCCAAGTCATAATATCATTTCTTTCATTCTTGATTTTCATACACTAATATTAATGCAAATTTTTCCTTATCGCGCCTTTAGCACAAAACAATAAATTACTAAGTTATGCAAGAAAAAGTAATTAGTCGATAAAATAATTATTCACGACATCAAGGTTACATCTTCTCCCTCTCATGTGAAACACTGTCCTTAGTGTTTAATCCAATCTTCTAAATAATTCCATATATGATTTTCACATGAATTCCTCATCTTCATAGGTGGCTTCTTCGGGGATGAAGTGCTTCCATTGCACTTTAATCTAGGAGATGGATCGCCTCTGTAGCGTTATTTATCTATGCTCAAGGATGAGATAAGGCTCTATCAAGAAATCTCCATACGGTTTGACTTGTTACAAAAATGATACTGAAATTAATTCATGAAAATGATTATATCAAGATGAAAATAAATCTTTATAACGTTACCTAAACACTATGCCAGTGAATCACATGTCTAGGGTCATACACATGTCGTGTTAACAATGAGACATGAAATGTATTATGAAATTTTATTTGACTCAGTGAGGCTAGTCGATAAGCCACTGGTCCAATTCTTTATAATATATTTGGAAAGGACCATAGAATCGAGGGACAAGATTTGCGCAGCTAGTTCATCTCAAAGTATTTTTCTTGGGTTTGATTCACACATATACATGATCTCCAACTTCAAATTCTTGATATGTTCTTTTCCAATAAACATAATATTTCTGCCTATCTTGGGCAACCTTTAAATTTTTTTGTACTTCCTTTACCGTTCATTCCATTTCCTCCAACATTTATAGCCCTAGAATTAATCTATTTTCAAGACTTTTCCAATTTTTAGGTGTTCTACAACTTATTCTGTATAACACGTCGAAGGGGCGCATCTTTAGTGACTCATGATACCCATTTTTATATGAAAATTTTACAAAATGTGGGTATTCTTCCCACTTAGTGGCCTATTGAATAGCATACATTCGAAGCATATCCTCCAATACTTGATTCACATGTTTAGTATGCCCATCAGTCTGTGGATCATATGTAGTGTTGAACTGTATTTAAGTTCCTAGCCCTGTAAAAAGGGCTCTCCAAAATGGGAGGTTAATTTTACATCTCTGTCTGATATAAATACCTTAGGAACACCATGCAATTGGAACACCTTTTTCCTAAAAATGTTAGCAATTTGAAATTTCTTGAAAGTAGATTGTATCGAAATGAAATGAGTTGTATTATTGATTTTATCTACAATTATCATGTTTGAATCAATGTGATTTTTAAATATGGGTAACTCGATGATAAAATCAAGTGTAATGGCCTCCCACTTCACTTAGTTATAGGTATTGGTTGAAGAATACTAGCAGGGTTTTGATGTTCAACTTTGACTTGCTGACTTCCATACATTTTTTCAAATATTCCTGCGCATTTGTGGCCAAAAGTAATATTTTTTAATTGTTGAAAAAATTTCTAATATCCGAGATGGGAAGTCTAAGGACTTGTGAAATTCATCTAGAATGAGTTGCCTAACTGAAATCTCGTTCAGGACATATATTATTTTCCTAAAATTTAATAATTGATCTTTATTTATATTGTAGTCTGACTCTTTTTTCTGGTTGTTAGCTTACTAAGTTTGCTGCCATAAAAATTTATATGCAGGATCCTTCTAGGTAGCTTCTTTGATTTTCTCCATAAACTTGAATTTCATTTGATTATAATGCAATTCATAAATACAATGTATTCTTCTACTTAATGCATTTGCAACACGATTTTATTTTTCTTTTAAATTCTTGATGTCAAATTCAAATTCACTAAGGAAGGCATTCCACCTTTCTTGACGGGAATTTAAATTGGGTTGCTTGAAATAACTTGTCAGACTATTATGATTTGTCATGAGCAGAAATATTTTTCCTATAAGATAATGTCTGCATACTTTCAGTGCATGGACTATGATAATTAATTCAAAATTGTAGGTAGGATATCTCTCCTCGTTTTCCTTTATATTTCTTGACTCATATGATATCACCATACCATATTGCGTTAATACAACCCCCACCCCTTCTAGACATCAATATGTGTAGACCACAAATTCCTTGCTTGGGTCAATAATTCTTAATAAAGGGACAATAGTTAATAGATGTTTTAATTGTTCAAAACTTTTTTGACATTCGTTGGTCCACTTAAAAACATTTCCCTTCTTTTGTAAGGAAGTGATGGGGTACATGATTTGAGAAAATCCCTCAATAAAATGGTGGTAATACCCCACTAAACCCATAAAATATCATATATCAGCTAAATTTTTGGGCCCCGACCACTCCATAATGGTCCTGATCTTCTCGATGTCAATTGTTATTTCCTTAATTGAAATGACATCTCCCAAGTACTGAATCTGATTTTTATAAAAATCACATTTACTAAATTTCACATACAAATGGTGGTCTCGTAATACTTGCAGCACCATACGTAAGTGCTCTTTATGTTCTTCTAAGGTTTTATAATAAATCAATATATCATCTATAAAGATCAGAACAAATTTATGCATGAAAGGATGAAAGATGTTATGCATCAAACTCATGAATTTCATTGTCGTATTAGTCATCCCAAAAGGTAATACTTCAAACTCATAATGTACATAACTATTTCTAAAAAATTTCTTACAAATTTCCTCGTCCCTTACCCAAATTTAGTGGTATCCTAAATGTAAATCAATTTTAGAGAAAATTGCTGCACCCTTGACTTGATAAAAAATATTGTCAATTCGAGGCAGGTGGTACTTATTCTTAATGGTTAGTTTACTAAGTTTCATATAATCAATTCACAATCACAATGTGTCATCTTTCTTCCTTAAAAATAACACCGAAGGTCCCCATGGTGATACACTGGGACAAATATATCCTTTATCAAGAAAATCTTATAATTGCATCTTAAGCTCAGTTAACTCAGGTACACCCATGCGATAAGGGGATTTGGATACTAGTGTTGTTTTAGGAATTAATTCAATGGTAAAATCAATATCTTGCTTTAGAGGCATCCCTAGTTTATTTTCAGGGAACACAACAGCAAACTCCTAAATTATTGGTATGTTTCACAAGTTGGTAGTCTTATCTTTAGAATTAGAATACCCAAATTGAACAGCATAAATCACACAAAATTTTCTAAAGAATTTACCTAATTGAGAGGCAGTAATGGGGCATAACCTCATGGGTTTTCTAACTCATTGGGTCTCTTACCGGGACCCATATTCAGCGAGGTAGCTAATGGAATTTTCTTTAAAATTTACTAAGGACCAATTCCCTTCCAGCCAGTCCATCCCAATCAGCATATCATATGATCCTAAAGGAAAAATACTCAAATATGTGTTTATGTTTTGACGCCCTATCTCAATGGAACAACTTAGTACCTTAGAATTTACCCTTCTCTTGGACCATGTAGCTAGTTGTACTAGCCAGGGGTTTTTAACTTTATAATTTTAAAAATAAAAAGTGTCCAGTACTTTGGGGATGACATAAATTAAACTTGAACCCAGATCTACTAAAATAGACACATATTGATTAATTAACTTACCTTCAAGCTCTATCATAGTAGGTTGATAATACTCTTGACGATCTCCCAACGCAATGTTGATCCTAGGCATATTTATTTCCACCTCCCCAATAGTAGATGCTTCTTGCATGTTAGTAGCCTGCTCGGGTCTGGCACGATGGGGGGAATTCTTATAATAATGGGGTTCCCCACAACCCAAGAATTTTAAGGGGGGCTTATGTACTTAGTTGGGCTCTAGCTTGTTGGATGATTCTGTAATCTTAGTTTTTGCTTTCCATCTAGTTTTTTTCTTATTTCTTCCACACTATTTACTTGGCTGAGTTTCTGTGTGTTTTTAAAATTTCCATTTTTGGTGCCTCTAAAATTATGATAAATCTTCCACCATTTCTTCTGGGGCCAACCTTTGTTAGTGTCCCCTTTCTTCTTCATTTTTTGATAGAAAATTTGAGCTTTTTGAATTGCTTTTTCCATGGCCTTGGGATTATCAAATTATAGTCTTTCCTTCATAAATGCAAGACAATTTCTCATAAAACATTGTACTTCAGATTTTCCTCTTGGATATATGGCACATATATCAACAAGGATGTAAATTTAGTCACATACTTGTCCATAGTTAGTTGCCCCAATTTTAAATCATGAAATTCTTTAGCTTTTTCATCACATAATCATTTTTTCAAATATTTTCTTTTGAAGTGATTTTGAAATTCATCCCAAGTCACATCCTGCTCCTCTATCCTATGAACTTCTTTTACCTCCTCCCACCGCAAGGTGGATTTCCCTTGAAGCTGATAGATAGCTAATATGTCCTTGATTATAATGTAATATTAATAAACTTGAAAATATTTTTTCATATTGAAGATCCAGGATTCTGCAACTTCTTCAGATTCACCATCAAATGTTGGGGGTTTAATTTTTCTAAATTCCCCCTCCAGTTCTCGTTTCTATTTCTTCTTCTTCCTTTAGTCAGAGACATTTATCGATTCCTCTGCATGGTTAATTCAGTTACCATCAATCCCCTGGGTGTGGCTTCCTTTTAGAGTATCTTCATATTTTTTATGATGTTCCTTGTCATATCCAGTTTTGTGGTCAGGGTTGGGTCGATAAATTCGATGGTTATGTTTATCTGAGAGACTTTTTAAAATTCTCTATTGTTTTCACATTAAGATTTTATTTTATGTTCTCAATCGAATCATTTTATCCTACAATTGTTGGAAATTTCCAAGCAACATAATTGCTTGATTCCGTTGTTTTGTGCCCAACTGTACCTACATTTCTAGGTTTCCTTCAAGATTTGGTATAGAACTTGATTATACTATTGGAATTGGTGGGAATTGGCCTCCATCTCCTCTCCTCATTATGATCTATTTACCTTTACACACACTCTCTCTCTCTCTTTATGTGCACATTAACACAACCCATCATTACTGCAGTTGCCCAATCAGCTCATAGTATTGATAATTGTGCTATGATACCACTTGTAACATGTCTAACTATGAAATTCCAACCAAAATCACAACATAAAAAAAGTTACTCACAACATATACAAATTTTGCCTACTGCATACATAACTCATGTAACATTGGGGTCATCATTGAATTTGTTAGATAATTGTTTCATAAAATTTCCTCATCATATATCAAGAACAAGTGACTTTATGATTAACATTATACATACATGTTTTTTTAAACAATAAATATATGTTGAATTGCATAAGTTTGATCTAAACATTAAATATATATGTAATTGTGTGGCATACATGATCTTAACCCTTTGTGCCTGATCCATAGTCAGATAGGAATATACATGGAACGTTCTTGAAATATATTTACCGCTGGAGGTTTTTGGTAAACTGATTGGTAGGTGGATGCTTCTCCATCGTGTGATGAGAAGGAAATTATCTAATGGTCAGGGTTTGCCCGTAGATGGTTAGGGTAACCAACCCTACTTTTTCCTTTGTTTCATCGCTCCATTTTCTCTACCTCCTGAGTGATTTCATGCTCTACAACCTATCTTTACACAAAATTTCTTCATGGTCATGAACGTTTCTAACTCTTCGCCAGCATGGTAAACCCTAACCTCTTTGCACTAATAAAATTTTCTCATTAATTTTTTTTTTCCTTTGACTATTTTTTACGGTAATTGTTACATTGGTGGATGTAGATAAATACCTAACACCAACCTTTGAATAATCTCTGGATAAAACTAAATCACCCATAGATTTAATTTCTACCCATGGTGATTGGTTCCTTCCCAGTTTACAGATGACGGTTTGGCTAAATTCTACTTATTTCCTATAATTCATTCAGTTTGAGGAGTTTGTATACACACCCTTTTAGTTACCTTATTCTCATCTATATTTTCTAAGCTTCTAGTGTTTAATTTTGGTCACCCTATGCCTAATGTTCAATATGTTAACAAAGTTGACAGAGGGAGCACTTTCTGCATTTCTCTCACACGTATAAGTCGTTTAAAAGGTTTTATAAGGATTTTTATTTATTATTCCCCTTTATATGGGATTTTTCATTAAACCCAATATTTTTTATTGACCAAGGTTATGTGGCTCCTCATTACCCCATCGTCATTCCAATCACGACATCTGCAACAAATGAAAGAGTCTCACACTCCACAGCTAAGTTTTTATTTATATGTGAATTCTCGATTTCCATGGTTTCGACTTTCCTTACAGGGAGAGACATTATGCATAGTTTTATTTCTGTTATGGAGAAATATTAAATTCATTCTCCTAAGGAAATTGAGTTGTATGAACAATAATATTTGTTTTAAAGGATTGTACCTCAGGTCCATGCTTTGTAGCTCAATGGCCAACCTTGTCATCTTATGCTGACATATTTTTTTTTTACTTATATCAGAAAGGATTTCTTCCTTTGTCTTTACGCATTGTGTACACATAATTATTATGTATTTATTAAATTTTAACGATCCTTGAAGTAATTTATGAATAATTCTTTCCTTCTCCTCCAATTGAATAATGTGAGAATTTATGGGTTAACTCTTTCTTTGGTTACACTATTTTGTAACCAAATTTTTGGTTAACACTCTTCTTTTTTTAATTCTATGAGGGTTTTTTATTTAAATTTTGTCAAGTTCCTGCATTTTTTAGGATAAATAAATCTAATATTTCCTATTAGTTTTCTGTATTTTCCTGCAACATCTCGGGTAATGTAAGTTTTTATTTTTAATTTATAATCTACACACAAGCTTTTAACTAGTCTCTCTAGCATTACTGCCTATCCACCTGGTACTGACTAGGACCTAGAAACCCAAGACCTGCTCAGTATTCCTCGAGTGGTTACCAATATCTATGAGAAATTTCGGAATTTTTGTGCAGGCTTTGAGCTTTCAAGATTATAGGTTAACCACAATTCCTTTTAGCTACTAAGTAAATCAACTTCCCTAGACCTTCTTTAATTTTGGAAACAGATTATAGTGGGTGACTAAGATGATTATAGTGGTAAGGCTATATTTTCCGATCCTACGAGTTCATTCTTTACTTCGGCCAGTATATATATATATATATATATATATATATATATATATATATATATATATATATATATATAAGGTCTCACAGCCCAACCTCGAGACTGGAAATTACGTCTTGTCTCTCCCCCGAGTCTTTTCCACACCCGACATTTTTAAAGAGTTAAATATCCAACTTGAGGTTACTTGTATTTGGGACTTAGGACCACATCAGTGGAGTACAATATTGTACTCTTACAAATCATTCTAAGGGTTCCACTAACTTCCTGGTTCAGCTCAGGAACACCTCTTTCAAGTAGAATCTGGCTTTGACAACCAACTGTGACAAGTTCAAGTTTTTCCCTATTTCTCCATATCCTCCAATTTTCTCTTTTTCCATCTCCATATTTCCACTGAGATGGGGTTTTTTCCCATCTCTACGAAAGGAGATGAAAAATAGATAACCGATTCTAACTATCTGAGAAAATAAAAATACATTTCTTAATTCTAACTTGACAATAAAATATGTTTGAACCAAATATGATATATAGTTGTATATGTTCTATGTTATTTTAAAAATATCAAATACATTCAACCATGTTCATTCATACTACCAAGCTAGCCAATGATTTGGCACAATCATGCATGGTCACTATTTATATAATTTCAAAGATTTTAAAAATTATTTAAACTATTTTTGAAAATTTTTCAAGTAGCTTGGTTAAACCCATTATCTATAATGTATTTTGAAGAGGAACACTCTATCTTGCCATTCAATTAACTATAATTTATCTATGGTACTATAGACTTGGTAAGCACACATTTGAAATTTCTATATCCAACCACAAAATAGATTTGTTTTCTAATCAAGCTAATAAATAGATCCATTCTATAAAAATTGAGATCTATTATGAGTGAGCCAGCACTAAATAAACTACATAAAACACTCAAAATCAAATAAAAACCAATAGTTTCACCCAAACAAACAAATGAGATCTATCACCAATGTGCCAACACTAAAGAAACTACATAAAACACTCAAAATCAAACGAAAAAAACTATTTCACGAGTGTGCCAACACTAAAAAAATGCATAAAACTCTCAAAATCAAACAAAATTCAACTATTTCACGCATACAAACAAAAAAATCCAATTAGTGTTATATGTAGAATACCAATGGCCATGGATGTTGACATGTTGTGTGAGTCTGAATTCAATGTTCATTTATTAAGCTCAAGTGTGCACTATGTAAGTTTGCATGGTATAAGTAAAGATGAATACAAGCTTTTTTTAATAAGTCCAAAGAACCATTATGGGTGAAATTATGTTTATCTTTAGTTCTGAGCACTATTGGGACAATCTATACTTTTCTTGAAGTCTAGTCTTAAAATATTAATATCGTGGGTGAGTTTCTTTCCCTATCAGTTCTCTATTGGTAAAATTGTAGTGGATAACATTTGAATGGATTGGGCACATAACCAAGAGAAAATGCATACGCGTCGTAGCCTTGATTGCAAGAAGGGCACTTACAAAAGTAAAGGTTTTGTTTATGTGGCGATCATATTGAAGGAGGAAGTTAGCTGACATCAAAGGCGTGGATCTTGGTTGCATTTCTGACGTGCTAAGGTAAAAATTCATCATTACATACCATGGAAAGGCTCTCAGCAAGGTTCGGTAAGATGGTCGATTTTCTTAACTACTATAGTTGGGATACGCAATCACACCCTTTCCATACGCCTTCCTACCTTTATTTCCATGTTTCTTTATCTCCCATGATTTTACATGTTCTATGGTTTTATATATTTATATACATACATGAATGTCGAGAAGATCTCGGTTCTTTCAAGGCCAAAAGAAATTATTTATCCTTTGTTTAACACTTGAATATTTTAATAAATGGGATCAAATATGAAAAAATTTATATCTGTGTATCTCATGCATGGAGATTAAGTTGGGATTTCCTTTTTGAAAGGAACAATATATTTATTTAAAAAAAAAAAAACTTATGAGGTTTATTTTTGAAAAATAATTTGTACCCTTTCATGTGCATAGATATTATAAGCTTTAGGACTTTCTTTCAAAAAGATAATTAATGTTCTTCTATTCAAGTATAGTAGATATATATGACAGTTTTTTTGAGAGAATAATGTGTGCTTTTATGCAAACAAATAATATTATTGTGTTAGTTTTATTGAAAAAGAATATGTGTGATTTACCCAAAAATAGTACTTATTATACTAGTTTTATTGGAAAAGCACCAAAGATAATAGCTATTGTGTTAGTATCGTTGGGCTAGGTTTTTTTGGAAAAAGAATATATATTTGCATGCAAAAAGATAATAGCTAATATGCTAGTTTTTGCTTAAAACAAATATGAGTAATTGCAGTGAGTTTTATTTTGGTAACGAATGCATTATTGTATGAATAAATAGTGATAACTATGGTGATTATTTTAAAATATAACTATTCCTTTTCTTAAAATGCATTTCAAGTAAATGAATATGTCTTGGTAATATTTATGCATTTTACTTTATACATGTGAGATTTGAATTGACAGACATCTTTCATAGCCATACACATGCATGGATAAATAGACATGTTTGTAAAAGTATGTACTTTTAATCAATGCATGTGCAAGAATGTCAAACATGAAAATATGTTTAAAGCATATCTAGCAGAGATTTATTATTTAGTTTTGATAAATATTTTATAATCATTATGTCAAAGTTGAAATATGTTTAAAGCATATCTAGCAGAGATTTATTATTTAGTTTTGATAAATATTTTATAATCATTATGTCAAAGTTGTTGACAGTAGTAATTTCAAAGAAAAAATATGACTTATATGAAGGATGGATTAATAGTGTCTAACTCATCCTTTAAACAACAACTGAAAATGGAATGAAATAATCATTCATGTAGCACGAAGTATTGTTAAATGCGGGATAATTCACTTCCAGAACAATGAGGCCACATATACATTATGGTGTTCTTACCTATATTGTCATTTTTATAATATTTCTACCCTACATGAAGTTGACACTTACATCATGAAATATGTGATTAAATAACATAGTTAAATGAACAATGATAATGATGTAAAATTACACTATAAATATTTATATTAACATATTGAAAAAAATAGTTGTTGTTTTATGTAACTTGTTATTCTATTTCTAAATTTACTTTATGTAATGTCATTAATGGTCATTTAAGAAATATGAAATACGTAATTAGGAGTATTACATGCTAGTAAATCTCATAAAAAAATATATAGTACGGTATATTTTTAAAAAATTATCATTTAAAAAATTATAAATAAAAAGTACTATATGTTTTTAAAGTATTATCATTTAAAAAATTATAAATAAAAAAAACTATTATAAATTATTGTAATAAAATATATGAACACAGTTTAAGTATAAAAATTATACTTAAATTTAAAAATTATGATTGAAATTTATGTGTATATGTGTATTTTTTATAAATTATCATAATGGAAATGCTCCTAAACAATAGCCAAATGTATTAATGAATTTTGGTAAATGTGTAATTGAAATTAGGTATATGTTAAAAATTTCCATTTACCTAAAATCAATCTTTTAAATAAAAAATTATAAAGTGATCTTTAAAAGCGTGTAAATGTATAATTGAAATTGGGCATTGCAAAAATGCCCATTTACTAGGTAATGATCTCCTAAAAATGCATATAGCATAACATTAAGTCTAGGTTAGGATTTATTTTATAAGTCTTAGTTTACATCATTGGATTATGGTTTTTGGATTATAGTGATGGATCATAGTATGAACACTACTATTGTTGAGATTCACTTTTACTTTTGTTTTATTATATGAATTTTTTATTTGCGATATTTTTAATTTTAAATAAAAAAGGTTTAAGAATGTTTTTTCTTATCCATTTTATCATTAAAAATTTGAGGTAGGCTGATTGAATTCTTGAAAATTAGGTGTTATATTTTTCTAGCTTTAGGTTGATATTTCCAAAATACTTAGATTCATTGAGATAAATATAAAATGTTAGGTGCCTTGAAGAATGAGATCTCCAAAAGCTGATTATGTTTCTAGGTATCTTATTCTTTCTTAAGCTATAAGTTTCTTTCTAGGAATTACCTTGTGAGTTATTGGAATAAGTCTAGAGTTTATAGTTGTAGCTACTCAAATTTGAATTTGGACCTTATCAAGGAAATCTCACCTAATTATCAATTTACGTAAATTTAAAATAGAACATCAAACCCTATGTCACTAATGATAGACTATGAATCATTAGTGGTTAGCTCATAAAGCTAGAAGGGTAAGCTCCCTAATAATTGAACCCAAAAAAGGTGAGTATGTCTTTAGAAATATTGTTACTTGGATTTCTTTAGATGCATTGGCTTGTGAGCTAATGGCGCAAGCCTACATTTTATAGTGATAACTAGTTGAATATGAATCTGGACCACACTTAGGTGATCTCAACTGGTTTTCAATTCCACTATATTTAAAAAGAACAACAAACCCTTGGTCATTAATAATAAGCTATGAGTCATTATAGTGAGCTCAAGTGACCTCTCTCCTACAAAGAGAAAGTACAAATACAAGTGTAAGGAATTTATCATTTGTTGACTTGATTGATGGGGTAGTGTACCACCTCCCTACCACTATAACACCAAGAGTATATATGATAGCCTGCAAGCCAAATATGGGATAGTGTGCCACCTTTACGTCCTTTATCTTATAACTATGTACTCTTTGAACCTTGTGTTCTTATTCTTTCTAAACCACAGTGGATGGGAATGGGATATATCCTAGGGTAGCACTGCTACTCTTCGAGCCTTATCACAACAAGACAAACATGTCTCTCGGAATTGAATTTAGGTGATTCGGACTTGGGAGAAAAAATTGTATTCCCAACCATTCAAGCCACTAACTCATTTACTTTATAAAATTGAAAATAGTTTCCTCATTACAACTAAAATAACTACAAGAAGAATAAATATATATCGATAGGGAAACTTTTAGGGGTGAAATTTCTCTAATTTTTTATTTATTGAACATTTTCTAAAAAATTATTTGCTCATTTGGTCAAAATTCACCCAAATTTTAAATATATATGATTAAGTGGATAATATTCACCAAATTTTACATATATATGATTAAGTGGATAATATTCACCAAACATTTACCACTTTTAATAGTAAGTTACATGTTTTTTTATTGAATATTCATCAAATTTCTATATATGTGAATTCTTAACCAAAATAGTTGCCTATAATACTATACATGGACATATTATTTGAATCCCTAAAAAATACCCAAGATCTAGATAATAATTATGAATTTTAGTAATTTGGAGAAGTGTGAGAGGAATTAATGGATCTTCATAATAAATATGAATGCTTACAAACATAAGATATTGGAAACCTAAGTCGACCTAAATGTAAACTAAATAAAAATAAAGGTGTGTTGTTAATATCTATCATGTTGTGGAAAGAATTGAACTTGGATGGGGAGGATTTCATTCTTTTCTCCCAACAACTCTGAATAACCCTGGATAAATAGATTAATAATATGTATACAATATAATATAAATAAAATTATATTTTAAAATAATGTTAAGAATAATTAATATTAATTATTTTATTAATATATTAATTACAATTATATTTAAAGATATTAATAAGATTAATAATATAATTTTGTTCATAAGAAGTGATATGATAAAAATATTATTCACTATTTTACAAGTCTAGGATGGTGTGGGACTGCATCTGATCCTAGAATTTACAGCGAGACAAAAAAAGAAAATATTTTACTTTTTTTTTGCTTCACTATTTACTTAATACTTCATAACATGGAGACTACCAATTAAGCCACACTCTATGGTTAAACAAAAAATATTAATAATATAAATATTATTAACATATTAATTATTATTAATACCCAAGGAAAATTATGGCCCTAAAAATGAAGTGTTATATGCTAGGAGGTTTGAGATTCAAATTCCTTTGATTCACATGTGTGAAGGTACATGCATATGCATTTATAGTGGTGGTGATTGGAATAGCTCATGTTTGGTGAGCTTAAATACCAATTTCTCTAAATACAAAAAGAAAATAAAAGAAAAAATGTTTATGAAAAGAAAATAATGTTATCATTAATAATATTTGAAATAATAATAAACTTAAATTAGTAAAACTAACAATAAAATATAATAAAAATAAATAATGTTATCATTAATAATATTTGAAATAATAATAAACTTAAATTAATAAAACTAACAATAAAATATAATAAAAATATATTATATTGGATAATAATATTAACATTGAAATATTAATAATATTCTTTATATTACTAGCCTTGAGGGTTAGCTTAATTGGCCGAGTTCCTCCATTGTTAAATCACTTCTATTATGGAGAGGTCACTGGTTCAATACTCTCAACACCGTCGGGGTCACGCTCTATGATTGAGCGGATAAAAGGTGATCCAGTGTGTTACAAATATTTTGTGGACGTTGATCTTATAAGAGGTGATCCAGTGTGTTACAAGTATTTTGTGGACGTAGCAAGATTAACGATCTCTGATCTCTAGAGTCTATGAAACATATATATATATATATATATATATATATATATATATATATATATATATATATATATATATATATATATATATATATATATATATATATATATATATATAAATAGTGAGAATAAGTTAGATTGTACTGTGTTATTAATATCTAAGAGAGTTGTCAAATCAACATAGATATGTGAAACTAATAATGTATTTATTTATTGTTTTAATTTATATAAAAAGATAATAATTTAATTAATTATATTATTTAAGAAAATTATATATATATATATATGAATGAAATGCTTTTAAAAATATATTTTAAATATATTTACTTTTTTCACCTCATAAGGTATTAACTTATTTAATTAATGTTTGAGATTACACTATATATTACAATAGCCAGATAAATTAAGTGATTGATAAATGTTAATAGACATTAGTTCATGATAAGAATAAGTATAAAAACACTTATTCTTTAATACATCTCAAATTATTAAAATTAAAAACAAAATCATAAAAATTAACTTATAACTTTATTTTAAAATATTAGTATAATTATTAATTATAAAAAAATTTCCTATTCCTATGACCAAGGATAAAGAACGAATTAATTAATTCCCACTAGGAAAATAAATACAATATCTAAAGGAAAACATTTAAACCAACTCTTTCAAGCATTAAGTATAATCACAAAACAATCAACGAATAAACTTGGAAACACCAAGTGCCATTCATTAAGCAAAGAAATAATATATTGTTTATATAACGTGTGAATGCACATAATTAATTCTTTACAGACTCTACATAAACTTCGGCGTTTGGTTGTAATAATAGATCGAATGATATATTCGATGACTATTCACATATACCTTTACAACATCGTTAACCTATATTTATTACTTCGTTGGGTTAACACCCATCCCCGCAACCCAGGTGGGGTTATTCACATATTGATTAACTAGAGTCGAGATCGAGCTTTCTAGAGTTCTTGACATGCCTCCACCTATCTCCTTAGGATGTAGACTTGTCATATGGATCAACGGCTCACCTTTCAAACCTAAGATCTATGGTGTAGATTCACCATGAGTGGTTGAGGTAACCAAAATCCCTAACTCAGTGCCACAAAGAGGTCATTAGTTTCCTGTTGCTCCCATGGAAGGTGGTTCTACAACTCCTTTGGTCGCCTAGCTTCTGCACCATAGGTAAAATATCCCTTTTTCTCAATACGCTCCATTGTAAGTGTGGCCATTACCAAGTTTTTTAATTAACCCATTCGTCATCTCATTGAGATCCTCTTCTCTTTCAGCTTCAGTGTGGCAACCGGTGGTATTATCTTGGTGGTTTTATCTTGTTTTCAATTTTTGTATTCCTACTTCGACCACACATGAGACCAACATCTGAAAATCCTAACTTTCTGGGTCACTTCTTGACCTAAGATGTTCTCATGAATTGGCGATAATTTTCTATATGAAATGTCGGTTAATGGACAAAGTTTTCCTAGGGTTTATTCTTCACGCATTCCAAGTAATCCTCAGCTATCTCACCTAGGTTTATTACATTGTTCTTATTTTTTGCATGGAGGTTTTATTTCAGATTTATTACTCCTTTGTTTCACTTTCTGGTGTTGACAGGTGAAATTATTGCTCATGGTGGGTAGGTTCTTGGTCTTCGACTTTCGATTGGAAATTTCTTCCAAAGCTAGGTTAGCGTTCTATCCCTTCTTAGCTAGGAGTTGATAGCTCGACCCTATAATTTTTTGATTCCCTTAGGCACAAATGTGACCATGGATTCAGTTGTTTGAATGGTTTATGTGTAAGTTCCATGTATTTTGTTTTGGATTGCGTAGTGCGACCTCACCATTTGTAAATTTCGGTATTAAATATTTTCTAGAATACAATAGTGAAATCGACTATGCCTATGTTTTCTGGTCTTAATGCGATGGGGTTTTGTTTCCACACATCATGACTTTGTCACCAAATTGTCATTTTTTTTTTGTAATTAGGGTTTTATAGTGGAGAGGCTTTCTTTGTTTCTTTAAACTTTGAGCACAACTTTGAACTTCGAGGTGTATAATGATTTCCTCTTCTGTCTTTATATACATATAATTGTTCCGGGATATTTATTTCAGTTCTTGTCTAATTGTTAGTGTAGTTGGTTTCATGTGTTGTTATATAATAAGTATTACAAGAATACTCAACTTTATTTAATGGTTTGAATGTCTAGTGTCTTGTCATAGTTCTTTTGGTGTAGAAACTAAGTGCAAAGAAGTCTTAGGATCTAATATTAGGTTCACAGTTGTAATTTCCATAGGTAAAGTATGAGAGATTGTTCTGACAATAGTTGTAACGTGGGAGCCAAGAACTAACTCTCAACTTCCGAGGTCATGGCTCACTTACATATTCATGTTAATTATCCTGTAGTGAAAACTCCTCTGAGATTATATTTCTTTGTTTCCAATTTATTTACACATGATGAACCCATTTCTAGCATAATCTAGAACTACATTTCAGTTCATTTTGAGTCCTTCATCTTACTTTCTATTGTAGTCCTTATTATTATTCCTACAACATTTTCTGTCTAACCCCACCATTAATGGAATTCAAGGAACATTATTGATATTTACCAGTTTTACATAGGTTGACAACTATTGTTTCATTATTAACAATTCTCAATTTACTGTTCCCTAAATTTGTCATTATTTTTTGAATAATAAGTATTCTACGCATTTTCCTTTGGTTTTTCTATTAATATTCAACAGTATAACGAGTAGCTAATATTTCTTCAACAATACATAATGTAGCTAATATTTCTTTAATAGTACATACAATAACTAATATTTATTTAACAATATATACAATAGCTAATGTTTTTCAACAATATATACCATAGCTAATATTCCTTAAACAACATATACAATCGCTAATATCCTTTTAACAGTACATACGGTACCTTCATTAGTAATAGAAGAAAAGAAAAAACATATTCCATACTAGTTGGAATTTAAGTAGCTTTTCAGTGGTCACAACCACAAAATGAGGAATTTTCATCCAAACCAATGAGATCAGTCTACTTACTGCTTCTCCCCTCGTGCTAACCTCCCCTATAGGGTATTTTCTAGAATTTTTTTGCACATATTATTTACCTGCAACCATTTGGTCCCAATAAGACTTAGGTGAAGGTAATACGTGTTCAAGAAAGGTATGGGTTTTCCTCTGGCCAACCAACAGGAGAACAACAAGGAACACTTTGTATCTCTAAGCAGTTTCGAGCTTTCACTATCCTTCTACATGTCACCTCAGGTTCATCAACCCTCCTGGTTCCTTCCTTTTCCTTTTTAATATTTTTCCTTCAAGGAGAAGCTTTGGAAGGTAACCACCTGACCCAAAACTGTCCAACTACCCTGATAGGTAGTTCTAATAACCTCCTCCTCATGTGATCCTGTATATGGAAACATCTCATTTTTGTAACACGCATAAATATTTATTAATTGAAATTAAACCTTAAAAAGGTTTTCAAAGTAACATAATGTTTTTTTTAACCACAGTCAAAGAAATATTTACAATTACCAAGGGTTATGACATATTCCCCCTCTCGAGCGGAACACCGTCCCCGTGTTCTCACATCTTCAAAACATGCCTAGCTATGTTTTTTACATAAATTTTGCATCCTCCAAAGTAGCTCTTATGGTCTAAAGTTATTCCACTACACTTTAACCTAGGTAATAGCTCACCTCCGTAGCATTACTTCTCTTTGATCGAGTATACACAAAGGTTCGACCAAGAACTCTCCATCTAGTTATACTTGTACATTTACCATAAATAGTCCATATCATTCAGTATATATATAATTAATATATTCCAAAACACTCATACAAATGCACTATTACCATCCTTTACCTGTATGTTTTGCAAATGAATTACATGTCAAGGGTCATATATGTATTCTTTTAATAGTGAGACATGAAACACATTATGAATGCATATGTGGCTAGGAAGGGCTAATTTATATGCCACTAGTCTAATTTGGGTCAAAATCAAGAATGAACCACATAATCGGGAAGTCAATTGAGCACATCTTCCCCAACGAAGAGTTCTCTTCCTAGGATTGACTAGAACATGTACATGTTATCCAACTTGAAACTCTCAATAACTACGCTTTCTATCATAATACATTTTCTTTCTATCTTGGGTAGCTTTTAAGTTTCCCCTTACCTTCTTTACTTCCTCCTTCATCTCCTTTAATAAATTCAACCCTAACATCGATTTATCTTCTGGGACACTCCAATTAACAGGTTTCGTAAACCTGCACCCATATAACACTTCAAATGGGCTCATTTTAAGAGAGGTATGATATATGTTATTATAATCAAACTCTACTAAATGAATGTAGTATTCCCACTTATTTATTTATTAAATTATGTACATTCTCAGCATATCCTCAATTACCTAGTTCACTCTTTTTTTGCGCCCATCGATTTGAGAGTGGTATGTTGTACTAAAGTGTACTTTAGTACCTAACCCATTAAGTAAATCTTTCCAAAACACAGATATAATCTTCACATATCTATCTAAAATCACTACCTTTAGTAGATTGTTTAACCTGAAAATATCTTTCATGAACATGTTGGAAATTTGAATTGTTTTAAAAGTAGATTGTACTAGGATGAAATGAGTAGAATTACTCAATTTATCAACTACTACCATTATCGAGTCATTTTTTTTCTCGTTTTAGGTAGGCCTGTAATAAATTCCAAAGTAATAGTCTTCCATTTCCACTCGCGATTAGGTAATGGATGTAGCAATCATGTTGGATGCTGGTGTTCTATCTTCATCTGTTGACATTCTAAACACTTATACAAGTATTAAGCCACCTCCCTCTTCATACCTGGCCGAAAGTACTCCTTCCTTAGGGAATAAATTATTTTCTAGTATCTTGGGTGGGAAACATAAGGAATTTTGTGATATTCGTTTAATGCTAATATGGTTAGCAACACTTATCTTGTTCTAGTATATCCACAAATTTTCCTTATCTATATCTCATACCCCAGTTGTCGTTCATTATTATTTGGGTCTCTTACTTGCTTCCAAATAAATTGATACTTTCGATCCCTTTGAGCTGCCTCCTTAATTTGTTCCTTGAAAGCAATTCCAACTTCACTAAACGAGATTTCATACATGAAATTCAGTTTAAAACTCAAGGTGTCTAGTATCTGATTTTATTTCCCCTTCAAATTCTTAATTTCGAATTCAAATTCTCTCAGGAAGACAACCCAATAGGCTTGTAATATATTCAAGGTTGGTTGTTTAAAATAACTTGTTAGACTGTTGTGATATGTCATTAATATCAACCTTTTTCCAAGAAAATAGTGTCGCTACATTTTTAGGGTGTGTATAACAATTTTCAATTCTAAATCATAGGCTAAATACTTTTTCTCATGCTTCTGAAGCTTCTGAGATTCATATGCAACAACTCGTCCTTCTTGCATAAGTACCCCACCTTCACCCTCCTTAAAACCATATGTTCAAATAGTGAATTCCTTATTTGGATCAACAATTCTCAAAATAGGAGTAGTAGTAAGCAATTTTTATAGCCGGTCAAAGCTGTTTTGACATTCATTTGTCCACTTAAAATTTTTTCCTTTATTTTGCAAGGATGTAATGGGATAAGCCACCTTTGAAAATCCTTCAATAAAGTGTCTGTAATAACTAGCTAGACCCATGAAGGATCGTATATCAGTCATGTTCTTAGGAATATAACACTCCATTATGGTTCTTATCTTCTATGGGTCTACAACGATAACATATTTATTTATAATATTCCCCAAGTATTGAATTTGTTTTTTATAAAACTCGCACTTGCTATATTTTGCATACATTTGGTGCTCCCTCAAAGTTTGCAAAAGAAATTGTAATTTATTTTTTTGCTCCTCCATATTTCGGGAATAAAATAATATAACATCAATGAATATCAGTAAAAATTTGTCCAAAAACTGATTGAAAATGTTGTTCATGAGACACATGAATTTTTTCGGAGCATTGGGTAACCAAAAAGGTAAGACTATAAATTCCTAGTGCCTGTAACGAGCTCTAAAGGTTTTTTATAGATGTCCTCTTCTTTAATTCTAATTTCTTTGTACCTTGAACGTAGATCGGTTTTTGAAAACACGGAAGCCCCTTTCACCTGATCAAACAAGTCATCGATTCAGGGAAGGGATATTTATTCTTGACTGTTAGCTTGTTTAATTGTCTGTAATCAATGCATAAACGTAAATTTCCATATTTCTTCCTAATGAAAAGTAATGGATCCCCCGAGGGTGAAACACTCAAACAAATATACTTCTTATCTAATAACTCTTGTAACTGCATTTTAAGTTTGGTCAACTCAGGGACACTCATGTGATATGGTGTTCTAGACATGGGAGTAGTTCCTGGAACAAGCTCAATAGTAAAATTGATATCTCGCTTAGGAGGTAATTCCAATATGTCATCACGAAAAACATTAACAAAAATTTTCACTATCGGAAGACTCTCTAGAGTATCATTCTTTTCTTTAGAATTTGTAAAT
Organism: Pinus albicaulis; assembly: GCA_034641835.2. Classification (NCBI taxonomy): domain Eukaryota; kingdom Viridiplantae; phylum Streptophyta; class Pinopsida; order Pinales; family Pinaceae; genus Pinus; species Pinus albicaulis. The sequence continues at coordinate 1,548,435,299 of CM076578.1, read as the reverse complement.
CCTACTTGTACTGTGTAAATTTGACACCCCTTCCTCATGCATTTTTCTAGATTCGAAGTTGTAATTTTTCTTAACTTCAAGAGTCTCATAACTTCGTGTGTCTCTTATCTCGTTCATTCCTCATTTAGGAAGCTAATAGTTTTATCCTTACAATTTATAACGGACCATTGCTTTCCCAACCAATCCATGCCAATTAAAATATCATATGATCCTAAGGGAAGCACATTTAATTTTGTTTTTATTGTGTAATCTACCAATCTTATTGGACAGTTACCCACCTTAGCTATCACCTTTCTCTTAGCTCCCGTGGATAGTTGAACTAACCATGGGTTATTAAATTTAACAACTTGTAAATGATATTTATCTACTATATTAGGACTTATATAACTCAAACTAACCCCTGGGTCAATTAATATGGACACATATTGGTTAAAAAATGTACCTTCAAACTTCACCATAGTGGTTTGATACTTCACTTGATGATCCTCCAATGCAATGTTAATTCTAGGAAAGCTCCTTCCTACTTCCCCTACGATAGAGGCCTCCTGAATCTCTGATACTGGCTCTGCCCCTTTTTTGAGACAAAAAAATTTGATGTAGTGTGGTCCTCCACATCCCCAAAATTTTAGTGGGGGTATGGTCGTTGATTCTAATTCTGGGTTATTTGTTTTTTCATTATTTTTCCCTTCATTTAAAAACTTCAACTTTTGTTGAGTTCTTCCAGAATTCTGGTTTGACTAATTTTTGTAATGGCTTTTAAAATTTGTGCCTTTGCTCATTTAATACTCTGTAAAGGTTTATGCCCCTTCTTATTTACCCACTTCTTGCTACCATCTCCCTTCTACTTCATTTGCTGGTAGCATATGTGGGCCTTTCTAATAACCTCATCCATAGTTTTTGGGTTGTCAAATTCCAGTCACTCCTTCATAAATATATGGAGACTGCTCATAAACTGCTAAAATTTCACTTTTTCTTCTTGTATAGGGACATACCTTAGCAGAAAGGTAACATTTGTTATAAATTAGTCCATAGACAGTTGTCCTAGTCACAGATCGTGAAATTCCTTTTATTTTTTATCATAATATTTCTTTCAAGTATTTATCTTTAAAATGTTTTTGAATCTCCTCCCAACTTACTTCATGTTCCTCAATATTTATTATACTCTTCACCCCCTCCCACAACAAGGTGACCTTACCCTATAAATGATATATCGCCATATGATCTTTCAAATTATGATTGTATTCGTAAATTTGGAAGTACTTATTCATGTTAATCAGCTAAGCTTCAACAACTTCCTCTTGTTATTCGTCCAATGTGGGAGGTTTAATCTTTCTGAACTCTCCTTGTAACTAAACTTTTTGTCTTTTTGGTCCCCTGTGGTCTAAAACATTATCAAATTCCTCTTCATTATTCTCTTGGCCCCCTTTTGAATCTGGGTGATTATCCCTATGCCTGTGTGTTCCATTTATATTTACATGTTCTGGGCTTGGGTCAGGGTGTCTATATTTTCTCTCTCATAAGAATTTCATAATTTTTTCCCTCTCTTGCATCATTCGTTGATTATCTAACCTTAACCTTGCTATTTCATTCTTTAATTCTTGGATTTCCTCAAGTATAGAAAAATTTACATTTCGAGACTCTTCTCCGAACTGCACTCACATTTTGAGGTTAACCTCAATATGTGATACCAATCCTTCTCCAATAGTCGATCTTGACTGCATAGGTTGAACTCTCCTCATCGTGCTAGTATTTCTTCACCCTGTTCACACAACAGATTATGTTATGTATATGTTTATTTCTTTTCTCTTACTCAATTAGGCCACAATATTGAATCCTTAGCTCTGATACCAATTTTCACATCTCGAGATGTAACTCTTTTACCCCACTAATGCAAAAAAAAAATTGTTGCTATTCCTATGACCAAGGATAAACAACTAATGAATTAATTCCCTCTTGGAAAATGAATACAATATCTAAAACAAAAAATTTAAGCTAAGGCTTTCAAGCATTGAGTATAATCACAAAAAAGTCAATGAATAAACTTGGAAGCACCGAGTACCACCCATTAAGCATAGAAACAATATATGGTTTATATAACATGTGAACTTACAAAATTGATTCTTTACAAACTGTACATAACCTTCGGAACTTGATTTTAATAGTTTTTAGCTCCAACTACCTCAGGATGGAGACCTATCGTATGGATCGATGACTCGCCTTTCAAACCTAATATCTATGGTGTAGATTCACCACGAGTGGTTGAGTTAACCGAAAACCCTACCTTGGCATCACAGAGAGGTCATTCATTTCTTGTTGCTTCCGCAGAAGGTGGCTCTACAACTCCTTTGATCACCTCGCTTATGCACCACAAGTAAATTATCCCTTTTTGTTAATATGGTAAGTGTGGTTGTTACCAAGGTTTTTAATTAGCTCATTCTTCAGCCCACTAATATCCTCTGCTCTTTGAGCTTTAGTGTTGAGACCAGTCATATTATCTTGGTGGTTTTATCTTAATTTTTTTTGTTTTATTCTGGCTTCGACCAAGCACGAGACCAACAGCCAAAAATCCTCAGTTTCTGGGTCAGTTCTTGACCTAATAGGTTCTAAAGCATTGAAGAGAATTTTTTATATGAAATGTCGAACTATGGACAAATTTTTCCTAGGGTTTCTTCTTCACTCATTTCAGGTAATCCTCATCTAGATCACCTAGGTTTAATACATTTTTCTTGTTTTCTGCATGAGGGTTTTATTTTGGGTTTCTTACTCCTTCATTTAACTTTCTGGTGTTGACAGGTGAAATTCTTGCTCATGGTGGACAGGTTCTTGGTCTTAAACTTTCGATTGGAAATTTCTTCCCAAGCCATGTTATCATTCTAGCCTTTCTTAGCTAGGATTTCCCAGCTTGACCCTTGCAGAATATTTTCAGTTGTTTGAATGGTTTATGTGTAAGTTCCATGTATTTTGTTTTGGATTGCACAGAGTGTGACCTTGACACTTGTAAATTTTGGAATTAAATATTTTCTAGAATATAATAGTGAAATGGCCTATGCCTATGTTTTTTGCTCTAAAGCTGATGGGGTTTTTTTTCCCCACATCGTGACTCTGTCACCAAATTGTAATTTAATTTTTCTGTAATTATGGTTTTATACTGGAGAGGCTCTATGTTTCTTTTAAAACTCTAAGCATGACTATGAACTCATGAGTGTATAATGATTTCCTCTTCTGTCTTTATATATATATATATGATATTTATTTCAATTCTTCTCTAATTGTTAGTGTAGTTGGTTTCGCATTTTTCTATATAAGAAGTATTAAAATAGTACCGAGCTTTATTTAATGGTTTGAATTAATAGTGTCTTTTCATAGTTCTTTTGGTCTAGAAACTAAGTGAAGAGAAATATTTGACTCTAATATTAGGTTCACAGTTGTAATTTCCCTGGGTAGAGTATGAGAGATTTTTCTGGCAACAATTGTAATGCAAGGGCCAGGAAATAACTCTAAACTTCCCAGGTCATGCCCCACTCACTTATTCATGTTAATTATCATATAGTGGAAACTCCTCTCAGGTTATTTTTCTTTGTTTCCAATTTATTTTCACATGTTGAACCCATTTCTAGCATAATCTGGTTCATTCGAAATCCTTCATCTCACTTTCTATTTTACTTCTTGTGGTTATTCCTGTAACATTTTATGTCTAACCCCAACCTTAATGGAATTAATGGCACATTACTAATATTTACTAGTTTTACATAGGTTGACAATTGTAGTTTCATTATTAACAATTCTCAACTTACAATTCCAAAAATTTGTCAATAAGTTTTTAATAATAAGTATTCTACATCTTTTCCTTCCATTTTTATATTAATATTCAATAGTATAACCGATAGCTAATATTTCTTCAACAGTACATATAGTAACTAGTACTTCTTTAACAGTACATACAGTAGAAAAAATTTCTTTAACCATATATACAATAGCTATTTTTTTTCAACAGTATATACCATATATAATATTCCTTAAACAACATATACCATAGTTAATCTCCATTCAACAGTGCATACGGTACCTTCATTATTAATAGAAGAAAAGAAAAACAATATTAAATATGAGTTGGAATTTAACTATATTTTCAATGGTCAAAACCACAAAATGAAAAAATTTCCTCCCAACCAATGGGATCAGTCTACTTTCTGATTCTCACCCAATGCTAACCTCGCCTGTAGGGTAGTTTCTATAATTTTTCTGCACATTTTCTTTACCTACAACTATCTAGTCCCAACCAGGCTTAGGTGAAGGTAATTTGTGTTCAAGAAAGGCCTAGGTTTTCCTCTGGCCAACCACTAGGAGAAAAAAAAGCCTATACTTTGTCTCTCTGAGTAGTTTCCAGATTTCGTTATCCTTTTGCAAGTCACCTCAAGTTAATCAACCCTCTTGGTTCCTTCCTTTTCCTTTTTAATATTTTTTCCTTTAAGGAGCAGTTTGGGCAGGTAACCACCTAACCCATAACTATCCAACTACCCTAACAGGTGGTTCCAATAACTTCCTCTCCATGTGAGCCATGTGCATAGGAACATATTATTTTTGTAACACACACAATATTTGTTATTTATATTTAAATATTAACAAGGTGTGCCAAGTAACATAATTTTTTTTAACCACACAAGAAATATTTACAATTACCAAGGGTAATGAATATATAATTGAAAAAATAATCTAATAATATTCTTAAACATGTAGATTCACCTATTTTACCATGCTAAAAAATTATAAATCATTTCATTTGACACTTGTCCATATGTTATTTTTCGATTAATCAATTTAATTAAAAGGAAAAACGGGGTATCCATATTTTAGAGATAATTTGTGAATACTACTAAGATTATTCTAGAATTTTCAGTGAAGGTTAAATCCCTACCATTGACCTAATAACTGGCCCAACCATATAAACTAGCAATTGCACCATATGTTGCAAAGGAAACGTCATAAGCAGATAACATATGAAAGAAAAACATAGATAAATATATGTGTGATACGTTATATGATCTAAATGTAGTCCATTTTGAATGAAAGATAAATATGTATCTTATTTCTATTGGGTAACCATTTATAATTGGGGCAATTGTGTTTTCTTTATCATGTGAAAATCCAAATAAAGAACTACAATTTTTGTATATCTAAATTGGAAGCGTAGATGTAAACCTTTATTATTCTTAAATTAATATACAAATTTGAATTCATAAAAAATATTATATTTATCTATAAGCGCAATTCTAATATTAAAAATATCACGCCAAATCATCAAGGGTTTGTCACTCTAGATCAATATGATAGTATTGGAATAGAGTGGATTCTTGTACAAGTAGTCTTTTGATTGCATGTGTTATACTAATATGGTTTCAAACAATTTTTTGAATATATGGTACATATATAGTGATGTTAAGTGGGTGCTCAAGATATTTTCTCATTTCTCCATTTTTGTTTTTTCGTAACGTCATGAAGTTGAGTGCCTGACATGACTACATGAAGATTAGGTCATTTTGTATCAACAACGCTCAATGTGAAGAATAATGTTAGGAAACTGAGTTGAAAGATCACCTATATTAGCTCATTTGTAACTTTGTGATAGAAAATCATTCTTCTTCTTAAGAATTTTTTTCTTTATGAAAATGGAAGTTGTTTCTTGACTCTATTTGCAAATCTCAATGTCCAATTTTCATATTTATATGAAATCCCAACCACAACAACCCCTTGTTAGGTCATTTCAATTATGATGGTTTATTCCACTTTCGATTAATTATAAACTACTATAATCTGTTCCAAAACTATTAAAAAACCACAAGAAAAAATATCAACAAATTAGCAACATAAGATGGATTGATTATTTTTTATAATAAAATAATGTCATGTGGATTCTTATAAATAATGTTTATTGTGACATTGTGGAAAACTAAATAAAATATAGTAAATTAAAACTATAATTACCATAATATAATAAATTAGAACTATAATTTTAACAATAAAATAATTTTATGATACAATAATACACTAATTAAAACTATAATACATAATAATACAGTAATTAAAACTATAATACATATGGATAATGTGGAATGTGAGTAATTCAGATACTAATTTAAAGCCAATTGAGGCTTCTCAATTTTATTTTCCGAAATTTTTAATTTAAAGATGGCAAGAAGGAAATGAGATTAATCCAACTACCTAAGTTCAAAAAGTAACAAAACTCTCCTTAGTAATAGTATTTTTATATAAGTTAAGGTTACGAACCAAGGACTTTGTATATAGGTGTTAATTGTTTTCAAATTTAAAAAAAGAAATTGATGGCTATTTTTTTCAATATGTGGAACACATAGTTTCAACACTAAAAAATTTCGAAAATAATTTATAAATAATTCAATTAGAAGAATAGAGGAGTTGAATTAAAAATAAAGTTAAAACAACCTAAAATATTTTTTTATAACTTCCATTTAGACTATAATACCAATATATAGATAAACTTACAATACCAATATATATGAATGATGAGTATAATAATGTAATTATTCACTTTTAAATATATTTTTTTCTTATATCTATTTTATTTTATTTATTTTTATTTTTATTACATTTAGTTCACTCCCTACTTCTTCACTGAAATAAATAAACATTATTTGTATTTTTGTAACCAATCTTACGAAACAACTATATAGTACATGGGTTTTCCATTTCTTGGTAAATTAATACAACAAAAATCTTATGTTTAATTTTCAAGCATAAAATATAGATTTTATCATGACTTGTGGTATTAAAATAGACTCAACAACCCGCTCGAATGAGTTTGTTTTTTTTTCTTGGTCTCCCAAGGCAATAACATAACCCTTGGTAACATCACCTAACAACCCATTCGAATGCAGCTGTCTCCATTTGTCACTTCCATCTGGAATCATAATGCATGTTTTCCATTTGCTATTGTGATTACATGTTACAATTTTTTTTTAACCTCCTTTATTTCGAGATTCCATTTTCTGTCACCTCCTTTCTTGGCGACATCACGAGAAGTGTTACATAGTTTTCTGCTTTTGGCGCCATCACTAGAATTTTCTGGTTTTTGCCGAAAGTAAAATCTCTCAATTTTTGCCCCTCTACAAATTGAGATACTTTTGACATACCATGTCTCAAATATAAATTGACGTACTTCTGTAAAAAGGGTTGGACTTCATGTCCTCAAAGAGTTTGATTTTAATCACGGAGCTAATGCCTCATTATCAAACAGTTGATGGGAAACATTTTGAACGTTTTGAAGAGAACAAGATAGAGTATTATGACACGAACATAGTAGGTTGGGTCGAAGATATTTTTAAAGAGACCAGTCAGAAGTCAACAAACTTCCGATGGGAAACACTATTTCAAGTACAACTACCTTTTGCTTTTTCTTTCAGTTTTTCTTTCTTATCTTGAGTATAGTTTAAGAAATATGGTTGGAATTTATGTGGCAATTAAAAGGAAAATTAATAATTCAATATGCAAATCTATGAATGATATGTAGATTTATGAATGGAGAGATTATAATTATCACTGGTTGTTATATTGGAAAGAAAAGTTGTAGTTCCTTTGTTTGCATCTTCTTTATATAAGTGTTTCATCTTTTCAATTCTGATTGTTTGGTATAGTGAACTTGTGTGAATAGTAGAACGATGACAGTACTTGGAATCCATGTGGTTTACAACCTTTAGTGAAGTACTAGCTATGACATTAGTCAGTGATAATAGTAGTTTTTTCTAGAAAATTTCAGTGGGAGACCATTCAAATTTCTTTGATCTATTACTGTTTACAAGCAGCCTCATTTGTGAGTGGGGGAGAAATGGGGATAGTACTGTATTTGTCATATTGAATGACCAAGCCTCTATTGCTGAGATATGCCAGCGTTACGAATGGGTTTATTCATATATTGCTACATCATGAGTACTATTTGTTCCAAGTTTACACATACCTCCTTTTAAGTTTATTATGAGGGTTTTGGACAAAATTGACTATTCCTAACCATGTCGATTGATATATTTGTGTCCCCGACTTTTCATTAGGAATGGTCAAGTACTAAATTTGTACCTATTTTAACTTTTAATTTATCTGGTAAACCATAAATTGAGATTACAATGCCTGCTACTGCATCTAAAAACAAATCTACTCACTTGCATTTCAAACTAAAAGCGGGTTTTCAATTAAAGTCAGAGAACAAGACATCACAACTTCCAGATAGAATCTTACATATGAACAAGGGAAGATGCGAAGCAGCAAGTCCCTACCATTGAATTAAGGTGATCCCCCTGGTTTTAATGCTACTGATATGATACTTGTGTTTGAGTAGCTTCTATTTATTCCTTTAAATAATGCATGATACAATGCTACTAATATGATACTTGTGCTTGAGTGGCTGCTGTTGATTATTTTAAATGATCTAAATATCATATATATGGGAAGGATAACTTGTCAAGTGTTGTTTTCTTCTCAACAAAAGGTTCAACCAACACTGTTGGAGCAATAGAATATTGTAGATTTAAAGGTGATCATGCAAAAAGTTGGAGAAGAAGTATAGGCAGTAGTTTCATGAGCAATTTAAGATCCAGTAGGAGCAGTTCCAAATGCAGAAGCAGTTCCAGGACAACGAGATCAAGGTCCATATTATGCATACCCTTCATGCCATGTTCTTCTCCCATTGATTAAAACACCAGGCATCTCTCATCCAAGACGCAAAATAAAGTGGATAGAAAATTTGAGACTTCTAGAGAAGACACTAACATCCTCTAATCTCGTAGTATATAGTGCATTAGAAATTGAGGTGCTCCTCCATCTCAGTCTAATGAAAATTGCAACGTGAGACGACATAAGCTACCTAATAATCAAACCAAAGAAACAATAGAACAAACGTTCTTCAGGAAATGATCATATTGCAGATTCACACTCCATTGTTATAATCCTCATGTTGTTTATAAAATAGAAAGAAAAAACCAAAAAACTTAACCAATTAAGGTACAACATATGAGAAACCAAAATATATCCTGTACAAATCTGGTTCTTCTCTGGAACTGAAAATATTTCATATGAGAAAAAATGAGCAACTCCAAATGAAAAACAAAATATGAACTTTACCAATGGGGATAGTGGCATAAGGTTTTTATCCTTTCATCAAAAAGCCCTATAAAGTGATTATATTAGAACTTGGAATAGGTCCATAGCTCAGGTAAAAAAATTTCCCAGATTTGCATGGGCATGATACATACAAATTTCATGAATCTATTTTTGTATCTATTGTGTTGTAGCGCATCACATGTCGATACAACTTCAACAGTTGTAATCTCAAATTATAAATAACAACTAAAACAGTGTCATCTTCAGAAAAATATAGAACAACTTATAAAGAATAGTGCACTGAATGGTTAAGAAGACTTGTCACAGGCACCAAGCATGTTTTTAACTTGCCATCTCAAAACGAAACCTTAATGCTATTTGAGTACCAAAGCTAACAAGCCCAGAGAAATTGGTTCCATATATCAAACTCTGGAGCAAATATTTCTAGATTACCTACAAATGATGGGGAGCATAGTGTTTCATATTTTGTACGTAGATGTTGTAACTCAAAGAAAAATGAGGTAAAATTTGAGAAATTAGTAGGCAATCAAATTGAAAGGTCTTCGAAATATGAGATTTCTTCAAAAGCTCCTATTTCTTATCCTTGGACTAGCAAGGAAGAAATATGTCACTTTCATAGCTAGAATACTCTGGGATAACGTCTTTTTACAGTATAATTTCTTCAAGCAGAAGTGGAACTTCAAAATTAGTCAATGCATCAATGTCAAAACTCAGTCCTATCAAACAACCGGCAAAGACTCAAAGCTAAGACTTTCTAAATTTGACCCCTCCCTACCAAACTAAAATATGGAAAATTGTATTTTGACATCATTTTAAAGCTATTCATAGTAGTACATGTGTGAAATGATTTTGGGAGTGCAGTAAAATATGGAATAAATTCTAAGTGCACATTGTAATGCTCCCTCATGTTCCATATAAGTGTAATGGATTCTAAAGCAAGTCCATCAATATTCTCCAGTGCTTGTCTCTAAGACAACATGTTGTAAAAGTGAAAGATCCAGCCACGAGCAGCACAAAATCTAAAAATAGTTGGGTTTGAAATCAATTTGGAATTCTATTAAAATGTGCTAAACAACACCAATCATTTTCATCAAACTTCATTCAGTCTGAATGAGTAGGGATATGAAAAATATTAAGGTAGAAATATGTTGGCACTAATGAAAAAACCTTCACAAAAATGAAATAATTAGTTAGTTTCAAAGAAATTTTCCCTCTTCTCTGGAATTTGATTAGGAGCCCCGTCATGTGATCACGTTTACAATAGGACTACCAAGTCTCATTTGATCTGGTATATAAAATTCCTAACAGAGCCAATAGGGCCTTGATTCATTGGTGATATTGACGAAGTGTTTAACTTTCTAATAACATTCCATTCGAGCAGGGCAAGATCATAGCGAGAATGTAATTTGAAAATGGTATGCGGCTAGGTGCAAGCCCCATGAGAAATTGGTGGAATAGATATTCCTCATACTTGGAATATAAAGCAAAGGAAGTCTATGTTATAAAGTGCAAACTCTCAGGGTGTGTTTTTGGAAGCACTTCCAATAGAGACAAAAAAAGAAAAAAAGCATGATTACTATGTGAGTTCCCTATCTATTAAATAGTAGAGCTTTGATTTGAGAAATTTCGCTAAATTCGAGTGTGCAAGAGGAAGAATTCACAAAAAATGGGTATTTTTCTAACTCAACAGTCATTATTTATTATCAAGTTGGCCCTTATAATCATTCCATTTTCAATATTCAAAGATAAACGTTGAACAATGACAGAAGATTGAAACAATAATTTTTTTATCTTACCACTGCAACATCCCCAATATTCAAGTTCATGGTTTCCATTGTTCCTCTCCTCATAACAAAGGCGTAGAGCTATCAAATCTTATGGAGTCCTTCAAGCCAAAGACCACAAAGGAAGGAGATGAACAACATGACTATTTTACCTTAAAGAATGATTTTGCATCAAAGACAAAAACCAAGTAACATTGGAAGTGGAGATGCAATCCTTAATAAAAATGTGAAAGTCATTCTCCTTTGTAAGATTGTATTAGGCAAAGCCATTAACAATGTACCAGATTTTATGGCACTTGTAGAGTACCTAAAGCTCTATTTATACAAAGAAATTTCCAAAGTGTAGGTCCTAGATAACTAAATATTTGGGAAGAGAAATTTCATTATAAGTGAAATGTCTACTTGTTGAGGCCAAATACATTCTAATTCTACTTGAAGAAACACATTTAAAACTGAAAAATATTCTTACCATAGTCTGAAATTTCACATGGTCTCAAAGCATGTTCACTGAAATCCTTCAGATCCATGTATGGAATGGGCCACTACCCATGAGAGTGAATTGTGAAGGGTTTGAGCGAGTTTTATGCTCGAGATTCAATGAGATATTGTATATATGAATGCTTGAGTAATGGAAAATCAATGTAGCTTGGGGTTAATTTCTCTGTCCAATAGTTACGATAGAATTCTAACACTAACGTGTGATTTCTAATTAAATAAATGTATATATGATTGGGGAAAATAAGAAACTCAAATAGTTCCTATATGAAATAGGAAAATCACATTCCATTATAATCTAGCAAGAAAAATAAAAGGTTATACAATTTCAGGTAACTGACATAAGTGAGTGACACAACTATAGAATATAAGCAGATCTACCATTTCCAATTTCTACTCTTTGAGGAAGTTGCTTGTTCTTCTTATTCTTCTTTCTTCACTGATTCTTCTTTTTGGCGTGACCTTTGCATAAATTGTTTCACTAAAACATTGCAAATAGGAAAGGCATGAGATTGCATTCAAACGTTCTCAAACAGTAAATTCCAACCTAGTACAGTAACACCTCCTTCACCATCAACATTGTAAGGTGGAAGACAGAAGTTTCTCATAATGGTAAAAACACTTCCACACTTTAGGATCCTTCCCGATTATTCTATGAAAGTGTTCCACAGATGTATGGAAAATGTGCAAACGTAGCATGATTCAAAAACAATGAAAACATGTCAAATGGTCCATTCTATACATACTAAATAATTCAAAACAATTAAAAGTTCAAGAAACAATCTGCCTCCATTAAAAAAAAAAAAATTAGAAGAGAGAAAAAAAACAATGTGATGCTACATTGTTACACTTTCACAAAGTCAGAGCAACTAAAGGTTCAAGAAAAAACCTTTGTGTTCCTGCATTGTTACACCTTCATATAAAGGAAAAAAGAAATAATGTTCCAATGACATGGGTTATTTTTCAAACACCTCCTTGGTTTGGTGTTTCGGTTAAGGATCTGTATCTATGGGTAAAAATTTATGAGTTCCAATCCCCTCGGTGGTGTTGCATCATTACATCTACATGTACAGGAAAAATGAAATGGGGTTCTAATTATATCAAAAACCACAGTTTGATGTTATGGATCCATATCCATAGATAAAAGGTTATGAATTCAGGAGTAATATAATTCAATCCAATCATTAGAAAAAGGATTGAAAAAGAAGGGATATCCACAATTAAAAGGTTCTGAATTCATGCATAATATAAGTCAATCCAATTAGTAGAAAAAGGATTGAAAAAGAATGGATTGATCTAGTATCCTGAAAAGGCTTCACATAATCGTTGTTATTTGACACAATCTTATCCTTCTCCTTATGCCACCCCACATCCAAATACAGGATTACAACCACAATGCAATTCTACAACACCTGGACATCAATGTTTCAACTACAAAAGGAATGTTTCTGAGTGAGTTACCAAGAGGTAAAGGAAACATTATTTGGTTGGTTTGTTCAGTGTCCAAGTCTACAAAAAAAAAGAAAGAAAATATAAAAATATCCACTACTGAACAAAATCTAGTTGATTATATTGCCAAACCAAGAAATGTTTCAAAGGAATTTCTAGGAATTCTCTAATCTAAACATAAATAATAGTGGGAAAAGATAACAGTTTTATAGAACCGATATATATGAGATTCCTTTTTAACTGTGTAAAATGGTTGCAAAACACAAATAGAAACCTTACTCATCAATCACATAGGACATTCTCAATGCTGCAACCTAACAACATTTCAAACAAGTTGAACGTCAGAATGCAGTCTAGCAGCAAGTTTAAGCGCCTAGAGAAGTGATGACCCAGTTTAACATCACTGCTTGCCAGGAGAATTATGCATATCTGTTATTGTAGGATGTGGTTGATGAGTTGGTGAGAAACCAACAACCAATTGTGGTGTAGATTCCAGAACAAATTATCTGAAAACAAGAAGGTGAGCAACATTTGAATTTTTTCAAATGGCTCAACCCTCCAAAACTTTAATAAAATATTTTCATAAAAGTTAACACATTTTCTTAAATTTTCTAGAAAATGACATTGATTGAAACATGTTTTTTCATGGCCATAGAGAAAAATAAGTAGGACACAATAATGCTTACATTGTGTGGTCTCCACTTGTGGCTTTTCCTTCCCTTTGCAGGGATTCGTACTTTCAGCATGTCCTTCGATAGTTTTCTTGATTTCTCATCAAGAATAAAAACACCATGCTGCCTAAGAAGAATGGAAAGATAAATCATATAAAAAAAAGGCTCCCACTAAGGTCGCAGAACATGGACTTCAGGGCCTAAAGGTTTCCTACAATAAACTCCAATTACACTTCCAACATGTGAAGAAGACCCATTAGGATTAGCTACCACCTCCATCATGCAAATCATGAATAAAACCAATGATCTCAAACAAAAGAGGTATGTCACATCAACCTTATTTTAGGTAATCATGTATTTTTTGATCTAGCATAATTTAAGTCGAAATGGTCACATAACTAGAAATGGGTAGGGATTCCTAGAAAACTTATGGTGAATAATTAGGCTATTATGTTTTTGGTTCATATGGTGATGATGTAGGTCATGGCTCAATGGATGAAACTGAAGGATTTGCTTCAACACTCAAGACCTTAATCTCCTGACTATCGCTTTCGAACCTATATGGGATGGGACTTTCTACTGACTCGGATCCTTCTTTGATACTTCCTTTGCCATAGATGCCTCAGGTTTGAGGTCCAAGACAAGACTAGATTTGGCCGCTTGTGATTGTAATGCTAGGCTAATTTCTATTAGTGTGACTCTTATTTGGGCACTGATGATTGTAATTCTACTCTAAGTGTTATTAGCATGACTCTATATTTGGGTGTTGGTGATTGTAATGCTAGGCTAAGTGTTATTAGTGAGAATCGGTAAACCTGGCTCCACCTATGCGGTGCTCCTTCTTTCTCTCTTGCCCCCATCTCTGTGATTAGCTTAGTTAGCTCTTGCTTCAGGTTTACTCTTGTGTATCTTTGTCTAGAGGCACTACTCTTTAGGCAAATTTGTCTTTTGATGCCAGCTTGCACTACCTTGACTAGTAAGGGGGCTCTCCTGGTATAAGAAAAATGATAGTACATTGCTTCCCACCCATAAAAAAATGAGGAAACTGGGCATTGTCAGAATCAAAAGGATTATTGGAAATGGAGATAAGGAAAAACCCTTTAAATACCAAGCCTATAATTAGTGGATTTCCAATTACTTAAATGGGATTAACCACAACCACTGCTACCTTCATTGGCTCGACTAATAAGGAGATGAAAATGAGTAAAAATATGTTGAATATGTTCTCTAGGTGAAATTGATTCTATATTAAAGTTCTTATTTTATAAAAATGCTAGATAGTCTATCCCATTTACTCCCACCGACAACCCATATGCCATAATCAATTTACCCATAAAAAAAACCCCGTTCTAATTACGTTAAAGACTGCAATAAGGAAAATTCCATCAGAAGGGTAGATAGTGAGGCCAAGTGACTCCTTCCCCTAACTATACCAATTAGAATATTTCCCTTAAATGGGTGATGACGCTATTTTTCTTACCATACAACTATTACCTATATATGAACCTCACACACTAGGATTGACCAGAAACCATAGAGAGTGAATTCAGCTATCATTATTTAAAGTTGCATTAAGGATTGTTTCCATATATATTGGAAAGAAAGAGAGTGCACTGCCTGGATATGCCAACCACTACTTGAACTATTGTATAAAGGACTACTTCTACCTCCGATTAAACCACAACCCCCACTTTTTATTGCCTCCCTGGCAAGTGTTGCCTCCATGGAGGAAATTATCAAGCCCTCTGCTGCTACTGAAACTTCCAAGGGAAATAATCCATGGTACGAAGTCCATGGGGCACCAAATGGGGAATGAATGATACACCAAGAAAAGTTGGTTGTTCTTGATCCTGAGCTAGAAGGTTATCAAGCTCTTCTCAAGTGACACTTCCCCTCCTTATAAAGAAAATTCAGCACGAAGAACACCATGAACCATCGAATGAGATCTATATGCCTGCCTCTTATGCTTCTCGGTCAATTGTTGTTTATGTTGACCTACTTTCTTTCCACTGTTGTTTTTATTGACCTTCTTTCTTTCCACTTCCTACTTTCTTTCCATGTGGGTAAGAACCTACATGTTCTGTAGAAATAAGAGCAGCTAGCTTGAGGATCAAGGGAAACTAAAATACCACCAAGAGAGTTATTAAAGCAAGAGAAATACCAACCAGCTAGAACGGATAGCATCTTCAATCATCTTCATGCACAATACAAACTAGCTAGAATCGATAGCATCTTCAATCATCTTCATGCAGATGGCCATTACATGTCGATAGCCATGTGGTCTGCTGGTATGGCGGCATGTAGTGTAGTTGACAGCGCATATATATTATAAAGTATTAGAACCCAAACAACCCAAATATTTAATGCTAATAAAATAATGCTAGCATTAGTTTGGGTTTGGAAGATACAAATCAAGCAAATCATTTTCACAAAGAAATTATATGAACAATATAGCCTATTCGCCTCGGGAAGAGGCCAATACCATGAAAAAATTTAAGCTTATTTGATAGTCTGAGCAACCATATTACAAATGATTTCCTTTATTTGATAGGTTTATCAATCGTATTTCATGAATTTACAACAACGAACTTTAGGTTAGTTGAAATAGATTAATGCTAATATTAAAACTTGGTTGTTATAGTCCTATGTCATAGGTGGCAGAGAGTAATAAGAGAGAAATGAAGTTTAAAATACTAAAGGAAGTATTATGAAAGGAAATGGAATGCATACCCCACTTAAGTGACCTTCAAGCCTGGCCTGGGTTCAAAGGCCATAACTCGTGTAGCTCTCAGATAGCCTTGGTCATCATATAAAGGACAACTGGGAAGCCGACTCCATGTATTTTCACTTACATTGTAAAAATCCACCTCCAAAGAATATAAAGAAACTCCTAATCCCCAACTCCTATGCAGTGGCTAAACATCCATTCCACAAAGGATTGGATTTTATTAACACACCCGCACATGGATGGTATCATTCTAGAAATTTCCTTCCACAATGATGTTGAAGAAAACAGACAGAGAAGGAAATCACTTGCTCCAACTCCAACATATTTATATTTAAAAAAATCATGTAACAAGATTCTTAACCATAGAGATTCACCCCACTTTATCATATAACTTCTTAATCTATAAATAGGCTTTGTTACAATACCATGGGTCAATATCATGGCTTATCAATAACACATGCAAAAGAATCATAACTCATTTCATATGACACTTGTTTATATGACAAACCATAACTCAGTTCATATGACACTTGTTTATATGACATTTTTTTAATTAATGAATTTAATTAAAAGAGAAAAAAAATAATCACTATAAAAACAGATCTTTCCCTTCCATTTGTATATACTACCAACATATATTCATCTTAATTACGTATCTAACATGAGCAGAGAGGGATCAAATTTCTTCATCTGCAAACTTATTTAGAGTGCAAAATACAATGTGTTATTTTCATTGTTTAAATTGTATTATTGAATGTTATATCGAGTATAGATAGGACCAAATAAATGTTTTAATCATAAAAACTTAATTTATTAAAATATTATTAAAATGTTATTAAAATGTTTTTTTATTGAAATAAGTTGTTATTAATATATTTTTTAGTGTATGTCAATATTATTGATATTAAAATATTTTATTGATAACCCACATTAAATATTTTTTTAAATACAACATTAAAATATTTTATTTTAACAAATTTGTTATATATGAAGTTGATATCAACATAAATTAGTTAACATAAATCTTCAAATAGTTTATTTATGTTGTTGAAATATTTTTGAAAATTATAAGGCTTAAACATCTTACTCACCCAAAAAAATTACTTCTAATTACTTTACAACATATTCATTATTTTTACATTATTTTTATATTTATAGCATAATTTATTTATTTATTTATTTTTATTATTTTTATAAAGGGGCACATTTCAACTGTGCATACATACATATGGACAAAGTTACACATCCCCTCATACTGGACTGTAGAAAATTCTATGGAGGGTAAATCTCTTCCATCCACTTAATAATTATTGATAACTAAATTAAAAATTTGGAAGTCTTATTCGAAAATAGACATCCATGTTGACATAATTATTGATAACTAAATTAAAATCGTGAAAGCCTTATTCCAAAATAGACATGCATATCCATGTCAATATGGCATTGTTTTAGTTAAAATTTCAGGTGTAATTTCTAAGTTATTAAAGATTTGGGTAAGATGTGGTATACATTTTGGATTTGTAAATGTATTGTAGGTAGTTTAGATTATAAAATTTTTCTTTATAGATGTGTGTGTTAGGAACCTGTAATGTACCTTTTTGCTCATACATTTTGCTATCATTCCATCCTTTTCCAGTCCATATTTAAAGCCTATATTATCACTTTAATCTATTCTTCCAAAGGTATATAACGTTTCTTCTCTGTACTATATGTTTAACTTGTTTTACATGTAATTTTACATTACTTTCATACTTAGCCATTAGTCATAAATATATAGTAGCTAAAACAGTTTGAAGACTGTAGTTAATTCATCGTTGATGTCTGAAGACCACGTTGCTAAAACATTCAAAACAGTACACAAATCTTGTTGCTGAAACAATCCGTGATTTGCAATGCTGAAACAATATTTCAGGTACGGCAGCAACAAGAAAAGATAATTAATGAAGATGTTACACTAGCCGCAACAACTGTACCTCAAATCCAGCACCATCACAACCATTGTAACAACATTTTTGCTATGGAAGTACAGAATATCCTATTCCAGCATAGAAGATCAGATCAGTTTAAGAATAGGATTTGCATGATGTAATCAAATGTGTAATAGATGTATCCTCTTTAAATAGAGGAGACATCAGCATTAGAGGGGGACTACGGAAGGTTTAGTTCAAAGGGAATTACAGAGAAGGAACGTGGATCTTTCTGTAATGTGTTACATTTGACGGATGAATAAAATATTGTTCTGAGAATTTCTTCTTAATTCCTTTTTTCTGGGGAATCTTGTGAGAAGGAAAGGGCCCACCTTCCTCACAATATTCACCCATTAATTTCCGTAGTGTGTTATCATTATTTTCATTCACGCCTTGTTAAAACTCTGTTTTGCTGAAATTATTTATACATTATTGGAACTCTATCATCTATTGCTGAAACTCTGTTTCCATTGATTGTTGCATTATTTTCATATAATTCATTCCTAGGTAATTGTTGATTATTTTAATTGCTAATCTTTTTTATAGAATGATTTTGTGAAAGCATGGTAGTCAGAAACAAGTGCTGAAGATTCCTACTTGGGGAATAGGGTCCTGTTCTCTGTTATAGCATAATTGGTCTTTTCTTCTGCAGATTGGTTTCTTTTCCTAGATTGTTGTTTTCTTAATGTAATCCAGGATTCTTTTGATAATTTTCTGCAATAGAGAGATTGTTTTTGCTGTAATTCAAAGTAGAACTTCAGTCCATTTGAAGCAAGGTGTTATTAGTGTAATTTTTACTACAAATTTTCATTGCTTTTGAGATTGAGCATATATAGTGTGTGATTTCCTTTGAAATAAACAGACTTCCCTAGGTTGACAATTTATGTAGCACTTGATTGTTTAAATTAATAAGCAATTAAAGTGACCAACATTTTGGCGTCGTTGCCGGGGAAGGAAATTATAAGTTTCAAAAGAATTGATGTTTTTCTTTCAGATGTGCAGATTGCATGAGAGGACGTGGAGCCCCCAATAAAACTAACCCTACAGGTGGTAAGGGCAGAGGAAGGGGAGGAAGAAGGACCTTTATTGACGATATCATATTAAAATCTGAATCTTCTCAGAGGCTAAGCTCTCAAAAGCCAAAGCCTCAACATTCCCTTCAACCGAACTGTGAAACAGAGGAAGAAATTGTGAGCCCTGAAACAGTTGAGAAGCCAGCAGAAAAAATTGAGGATCGAGCAAGTGCAGTAGGATAACAAGCAATGGAGGAGAAAAATGAAGAATTCTTCCACGGAGAACAGGTAGATCCTGAAGGAGAGGGAAGAGATGAAAATTCTATCTCTACCTTGGGGTTTCCTATTGGTGATCTTCCTAGAGGAGCAACTCCCATGAGGAATATCCCACTTTCAGCTTTACCTAACTTTCATGGTTTATCTTCTGAAGATCCTGATGAATTTATTTTCGAGTTTGATATATTATGGAGAAGTTACAATTACATTAACAATGCCCAAAAATTGATGCTATTTCTAGCAACATTAAAAGGAAACGCATTAAGGTGGTTCATGAGTCTTGGAGGCCATGTAATCACAACATGGGATCAGATGAAACAGAAATTTCTGCTCAAATATCAAGACTACTTCCAGACGAGAGAAAAAAGAAAGGAACTATTTAAGATGGTACAGAAGGAGGATGAAAATCTGGAGGACTTTGTGGAAATACTACAATATAACTTGCAGAGATCCAATAATCCCGATGTAAGTAAGGATATTCTTCAAAAAATATTATTGAAAGGAGTTAGGGATGACTATCTAGATATTCTAAATATGCTTGGTAAAGGGGACATATCTAAATAATCATACGATGAAATTGTTAACCTCTATAAAATATTTTCAAGAGGAGCTGCAAGGAATAGATCAAATAGCAGGGATACCTCATATTCAAGAGTTCAAAAATCAGCCAGTGGAGGAGCAACAAGAGCTGAAATAGGTAATTTACTTGAGGAATTGAAAACTGAAATGTTAAGTTCTTTTGCTTCACAGATTGACACCTTGCAGGTTAAGAAGAAACAAGCCGAAGAAAAAGTGGCTTTATCTGTCTTTTTCCCCAAATGCAGAGATAAACACCCACTAAGGGAATGCCCATTGGACAAGGTGCCAATTTGCACTCTTTGTGAGAAGGATCATGAAATGCAACAATGCCCTTCTTTACCAGGAATAAAAGCAGCATTGCAACCAATTGAAGAAGAAGCTAAAGCAGTCTATCTGTTGACACAGAGAAGGAAATGGCAACCGTGAGGACAAGGTATGAACTCTAATATGCCACTTACATATTCTAATCGTTGGAACAATTATCCTTCTTTTAGTCAAGAAAATTACCCTCCCTTTAACCAAATGCAATATCCGCCCTTCAATCAAATGAATTACCCACCCATGCAACAAACAAACCCTCCCTTTGTAGACCCAGCAATGTGGACTCCTTGGCCTCCACAACAACAATATTACTTTAACCAATGGAATCCAAATTGGAGGGGTCAACAACTCCCGTTTGCAAATCAATTTCCTCAATTTCAGCAACCACTTCCTCTACCATCAGGTGCTCCACTGAATAATCAAATTATGAGACCCTAGATACCTGTATAACCAAGCCCTAACCCCAATAATAAAGCTGTGCAGGTTATTGATATTTAGAACCAGCCTATACTTCCTGTTTTCCCTGCACAATGCAATGATATTCATTCACGATCTGGGAAAATAGTTGAACCCATTATTGATGATGTTACCTCTTCTGATTCTGATAAAGAGGAGACAGAAAAACGTTATTCACGTAAAGAGGTACAACCACCCTTTAATAAGGGTACTGAAACAGCAGAACCACCATTCCCTGAGCGTTTAGTTTTAACTAAAATGCCTGAGCCACCTGCTTTTAATCTTCTAGGGGAATTATAGAATCTTTATGTTAAAATTCCACTCTTACAAGCACTAAGAGATGTACCAATTTATGCCAGAACTATGAGAGATATTTGTGTTGAGAAACCCGGTAGGAAAGCTAAAGATTCCCTTACAGTTCATGATATGGATGATCTATCTACATTAATGTCTGGTAAAGCTCCTCCAGTTAAATATGGTGATCCTGGCCATCCTACTGTCACAGTGAAAATCAGAAAAATAATAATTCCTCAAGTTTTGGTAGATTTAGGTGCTGCTATAAATATTATGACTCTTAAAACTTCACAACTTTTAAAGCTGAAGAACGTAATCAGAGATACACCAACCATTCTAGAGTTAGCTGACCATTATACAATCAAATCGGAAGGAGTTATTGAAGAACTAGTTATCTCAGTTGAATCCTGGAATTACCCAGCTAACTTTGTGGTGTTACAGACTAGAACAAAGTTAGGGGGACATCCTCTAATTTTGGGAACGCCCTGGTTAGCCACAGTTGATGCCTTTATCAGCTGTAGATCTGGTTCAATGAAAATTTCCAATGGATATGAAACCAAGCAGCTTACTCTCTACCCTCACGCTACACCCATGATTAATAATGATAATTTTGTATGGATGGACTGTGATGATCATGCTACTCAACCTATTTTGACTATCGGACAAGCTTTAAGCCTTAAAGATACCATTGACGATGAGGTAATTAATAATTTTATTTGTGAACCCTCGTTTGTGACTCCAGAAACACATAATCAGCTGGCTGCACTTTTGAAATCAGATACCCAGGAAAAGCTTAAATCTGAATATCTACCTCAAACATCAACCACCATCTCTTCTAAAAGTATACCAGTAGAAATTTAACCTGGAAAAACACTAAACATAAACCCCAACTTGACAGTTGCTGAAAGATAGCAATTAATGAAGTTACTTCTTGAAAATAAGGAAGCATTCGCATGGGACTATACAGATATGAAGGGAATCTCTCCTGAATTATGCACTCATCGTATCTATATCAAGGAAGGTTGTTGACCAATCTGTCAACCTCAATGACAAATGAACCCTAATTTAAGGGAAATTTTTAAAGAGGAACTTCAAAAATTGCTTAATGCAGGGTTTATATATCCTATATCTAACAGTGAATGGGTTTCCCCATTGGTAATAGTTCCTAAGAAAAACGGGAAATGGAGAGTGTGTGTAGATTATAGAGCCTTAAATAAATCCACTCAAAAAGATCACTTTCCTTTACCATTCATTGATCAGGTGTTAGATAGCTTGTCAGGGAAGAAATTCTTCTCCTTTTTAGATGGGTTTAGTGGGTATAATCAAATCAAAATTGCACCCCAAGACCAAGATAAGACCACTTTTACTATTCCTTGGGGAACTTTTGCTTATAGAGTTCTCCCATTTTGACTATGTAATGCACCAGCAACCTTTCAAAGAGCAGTTATAGGAATCTTTTCTGATATTCTTAATGACTCTATGGAAATATTTATGGATGAATTTACCCCTTATGGTGTGTCTTTTGAGGATGCATTACAGAATCTTGAGAAAATACTTAAACGATGTGCACAAGCTCACCTCTCCTTAAGTACCAAAAAATGTCATATGATGATGAGTGAAGGAGTAGTACTTGGACATTTTATTTCATCTCAAGGAATTCAGGTAGATCCATCCAAAATACAATTCATTCAGAACCTTCCTATTCCTAGAACACAAACAGATGTGAGAAGTTTCTTAGGACATGCAAGATATTACAGGAGATTTATTAAAAAAAATTCAAAATAGCTTCTCCCTTGTTTGTGTTACTTATGAAAAATGTTGAATTCAAGTGGACTAATCTTTGCCAGGAAGCATTTGTTGAACTCAAGTATCAGTTATCTACAATTCCTATTTTAAGGGGACATGATTGGGCACTTCCCTTTCATATATCTTATGATGCTTAGGATACTGCAATTGGAGCTATCTTGGGATAAGAGGAAAACCATCTTCCTTATGCTATCTACTTCATTAGTAAGAATATGACTCCTGCTAAGCTTAATTACACAGTTACTGAAAAGGAATTTTTAACAGTCATTTATGCTATTAATAAATTTTGACATTACATTACTGGTTACTCTACTTTTTTCCATACTGACCACTCGGTTATTAAGTATTTGATGAAAAAATTTGTCACAAATGCTCAAGTCACCATTACAAGAATTTGATATTAAAATTGTAGATCGACTAGGAAAATAAAATGTAGTTGCTGATTTTCTTTCTTGGCTAAAAGCTGATAATAATACTCCAGTAGATGATTCCTTTCCTGATGAATATTTATTTGTAGTATCTACTCACTCACCATGGTATGCAAACATTGCCAATTATCTAGTTGCAGGGAAGTTACCACCACACCTATCCCATTGAGAGAAAAGAAAAATCATTCAACAAAGTGCTCGGTATAGCTAGATAAGTGGGTGTCTTTTCTACAAAGGACTTGATCATGAAATCTGAAGATGCATTAGAGAAGATGAGGTTTATGATGTACTAAAAGCTTTTCATGATGGCCCTTGTGGAGGGCATTTTGCTGATAAGAGAATGGCACATAAAATTCTTAGGATGGGTTATTATTGGCCCTCACTCTTTAAATATGCAAAGAAATATGTCCGAGCCTGTGATAGTTGTCAGAGAATGGGTCAACCTAATCATATATATGAAATGCCATTAAACCCCCAGGTAATACTTGAACCATTTGAAACATGGGCCTTAGACTTTGTAGGACCCATTAATCCTCCATCCAACCAAAGAGTTTATATATTGGTCTGCACAGATTATATGACTAAATGGGTGAAGGCTAAAGCACTCCTTAGAGCTATTGAAGAAGTTGTCCTAGCTTTCCTACTTGAAGAGATCTTTGTTAGATTTGGAGTACCTAGAGAGCTAGTTACAGATGGAGGACCTCCTTTCACTTCCCATGGTTTTAAAGCGACCCTTCAAAAATGTCATATTCATCATAGAATGAATACACCATAACACCCCGAAGCCAATGGACAAGTGGAAAGTACAAACAAAGTAATAGAAGCCATTCTAACAAAAACAGTGAAGGAAAACCGGAAGGATTGGTCTCAAAGACTTCCTAAAGTGCTATGGGCTTACAAAACTACCTGGAGAAATACTACAGGATTTTCCCCCTATGAATTGGTTTATGGTAAAAGTGTTGTTTTTCCTGTGGAATTTGAAATTAAAACCTTAAGGACTACTTTAGCTGTTAACCTTGATTTGACTGATGCATAGACAACCAGGTTGCAGCAACTTCATGAATTGGATGAAAAAATATTAGATGTCATTCATCAAACAACTATGATTCAACAACAAAGAACAAAATGGCATGATAAAATCATCAAGCATAAGCAATTCCAAAAAGGTAATTGGGCTTTCTTGTATCATATTTGATTTGAAAATTTTCAAGGGAAACTACGTACAAGATGGCTAGGACCTTACGAAATAGATACTATTTTTCCCAATGGAACAATAAGGCTCTTAACAATTGATGACTCTAAAACACCGTTATTAGTAAATGGTCATCGGCTCCGTCTGTACCAGAACCCCATTTCCAAAGAATATTTTAAGGCCACTTGCATGGAAGATTCACATTATCTCTTTTTAGGGGAGCCTCCTGCTCCTCATTACATTTAATTTTTCTAAATTGTATTTTTAACATTAAAATTAGATTTCTTAACAAATAATCCCTGTCAAGGGCTGGCATGTTACAATTGGTTATTTTGTAGATTCTTGATTCAGGAAAGGCTTACCAAGAAAGGACAATCTCACTACAAGCAGATCCAAGCTTCATTTTGTGAAGCATTTCTCCTCTTACTTCAACCCATTCATAGTTCATTCCCCATCCTTCAATTTTCTTTCAACATTTCCATCATTCATTCCCCCCTCATTTATTTTCCCCTTTTCATGTCATTTTCCCCATCTTTCCCATTGCTAAAACAACACTCTTTAGCAACATTTTCCCTATTTTTCCCATTGTTGAAACACCACTCTTTAACAACACTTTACCCATTTTTCCTGTTGTTGAAACACCATTTTTTTCAAAGACATGACCATGCAGCATTTCCCGTCATGAAATCATCTTCTTCACTTCTTTCATTCTCACTTCTCATATTTCTCATGCTAATCATGTCCTTTCACTTCTTTCTCCTATAATTAAATAGACCTCCAATATATTCTCCCTCATGTTTCAAAAAGCTTCCAAAATTTCTTCCATGACTATTGTCGATCTATTATGAGCAAGCACTGTATTTTTTGAAGTACGAATTAAAGGTAAACATGAGGTATGTAGATTTTATATGTAAGTACAATTAAACTATGGTTAAATGAGAAGATTTAGTTCATTATTACCACAATCCCCATACATTTAAAGTCATTATTTCAGCCGTAGTTGGGGGGAATATCAAAACATTGTGCCATCATTTAACAACAAGCTAATTAACATCATTTTTCTTATCCATTACCTCATCTTTTCATTGTCATTCCATGTTCTCATTCACAAAACTTACTATATTTGAGTGCGGTAACCTGGCTCTTTGACTGTGCATTTTACCAAAGCTGATTAGATATGGGAGGACCTGCTATTCGACATGAACCCACCACGATAGCCCTGCTCTAAACATACCCAGAGGTATATTAGATTTTTCAGCAAGCAGGCTAGGTAGGTTATTTTCAGAGGCTTCAGCAATTTGATCCACAACAGGTTCTTGAATTTGCATGGAATCTTAAGGAAGATCATTCTATTGTTCAAGGAGTTTGGATTCCAGTCTCAGAGGGTGACATAGCATAGGTTTTGGGCCTTCCTGTCACTGGCATTCGATGGTTCAGCCGAAAACATATCATTCTTAATGCACAATAGGATTTTCTCCTGCCAGGGGAACAAGTTGAGCCTAAAGGCCGGGGTGTCCGACTCAACTCGTTGCCACCTCCTTGGCCGAAAGTTGCAGAATTTTTCAAACACTACCTCACCTGTGAAGGCCGATACCAGGTAGTTTACCAGTATGATTTTGTCTTGTTAAATCATTTACAACATGGTAGACTGGTGAATATTCCGTATTATTTAGTTGGATGTCTTAGAAATATGTCACATTATTGTAGACAGGTAAAATTCCCCCTCCTTTCCCTCACCCATCACCGTCTCGTCCAGTTACTTACCCAAAAGGGTTTTGTTCAACAAAACCCTCCCCTAAATAACCCATCCATAAACCTTCAGCAAGCTGCTGAAAATCCTCAAGAAATTACTGAACATCCTGAAAATCCTCATGAATAGCAACCACAAAACGTCCCTAACCCTCCAGAAACTCCACCCGCAGAACCAATTGATACAATTAACCCTCCTACCATACCAAGTCCATCCCAAAATTTACCAAAATCATCTAATCCTACTATTCATATCCCTAGTGATGATTCTCAAGCAAATAACCCCCCTCCTCTACTCGCAAAAGGAAAAGGCAAACCATGACCACCTTTCTACCAAAAATACGAATGAGGGCCTCAACCAAAGCAGCCACCACTCCTGATAGCCCTTCCCCTCAGGAAAAACCCACTCATAAAAGAAAAAAGCAAACTACTGCTTTTCTTTCCTTTTTACCTAGAAGACGAATGAGGGCGTTAACCGAAGCAACAACCATTGCCACTACCCTAGACCCTAAAAACATTTTGCCAAAAGCCCATACACCACCACCCTCCCAAATCCCAGAATCTTTACCTGTCTCACCCAAGGGCACTAAAACACAAGAACCAGATGCCTAGGGTACTGCGACATTATATTCTTCAGAACAAGCATCTTTCACACAAGAACCAGCTACTCATTCAGTAGCTATCACACAAGAACCAGCTATAGCTACTACACAAGAACCAGCTACCGCTGAAACACAAGAACCAGCTACTGATGTACAAGAACTAGATGCCCAAGATGCTGCACATCACGTAGTTGTTACACAAGAACCAGCTACTCATTCAGTAGCTGCCACACAAGAACTAGCTCTAGCTGCTACACAAGAACCAGGTACAACTGAAATACAAGAACCAGCTACTGAGACTGTGACTGTTACACAAAGCCCAGTCACCCTGGCATCCCTCTTACAAGAAAATGAGTTTCTAAGATCAGAACTGGAAGCCTACAAGCAAGAATTGGTAATGGCAAGGGAAGCTTATGACAAGGAGCTTAATTTGTATACCTTAGCTCACGTAGCATCCATGGCAGAGAAAAACACAGAAAATGATCAGTATAAAGAATACATGTGCAGCCAGTGTGGGAATATTTATCATCAAGCGAGATATAAAGTAGTTCAAATCCCAATATCGGGAGCATATACGTCTTCTACAGTCAAAGAGGAATGCCCTACTGTTACACAAGAACCAGTAGGGCCTTCAAAAATTCTAGAAAAATAAGCTAATTCACAAGTACCCTGACCTACTGTAACTGTTAAATCTGAAGTTCCTATTTTTATTTCTACTCAGACTATACCTCAGCCTACCACTTGCAATGCTGAAAAAAAACTGAACCATGGGATGAGCAGGAAATAATGAACAAGTGGAAGAAAGAGTATGCCATTTCACAAGACAAAATCTTGCAAGAGCACAAATTACTTTGGTAGAACCACATATATTCAAACTAGGAGGCTTTGGAGAAAATAATCCAACAATATCGCGCTCATAAGAAGCAGAATAAAGAGCTAAAAAGAAAACTTCTCCTGATGTTTGATTTGGTACAAAAATTATTGGCTGCCAGGAAACCATCTTTAAATTACTCTATTTTCTTTACAAAACGCCTTGCATTCTTTCAGATAAAATCAATCAAATATGGAAGACCCCATGAGGTGTTTAAATCCAAATAGTTTGTATGAAATTTTGCAGAAGCCTCTACCAGTGACCAGCATTTGCTGTGTGAATTATATCTTCATAATGAAGCCATTCCTGAAAACAAAAAGCTTAATCTTAACCCTGTTGTTGGCAACATCCAGATCCAGGCATTTGCCTCTTTCCTTGCCAACCAGATTACGTGGCAGACTGCTTTTCTACCGACCAGGCATAATGAAGATAATCGTCTCCTCTGGATTCGGCCAAAACCACATAACCCTGCCACCTTTTTTGAAGAATATTATCAATTTCTAAAGAAACCAGGGATGACTCAACACATGTGGCAACTACAGGGAACAGTACTCCAGGACTGTCAACAGTTTATTAAGCCCAAAGAAATTACTGCCTTAAAATAAAATAACATGTTTTGGCAACAATATTCTAAGGAAAAGCAGGAGCAGAATCCTTTCAGTCCTACTAATCTTGAAACAACAATCTCTAGGGTACCTGATTACATCAAATGTGTCCAGTAATGTGATGAAAAGTGGATAGCGTATCACTTCCATTTTCCTATTCTGTGGATGCTAGCAGAGGAATATCATGCTCATCATAGGTTGGCTAAGAAGGATGAAGCAGTAGCCTGGCAAAGGCTGCAAAATGTGCAAGGGTTCAGAGCTTCAACAGACAGTACCTTCTATAGCTACTGCATAAGTAACTTGCACGCCAAGAGCCAGTATCCGGATTTTGATTCATATTGAAGTTGCCTGAGGACATGCAACCTTTTTAGTTGGGGGGGATGTTAGGACCTTGTAATGTACCTTTTTTCTCATACATTTTTCTATCATTCCATCCTTTTCCAGTCCATATTTAAAGCCTATATTATCACTTTAATCTATTCTTCCAGAGGTATATAACGTTTCTTCTCTTTACTATATGTTTAACTTGTTTTACATGTAATTTTACATTACTTTCATACTTAGCCATTAATCAGAAATATATAGTTACTAAAACAGTTTGAAGACTGTAGTTAATTCATCGTTTCTGTCTGAATACTGCATTGCTGAAATAGTCAAAACAGTACGCAAATCCCATTGCTGAAACAGTCCGTGATTTGCAATGTTGAAACGGTATTTCAGGTACGACAACAACAAGAAAAGATAATTAAGGAAGCTGTTACACTGGCCGCAACAACTGTACCTCAAAGCCAGTGCCATCACAACCATTGTAACAACATTTTTGCTATGGAAGAACAGAATATCCTATTCCAGCATAGAAGATCAGATCAGTTTAAGAATACGATTTGCATGATGTAATCAAATGTGTAATAGATGTCTCCTATTTAAATAGAGGAGACATCAACATTATAGGGGGACTACGGAAGGTTTAGTTCGAAGGGAATTACAGAGAAGGAACGTGTATCTTTTTGTAATGTGCTACATTTGATAGATGAATAAAATATTGTTCTGAGCATTTATTCTTAATTCCTTTTTCTGGGGAATCTTGTGAGAAGGAAAGGGCCCACCTTCCTCACAAGATTCACCCATTAATTTCCATAGTGTGTTAATCGTTATTTTCATTCACGCCTTGTTAAAACTCTGTTTTGTTGAAATTATTTATACATTATTGGAACTCTGTCATCTATTGCTGAAACTCTATTTCCATTGATTGTTGCATTGTTTTCATATAATTCATTCCTAGGTAATTGTTGATTATTTTAATTGGTAATCTTGTTTACAGAATGAGTTTGTGAAAGCGTGGTAGTCAGAAACAGGTGTTGAAGATTCCTACTTGGGGAATAGGGTCATGTTCTCTATTATAGCATAATTGGTATTTTCTTCTGCAGATTGGTTCTTTTCCTAGATTGTTGTTTTCTTATTGTAATCCAGGATTCTTCTGATAATTGTCTGCAATAGAGAGATTGTTTTTGCTGTAATTCAAAGTAGAACTTCAGTCTGTTTGAAGAAAGGTGTGATTAGTGTAATTTTTACTACAACTTTTCATTGCTTTTGAGATTGAGCATATACAGTGTGTGATTGCCTTTGAAATAATCAGACTTCCCTAGGTTGACAATTTATGTAGCACTTGATTGTTTAAATTAATAAGCAATTAAAGTGACCAACAGTGTGCAGTTAATTTAGTTTATAATTTTTTTAATTAAAATATTATATAATTTTTAATAAAAATATTAATAAAATATGCTTCATATTTAAGAATAGATTTTTAAATTATTATTTTTTTGCAATATTGGTAGAATATAAACTATTTTTTATATATGAAAATTATAAATTTTTAATTTTTAATGAAATATTTTCATAAAAAATTAATAGGGATTTAGGTAGCATTTGGCGGTCTTTTGATACATGGGAAGTACTTCAACCTTTATTTCTAGAGAACCTCCCTTAAAATACAGGTAACCTTGGTTGGTGATGGAATTTCTATCACATAGAACCATTAATTCATGAGGTTTAAGGATTTTGTGGCTAGAAATGGCTTGATGGCAATATGAATTGTAGGATCTCAAGCTTAGGAACTAGGAGGATCCATGTTTGGCTCACCAAATTGCATCCCTTAATTACTTCTTCTAAGCTCTCTAGTTGTTTCACCATCTTGGTTTATTTGGCTATCCATTTGTCTAGTTTTTCTTTTGTTTGGGGTGAAGATACTATAATGAAGAAACGGTGGCTCTACTTATTTCTAGAACTAAACTACCAACCCTTATCTCCACCCAATCCCATTCCCTCCCATTGTTGATTCTCTATACTATTCATAATTCTAGTCCTCCCTCTGAAATATTTTATTACTACAATTGGTTTACCATAAATAAAATTGAGTAGGGTGAATGGTCCAAATCTAGTAGGAAAGGCCATAGATGAAAATACAAATATAATGATAAAAGTTAGCACTACCAGAAAATTATTGAGTCCATAAATAGGGCCTAAATGGATGCAGTGAACATTGCAAAGTATTTCCATCACAAGTTTTCTTACTTAGGATGTCAAGAGTGATGTTGAATCCATGGAGCATATTATTAGTCGAAATAATAGTAATAATAATAATCTCTCATAGATTCAATTGTAAACAAATTTTAAGTACTCAGTGCTAAACACTTCATATTTAAGGTCCAAAAACACAAAGGTATTTGAGCTCATTGAGATGTAATGGCTCAATAAGACCTTCATTCCCTACGTGTTGGAGGAGAGAAGACAATAACATTAGGCTATTTTACAAAAGTTGGACCTCTTAAATAATAAATTTGAAGTATTTTTCTAAGAAATATTTATATAGAGTTCAAGGTTTTAGATCCTACAAACTCCCAATATGACCCTAATGCAACTGTTGGCCAATCCTAAACTGCTAGAGATATGTCATCCAATCCCATCAAGCTAGGTGAAGACCTAGAAACCCTATGAACACACAAAGCTAATAACTCTCTATGATAACTTCATATGGGTGGTCTTTAAATATTTATCTAATAGGATTACTAGGTAAAGCATATATATTTAGATATTTATCTTTTAATCTCCCATTTTATGAGCTAATTAATGATGTCACCCTACTATAAGAATATATGTAACAACTGGTTTAATTTCCTTGTGTTATTTTAAAAAATATACATTTTATTTTTTTAGAAAATAGAGATAAACGAGTATCTTAATGAATCATTGAA
This sequence comes from Pinus albicaulis, assembly GCA_034641835.2. Lineage (NCBI taxonomy): Eukaryota > Viridiplantae > Streptophyta > Pinopsida > Pinales > Pinaceae > Pinus > Pinus albicaulis. The sequence continues at coordinate 1,548,403,618 of CM076578.1, read as the reverse complement.
CAAGATTTCAATCTTCCTTTTGAATAAATAATTACTTTACAATTTTTTTTCCATAACTAATGGGTAAATTTTTTCGAGACTCCAGAGTAGTTAGATTAAAGCAGTTATTGACAGTTGCCTTCTCCTCTAAGGAGAAGGGGTTCTGTGAATGGAGAGGTTAAAATTCGGTTGGTTGTATGGTGAGAGTAGTCCAAAGCTGTTCTAAACTAGTGGAACTCTACAACCAACACTGGAGAAGAGGTTGGACATAGGTCTTGAGGTCCTCCTCTAGAAAAAGAAACTACTAAACAAGTCTTCTCTAGTGACAAGCACGGGTGGAGCTAAGGAATTAATTTCCTCTCTAAAGGTTAGGAGGACACCCTCAATTTTGGTTAAATAGAGATAAGTATTTAAATCTCAAGTAGTCAAGGAAGAACATAATTATGGATAACATTTGTTACTGAAATATCTATCTTTATAAGTTCTAAGATTGTAGACTATAGTAATTGTACATTCATTCTAAACTGTAAGTATATTATGTACAGTATGAAAACAAATGTATTTACAATAGGTTTGTGAATGTATTACATGTTGTTACTTAGAAGATGTGTGTGCACTGACCGTGAGACTATATTAAATATTTTGGTGAATTTACAACCCTTTAACCTGGTAAGCTATGATTATTAGTTGATTTTTGTGAAGTATAGTTGCCAATATTAACCTAGGTGAGTCGAATATTTAAGAGAACCCTGGAAAATAGGTGCAGATAAAATAATACCAAGGCTCTCTGAGTCAATAATATGAAAAAACAGAGACGAAAACCCTCTTTAATTACAAAGACAAAGGAATCGGACGGACCTCTTTTTAATTACAGAGACAGAGAAGTTAGACAGACTTCTATGAAAAATTAATTAACTATTAACTAAAATGAAACAAGAACTGGCCCTCAGCCTTTATATTTATAATTGGAAAACTGTAACATTATATTTATTAAGTTTCAAAATAAATATACAAAGTAAAAATGAAGATATTAACCCCAACATAAAATACATCCAACATTGAGAAGGAGTTTTGAACACCATATGAAACTAAGATATATATATATATATATATATATATATATATATATATATATATATATATATATATAAACAGTTAAAGAAATTTAAAATCTAGAATAGCATCGCACAAATGAAAGAAATTGAGTAGAAAACCCTCACAGGGTAACGAACAGACCTTTAACAATTGAAATTAACACCATATCTAAAGGCTAGATTGCACTTGGTACAGACGTTAGGAAAATTAAAACATATCAGCACCAAGACTATAAGGTATTCATGGAAACATTGTTATTATAATAAATACAAGATTTATGTTCTGCAGTCTGGAGGAAAATATAGCGAAAATCCTAGAAAACATATAGGCTTGTCTGCCATAATTAAATATAAGAATTTCACATTCAAAAAAAAAAAAATCTCAGAGTCTGTTCAAATCCATTTTAAATGAAATTATACATAGCATGACAAACCGTTCGAGGGATGAGACTAAATAAGAAAAATATTTGAACCAAACTATGATATTTTAATTGCAAAGTGGATAGTCCGAGTAAGGACTCTTTAAAAAACAAATATCTAAAAATAAATTTCCTTCAGAAGTTCTAGTGGTACCCAGAAGGGCACAAGCGATGTCAGAAGTTGAGATAGGGCTTTGAAAATAGCAGAGGTACGTTTTCGAGCAAGGGATCCGAGACATACCTGTATTGAAACAAAGCAAGTGAGAATGAAAGGAATTGTAAGTTATGGAAAACACGAAATAAATGACAATTTATACACAGTAAATTAGTGAAGAATTAAGGTTTACCTAATAAAATATAATGGATTGACCTTGAATACTAGTAGTAAGAAACAAATGAGTGGATTAAGGACTTCCACAAACCCTCGACATCATAGCTAACTCATAAAAGTAAACATAGAGAAGCTAGAAGATTACTTATTCTAGCCATGAAGTAGTATGAGAAGTTTTGTCCAAATCAAGACAACGGAGTGAATTGGTGGCGTAGAAACCCATTTAATATTGCAAAAATGAAAATTCCTTCTAAGAACCAGAGGCAGAAAATGAATGTGAAAGAGGGGTCAAGTCATGTAAAATAATGGCACAAATGTCTCAGTTATGAGCACAGAGAAGCGAAGAAGAGAATTAAATTTGTTACCTGTAGAAAAACAAGGACCTAAAGCATTCTGTCACCTGGAGGTGGAAGAGGGGAGGAAAAATTAAACTACATCTACAAGCCGAATACCCTAAGTACCACTCCAACAGAGAAACGAAGGAGTGTTCTAGAGCTCTTGCGGAGGATGGGCGGTGAAAATGTCAAAGGTAGTTAGGGTTTGGGGGTATGGGTAATACCCTAACCCTCCCAAACCAAATCTCCATCATTGATCCACGTTCACACACGGTGGATATCACTCCAAATGTCAAGTTAATAGGAGACGCCAGATTCGAGATCAAGGCAGATAGTTGTGTCAAGGTGACATAGTTTATGGAGATTTGGATAACCAATGTTTTGTACACTATATTAAAATGACTTTTTACATAAGTACCAAACTTAATAAGTATAAAAAAATATTCTTTTCGAACTGTGTTATGATTGAAAACATAATCATTTTAAACCTTGTTTCCAATTTGATAACCTGAGGGAGAGTTATATTTAGAATTCTAAGGAATGAATAAAGTAAAATTAGAAATTATAGTGGTACATTTCAAAATATTCAGGTATGTATTAATGTTTGCATGCATTGTAAACATAGTTAAAAAAAAATTATGGTAAGATGTTACAGGTCGTATCAGAACCAATTTGACACGCTGGGACCCAAATGGACCATTAAATAACAATGAATGTGTGTAAAATTGTGCATAGAAGCAGGAAGAAAGAAGTGACAGAATACGATGAGGATGGGGTCTGGATATCAAGCTCCTAGAGTTACATGCGAAGCTCACCCCCACTCTAATCCAGATATGAACCCAAAAATGTGGGTGCAATGAAGTGTGGATCAGCATCAACAAACCAGTAGACTACTCGAGGAACAACAATGTCAAACCAGTAGGCTTCTGGATACGGTGCAGTAATTATAGGAAGAAATGGTTCGAGTAAGGAGTGATAATAAGAGGCTAATGCGAGAATAAGAGATGATTCTTAAAAGTATCTCAGATAGGCAGAATCAACGTACAACACAACCAAGCCCCGGAAAGGGACACCCAAGAAGAGTATGAATAGCGACAACAAGCCAATGATAAACTAGAAGGAAGCCATACCCAATGAAGTAACAAAAGAAGAACTTACAACGAAGTGGAGTTTGGAATTTTTTCTGATCAACAAGAAATGAAAAAGAAAAAAGTAGAGCTACAAGGTGAATTACGAAAAAATAAACCTCCTACATTTGATGGAGAGGCTGAAGAAGTGGAGAAAGCATGTATAATTAACATGAACAAATATTTTCAAGTTTATGAATATAGTAGCAAACTCAAAGCTCGCTTGGCTATTTACCAATTGCAGGAAAAATCCATATTATGGTGGGAGGAAGTTAAAAATGTGTGAGTAATTGAGGACCAAAATGTGACTTGGGATGAGTTCCAAAAGTATTTTAAAGACTTGCAAAATGATTTTATAATAAAAAATCTCTAAAATTTCATGATTTGATGTTGGGACAACTATCAATGGACAAGTTCATAACCAAATTTACCTCCTTATTAAGGTATGTACCGTATCTAAGATATGAAAAAGAAAAAGTGTAATGATTATTGAGTAGCCTACCTGCTCACATGAAGGAGGGGATCAAATTTTTGAATCTGAAGACTATGGACAAGGTGATCCAAAAAGCAAGAATGTGTTATCAACAGTCCAAGGTAAATGGAGATAATCTTAGGAGTTGGCCACCAAATAAAGGGTAGAAAAATAATTCAAATTTTAATGGTAGTAGACCAGGAAACTATAAAAAGGTTGCAAGAAACCCAAAAAATAGACAATATGGAAGAAACTAGAAAAAACCCAAATGGCCAACAGAAAAATGACCCACTGAAGCATCCAGCAGACTAGACCAAGGGAAAATCTAGAAACCACCGATGCAATGTTGGGGATGCAATGAGGAACATTACTATAATAATTATCCTCACCATGGGAGAATCAAAACTGTAGCTAATATGCAAGAGGCATCCACAATGGTGGATGTTGCACAAAATATACCAAGAATCAACGCGGCACTAGAGGATCAGTAAGCAGATTACCAGCCAACCATGATAGAATTGGAAGGTAAACTATACTCCCAAACTGTTTCTATTTTAGTTGATCTTGGTGCTAGTTTAAGTTATATAAATCCCTGAATAATTGAAAAATGTGACTTACAAAGTAAAAAATTTAAAATTCATTGGCTGGTACAATTGGTTACTGGGGAAAAGAGAAGAGTTAACACTAAAGTCTCAAATTGTTCCCTATAAATAGGAAATCAACATATAATAGTTGAGTTGAATATTTTACCCTTGGGTTCCTGTGATATATTTTTGAGAATGGACTGGTTAGAAGGGCATTGGTTACTGGTAGATTTCAAAGAGAAAATCATCTATTTTAAGGTTGAAGATGGAACTCGCTAGGAGTTACAAGGAATTAAGAAACCACTTCATTTGCACCCCATCACTGCATCCCATTTGGGTAAATGCATTAGTAAAGGATGTCAAATTTATGCTATACAAGTAGGATTTTCCAACTCAGAGGATAAGATCCCTAAACTAGAAAACATACTAGTAGTGCAAGATTTTATGGATGTATTTCCGGAAATCATACCGGGACTACCTCCAAAGTGGTATATTGATATCATCATCGAATTAATGCCTGGGATAGCATTTGTGTCATGAGCACCATACCGAATAAGTGTATCTGAGCTCACTGAGTTGAAAATGCAGCTACAGGAATTGTTAGATAAGGGGTACATTTGTCCTAGTCTATCTCCCTAAGGGGCACTACTGATGTTCATAAAGAAGAAGGATGGTACAATGTAAATGTGTATGGATTATAGGCAGCTTAACAAATTGACTATTAAGAAAAAATACCAGTTGCCATGGATAGATGACCTTTTAGATCAAGTCAAAGGGGAAAAATTATTTTCGAAGATAGATCTAAGATCCGAATATCACCAAATTTGGATAACAAATGAGGATATATATAAGACGCCCTTTCGTACCCGATATGGGAATTATGAGTTTGTGGTTTTACCATTTTTATTAACCAATGCACCATCAACTTTTATGAGCTTGATGGATGGCATATCTCATCCATTTTTGGACAAATTTGTTCTGATATTAATTGATGATATATTAATTTACTCAAAAACCATGGAAGAGCATAAGGAAAAATTACAATCGGTGCTAAATATCTTAAGGGATCATCAACTATATGCCAAATTCATTAAGTGTGACTTTGACAAAGAACAAATCCAGTATTTGGGCCATGTAATTTCTACTGAAGGCATATCGGTAGATCCTGAAAAAATAAAGACTATTATGGAATGGAGCGTACCCAAAAATGTAGCAGACATACGTTATTTCATGGGATTGGTTGGCTATTATCATCGATTTATAGAGGGTTTATATAAAATTTCTTTTCCTATTACTTTCTTGCAGCGAAAAGGGTGAATGTTTAAGTGGGCTAGCGAGTGCCAAACCATTTTTGAACGATAAAAATAGATTTTGACTACAACTCTCATATTGAAGGTAGCCGATCCAAACAAGGAGTTTGAGATATGCAGTGATGCTTGCAAATAATGGGTGGGAGCAGTATTGTCACATGACAAAAAGGTTGTTGCGTATGAATCTAGAAAGTTGAAATATCATGAACAGTGATATTTCATTTCTGATCTAGCATTGACTGCAATAGTGCATACACTCAAAGTATGGAGGCACTACCTACTGGGGAAAATTTTTGTGTTAAAAAAATATCACAACATCCTGACTATCTATTTAAAGTAGGCTAACTTGAATGCTCGCTAGGCAAGATGGAACGCATTGTTGAGTGAATTTGATTTTTAAATTCAGCACATTAAAGGTAAGGAAAACCATGTCTCTGATTCCTTAAGTATAAAATTACATTATGTATATGAACTCTAATTTAACCATGTGGAATTTAAGTTCTAGGAGGTGGCACAAAAAGATCTTGAATATAATTCTTTATGGAAGAAAACAAAAGAAGTAGAAAATTAGGGAAGACAAATAGATTTTAAGATCAATAATGAACAGTTATTGATTATTCGACAAAATATATACATTCCTAATCAAATGAGCTTGAAAGACCTGATCTTGGATGAGTATCACCAAAGTTGATATTCTGGACACCCTGGTTACCAGAAAATGTTGGCAACAATCAGAAAAGACTATTTCTAGCCCAGAATGCATAAATATATCACTGAGTACTTGACCAAATGTCTAGAGTGTAAAAAATTCAAGGTGTAGCATCAACACCGAGCAGGATTGCTACAACCTATTCTAGTACCAGAGTGGAAATTGGAAGTCATTTCTCTTGATTTTTATACAGGCTCACCCAGATTGAAGAGACACAATTATTCTATAATGGTAGTAGTTGATCGGCTGAGCAAAGCATCTCACTTTATTCTAGTACAATCCAATTACAAAACAATGTAAATTGCTGACATCTTTATGAGGGAGGTGTTTAGATTACATGGTATTCTGAAAATATTCATCTCATATCGAGATGTGAAGTTCACCTCAACCTTTTGGAAGGCAATGTTTACTGGCCTGGGCGCACATATCCAATTTAGCATAGTTTACCATCTGCAAACGGATGGGTAGACTAAGTGGGTGAATAAAATCTTAGAAGATATGTTGCGTATGTATGTGATGCAATAGCCCACAAAGTGGGAAGATTATTTTCATTTAGTAGAATTTTATTACAATAACAAGTACCAGGAATCTCTCAATATGAGTCCCTTCAAGCCATTATACGGTAGGAAGTGTTGGACACCCATCAATTGGAGCAACCCAGAAACCAAACTAATTCTTGGACCATAAATGTTGGCTGAGATGTAGAATGAAGTAAAGAAGATCCGATAGAATCTGAATGTTGCCCAGGATAGGAAGAAAGCATATGTGGATTAAAGAAGGACATATCGAGAATTTTAAGTAAGTGATCATGTGTATGTTAGAGTTAGACCCAAAAAGAGCACCTTAAGATGGACTACCTATGCCAAGTTCTCTCCTTGGTTTAGTGGACCTTTCCAAATTTTGGAAAGAGTGGGCCTAGTGGCCTATGGCTGGCTTTACCTGGTCACATACGGGTGCACAATGTGTTTCATGTATCTATACTGAAACGATATGTGCATGTCCAAGGCATGTGATACATTGGCAAAACATATAGGTTAGTTAAATTGGATACTAGGATCTTTTAAGGGAGATAAATGTTCACTTAATTAATTGAGTATATGATCCAGGTGGATATTGGTGGCCACCCACCTATTCCACTTGAGGCCCCAACATTTTCTCTTTCAGTTTTTCAGTTTCGGCACAACTTACTATTTTTAGCAGTTTTTTGGGTCGTGAAATTATGGAGCTGTTTTGAGGCCTTAAACAATGTTTTTTGGGAAGCCCAAACCCATATTACTCTCATCAAAAGTTGTAGTCCTCAGATATATATTTCTAACAAGGTATGGTTTGCATCAAATAGAGAGCGTATGCCAAAGTTACATCCTCAGGAAGTTGAAACTCCAATTTACCCAAACAGGGCCCATAGTTTTGGCGCTTCATATCCTAGTGTTAGGGTTTTGGATGTTTAAGGTTTTCCATTGTTTCCAAATAATAAATAGGCCCTTGAAGCTCATTTTAACATAGTTCAGAGGCTTGTAGCCACAACATCTCTTCTCATAGATAAGCTACCAGCACCCTAACTAGTTTATTTCCATTGTATTTGTAAGAAAATTTCAGTTCTCCGATATTAATGAAATGAAGTTTTTTTTCTACTGCATCTTTGTATTTATGGTTATATGTGTATTCTGTTGTTTTCCTGCATAAATCTAGATCATTTTCATCAGAGCAGTCTTCTTTTTATCCATCCTTCTTTGCATGTCCCCAACAAGGTCGGGGTATAAGGAGTTAGGGCTCGATCTGGTGGAACCTTTGCAAGATCAACCTCGCAAACCATGACAGCCACCCATGGGGGATGAAAAGAAATATGAGGGAGCAAGAGATCCTATCAAAATATTTCTTTAGGAGGCACTCAAAAAATAAAGGAACACGATGATGGATAACTTTGCCCAGATCCTTCAACGACTACCCACCCTCGGTGCATCTACACCTAGTAGCCACTCTAGAGGCGCGACTCCCTTTAAGGTACAAGTAAACTTTGACATTCCCATATTTGAGGGTCAAATATATGCAAATGTCATAGATAGATGGTTGAATCTATTATAAGGATATTTCTTAGTTCATGACTTTTCCGACCAGGAGAAGATTATTTTTTCACTCCTCAAAGCTACCCCCCATGACAAGTATTGGTGGGAAACCTACTATGAGAAAAAGGACAAGAAAAAACCCTCTCTGTTCTCAGTCATACCCATATAGAATTATTTTCGAGATGCCATCAAGGAAAAATACTATCCTGTGGGGATCTATGAGGACAAGTACATACAATGGACCATGTTGCAGGAACAAAGGGGTCAAGATGTGCATGAGCTGGCGAATCTGTTCCATACCATATGCAAAAAGTTGGTTATCAAAGATTCGGAGAAACATTTGGTGCTAAAGTATCGTATTTGTCTACACAGATACATTCAGGAGGAAATGGAGTTCCTCTACATCTCCTCGCTTGGTACGGCATACTGGTATGTTGCCAAGATTGAGTAGAAATTCAAACAGAAGAAGCGAGACTTTGGATCTATGAATCAAAAGCAAGGGAAAGGTGCCCCCAAATCGCAGAGCAAAGAACAAAGCCAAGGCATGGTGGCCCAAGACAACCTGCCAAAGCCACAAGAAAATAACAACACTGTGAAGCCAAAGAAGGACACAGGAAAGTGGTGTGAGTTCCATAAGAGCTCCACTCACAACACAAGCGAGTGTTGGGCCAAGCAGTCGCTAGTGGCTGAGATGAGGGCTTCTGAGTTAGAGGAATGCTCCAACTCTAAATCAGAACCTGACAAGGGGAATGACAAAGGGAAACAGATTATTGATGCGGAGCCCAACGCCATTGTTTTCACTGCGAAGATCCAGAAGGAGGAACCAGAAGATCCGGAGGAGGAGGAGCATCTCTTCCACTCCCAGATGTGGGTAAAGGATTCCCTGCTACAGTTGATTGTCGAAAATGGGAGCCAAAAGAACCTCATTTCAATAAACGTCGTGAAGTGGTTGGGCTTGCCAACCATAGCACACCCACAGCCATACACCATCGGGTGGCTTCACCAAGGACAGGATCTTCACGTCAGCCAACTGTGTCACCTTCCCTATAGCATCAAGCCCTTCATGGATGAGGTATTATGTGGCATTTCTCCTCTTGATGTTTCTAATGTATTATTAGGCCAATCATACTTGTGGAAGCGACATGTTGTGTATGAGTCTCGGCCTCACGTTTTTGTTGTTACTTTGGGAAATAATTTATGTAGGATACTAGAGGTACCACCGCCTGCTACTATCTCTTTGGTTACTGCAAAACAATGCAGTAAGCTCATTTCCCAATCTAGGAAAAAAAATTTCCTAATGATCCGCCCTCGGGACAAGAAGAAGACTATGGCCACGACCTCTAGACAAGGCTCCTCCGCACGACAACAATAGATGGAAAAGGTTGCAAAGTAGTGCGGGGACATCTTCACCTCACCCACAAGGGTTCTTCTGCATTTTCAAGTCAATCACCCCATTGATCTGACCCCAGGTGCACCTCTACCCAACAGACCGATATATCGACGCTATGTTCTAGAGAACGATGAAGTCAAGATGCAGATTCAGGAGCTGTTGTAGAAAGGCCACATTTAGCTAAATTCATCGCCCTGTGGGAGCCCAATCATGTTGGTACAGAAGAAGGATGGGACTTGGAGGCTCGGTATTGACTATTAGGTGTTGAACAAGGTCACTGTCTAGAATAGGTACCTGATCTCATGGATTGATGATCTTCTGGACCAACTCAAAGGGTCAAAATATTTCAGCAAGATCGACTTGAAGTTTGGGTATCACCAAGTACCAATCAAACCCTCCGATGTGTGGAATATTTCTTTCAAAGCCAAGGAGGGCCTTTTCAAATGGTTTTTCATGCCTTTCGGGTTGACAAATGCTCCCGCAACCTTCATGAGGTTGATGGATGACATCTTGCGGCCATTCACCAACTCATTTGTAGTGGTGTACTTGGATGACATTCTGATCTTTAGCCAGACTTGGGAAGAGCACCTCCACCACATCTGACAAGTCCTCCAAACACTACAGCGACACAAGTTGTGTGCCAATTTGGAGAAGTGCACTTTTGGCATAACCCAGGTTCAATATCTAGGATACATTATTGATGAAAGGGGGGTGCATGTGGATCCAACCAAGATCCAAGTCATTCGAGATTGGCTAGCCCCAACCACTCTAACAAAGCTTCATAACTTTTTGGGTCTTGCTAATTTCTACCGCAGGTTCATGTTGGGATTCTCTCATATCACTTGGACTTTGATTCAAGTCACCAAGGGAGGAGCGAAAGAAAAATTATTTTCATCGGAATCTCAACATAAGGCATTCATAGAATTGAAACATCGCCTTTGTTCTGCCCCAGTGCTCATATTACCAGACTTGCAACAACCATTTGAGATCGAGACAGATGCATCTGACTATGCTATTGGGGCAGTTCTTACTTAACAGGGGCATCTAGTGGCATATCACAATGCGACATTGTTCGACACAGTTTTCAATTATCCCACTTATGACAAAGAAATGTATTCCATTTTGTAGGCTTGTCAACAATGGAAGCATTACATTTTGGGGAAGGAAAGAATCATCCAAACAGATCACCAGCCCCTACAATTCATACAGACACAAGGGAAGTTGTAGAACAACCGCCATCAGAAGTGGTCCACATATCTGCAAAATTTCATTTGAACATAAAGTACAAGAAGGGTAGCACCAATAATGTTGTAGACTGCCTCAACTGGCCACCAATCATGGCATGAGACTTCTGATTGGCTGCTTCTCTACAAGAGCAATCCAAAATTTGACCACACATACAAGGCACTCTTGGGGGGTACACAAGTTCCTAATTTTCACCTCCAAGATGCACTGTTATGTCACCTAGGACACCTTTGTGTTCCTTCAAGTGAGCATGCTAAGATGATATGGGAAGCACACTACAGTCGAGTCGCTAGGCATTTCAGGGTTAATAAAATAGTGGTAGTACTACAAAATTATTTCTATTTGCCGAACCTTCGACAGGATGTCGGGAAGTACATCAGATCCTACACTCCTTGCGCCATTGCCAAACTGACCATCAAGAAGCAAGGCCTCTATACTCCACTACCTACCACTAATCGACCTTGAGAATCCATCTCAATGGATTACATGTTGGGCCTTACTTCTACTAAGCATGGAAACGACTGTGTTTTCGTGATCTTCGACAGATTATCAAAGATGGCCATTATGGTGGCCTGCAAGAAGAATATCACAGCAGAAGCCACTGCTAAACTCTTCATATTGGGACAACGGGTTCCTCAACACATTTTGGTCCAGCCTCTAGTCAATGCTAGACACCAAGCTCACCAAGTCCATAGCTTTCCATCCCCAAACTGATGACCAGACAGAGGTCATCAACAAGATGATTGTACACATTCTACACATGTAAAATTCAAATAATCCACGCACATGGGATGAGAGCCTCCCCTATGTACAAAAAATTTATAACTGGGCTCTCCATAGCTCAACTTGCCACATCCCCTTTCAGGTGGGATTGGGATTCCAGCCACTATGTCCCATTGTCATAGCCATGCCATTTGCAGCTACTCAGGTCGATTCAGCTCATGTCCAATCTGAAGCTGACAAAGCAAACAGCTTCATCGAGCACATTTAGCACATCTACCAACAGGTTCATGACATATTGGATAGAGCCAATGCTAAGTACAAGCAATGACATGATCAACATCAAGTGCCACACAACTTCTAGGTGGGTGACAAAGTGTGGCTACATTTGCAGAAGGAGTGCCTCACTATACCCCACTGCAAGCTTTGCCCACTCCAATATGGGTCATACACCATTACCAAGGCCATAGGGAACAATTCCTTTGAGCTTAGTATTCCAACATTCCTTGGTCTGCACCTAGTATTCAATTTGCACCACTTTTGTCCCTACTTCCCACCTCTATTGGACACCTCTGACATTGCAAAACAACTCACACCAATAGAGTTAAACCTAGACTGCATGAAACAGGCCACCATAGATTGTAGCATCGACATGAAAATCAAGAACACTCTCCAACAGAGGATCCAACTGTATCGGATTGTCAAAGTTGCCCAACTTCTGCACCAAGGAAAATGGTTCACTAAGGACCAAGTTCAGCAAAAGTTTCCTCATCTCATGGAGGACCTCAAGGCAATGGGGACCATTACATCCTAAGGGGGGAGGAATTATCCAAGTGGATATCGGTGACCACCCGCCTATTCCACTTGGGGCCCCACCATATTCTCTTTCAGTTTTTCAGTTTCGGTACAACTTACTATTTTTAGCAGTTTTTCAGGTCCTGAAACTTCTGGAGCCTTTTTGAGGCCCTAAACAACGTTTTTTGGGAAAACCGGGAAAAAATTTAAGCCATGGACTAATTTTTCCCATACAAAAAGTTGCATTCCTCAGATATATCTTTATAACGAGGTATGGCATGCGTCAAATGGAGATCGTATGCCAAAGTTACATCCCTGGGAAGTTGAAACACCAATTTACCCAAATGGGGCCCATAGTTTTGGTGATTCATCTCCTAGGGTTAGGGTTTTGGATGTTTAGGGTTTTCCATTGTTTCAAAATAATAAATAGGCCCTTGAGCCTCATTGTAACACATTTCATAGGCCTATAGTCACCACATCTCTTCTCAGAGATAAACTACCAGCACCCTAGCTAGTTTATTTCCAATTTGTCTGTAAGAAAATTTTAGTTCTTTGATATTAATGAAATGAAGTATTATTTTTGCTGCATATTTGTATTTATGGTTATATGTGTATTCTTTTGTGTTCCGGCATAAATCTAGATCAGTATATTTGTTGGTTGCAGGTCGAACTGAATGGTGAATTTCTGGTAGAGCCTCAATGTATCCTCAAGAAGAGAGAAATAACGCTCCGGAGGTGAGCCATCACCCAAGTTAAAGTGTAGTGGAAGAACATTGGCCCGAAAGAGACTACTTGGGAAGATTAAGGCTTTGTGTGAGAGGCTTATCCAGAATTATTTACTGGGATGGAGTAAAACACCAAGGATAGTGTTTACCTCAAGTGGGGGAAGATGTAACAACTGATTTAATTTCCTTGTGTTATTTTAAAAAATATACATTTGAATTTTTGAGAAAACAAACATTAACGAGTATGTTAATGAGTCATTTAACAAGATTTACTTATTTATTTTGAATAAATAATTATTTTACAGTTTTTTTTCGATAAATGATGGGTAAATTTTTACAAGACTCCAGAGTAGCTAGACTAAAGCAGTTATTGACAGTTTCCTTCTCCTCTGAGGATAAAATGGAAATCACAGAGAGGAGAAGGGGTTTTCTGAATGGAGAAGTTGACAGTCTATTGGTTGTATGGTGAGAGTAGTCCAAAGTTGGTCTAAACCACTGCAACTCTGCAACCAACATTGGAGAAGAGGTTGGGCAGAGGTCTTGAGGTCCTCCTCCATAAAAATAAACTACTAAACAATTTTACTCAGGTGAGGAGCACCGGGCAAGCTGAGGACATAATTTCCTCTCTCAAAGTTGGGAGGACACCCTCAGTTTTGGTTAATCAAATATAATTATTTAAATCTAAAGTATTCAAGGAAGAAAATAATTATGGATAATACTTGTTACTGAAATATCTATCTTTATAAGTTCTAGGGTTGTAGACTATAGTAATTGTACATTCATTCTAAACTGTAAGTAACTTATGTACAGTAAGAAAACAAATGTCTTTACAATATGTTTGTGAATGTATTATATGTTGTTACTGAGAATATGTGTGTGCACTGATAGTAAGACTGTATTAAATATGATGGTGAATGTACAACCCTTTAACCTAGTAAGCTATGATTATTAGTTGATTTTTGTGAAGTGTAGTTTCGAAGCTTGACCTAGGTGAGTCTAATTTCTAAGAGAATATTGGACAATAGGTGTAGATAAAATAATAACGAGATTGTCTTAGTCAATAATATAAGAAAACAGAGAGGAAAACCCTCTTTTTAATTATAGAGACAGAGGAATCAGATAGACCTCTTTTTAATTACAGATACAGAGGAGTCAGACAGACTTCCATGAAAAAGGAATTAACTATTAACTGAATTGAAATAAGAACCGACCCTCGACTATATTTATAATTGGAAAACTATAATGTTCTATTTATTACGTTCGAAAATAAATTGACAAAGTACGTATGAATATATTAACCCCAACATAAAATAAATCCAACACTGAGAATGAGCATTGCACAACATATGAAATTAACATATATATATTAACAGCGAAAGAAATTTAAAATCTGGAATAGCATCGCATAGATGAAATAAATTGAATAGCAAACCCTCACGGGGTAATGAACAGACCATTAACAATTGAAATTACACCATGGCTAAAGGCTAGATTGCACTTGGTATAGGCATTAGGAAAATTAAAACCTATCAGCACCAAGACTGCAAGGTATTCATGGAAACATTTCCATTATAATAAATACAAGGTTTATGTTCTGAAGTCTGGAGGAAAATCTAGTGAAAATCCTAGAAAACGTACAGGCTTGTTTTCCATAATTAAATATAAGAATTTCGATGTCAAAAAACAAGTTCTCAAAGTTTGTATTAATCCCTTTTAAATGAAATTATACATAGCATGAAAAACCCTTTGAGGAATGATACTGAATAAACAAAAGTTATGAACCAAACTGTAAGATTTTAATTGCACAATGGATAGTCAGAGTAAGGACTCTTTAAAAAACAAAGATCTAACAAGAAATTTCCTACGGAAATTCTAGTGGTACCTGGAAGGCCGCAAGCCATTTCAGAAGCTGAGAGATGGATTTTAAAATAGCAGAGGTACGTTTTTGAGCAAGGGAACCAAGACATACCTGCATTGCAACAAAGAAAGTGAGAATGAAATGAATTGCAAGCCATGAAAAACATGAAAGAAATGATAATTTATACACAGTAAATTAATGAAGAATGAATATTTACTTGATAAACTATAAGGGTTTGACCTTGAAGACGTGTGGTGAGAAACAAAGGAATGGAGTAAGGACTTCCACAAACTATCGATAGCATAGCTAACCCAGAAAACTAAACATAAAGAAGCTAGAAGATTACATGTTCTGGGAGTAGCATGATCAACTATGTCCAAATTGAGAGAAGCAAAGTGAACTGGTGGCGTAGAATCCCACTTAATCTTGCAAAAATGAAAATTCCTTCTGAGAACCAGAGGAGGAAAATGAATGTGAAATAGGGCTCTTGTCATGTAAAATAATGGCACAAATGTCTCGGTTACGAGCACAGAGAATCGAAGAAGTGAATTAATTTTTTTACCTGCAGAAAAGAAAGGACCTAAAGCATTTAGTCACCTAGAGGTCGAAGAGGGGAGGCAGTGTTAAACTACATCTTCAAGCTGAAGAACCTAAGTACCACTCCAATGGAAGAACAGAGGAGAGTTTCAGAGCTCTTGTGGAGGAGGAGCGACGCAGATGGAAAAGGTAGTTAGGGTTCGGGGGTATAGGTAATACCCTAACCCTCCCAGACAAAATCTCTGTCATTGACCAACGTTCACGCATGGTGAATATTGCTCCGAATGTTAAGTGTATATGAGACGACACATTTGAGATCAAGGCGAACAGTTGTGTCAATTTGACATAGTTTATGGAGATTTGGATAATCAATGTTTTGTACAATATATTAAATTGAGTTTTGTACATAAGTACCAAAATTAATAAGCATAAACAAATATTAATTCTGAACTGTGTTATGATTGAAAACATAATCATTTTAAAACTTATTTCCATTTTTATAACCTGAGGGAGAGTATATGTAGAATGACGAGGAATGAATAAAGTAAAATTACAATTATAGTGGTACATGTCAAAATATTCAGGTATGTATTAATGTTTGCATGCATAGTAACATAGTTAAAAAAAATTATGGCAAGATGTTACAATATAATAATTCTATGTCTCTTCTCTCGGATGTGAGTGCCTCATAGGGCTCGATCAGCTTGACACATGGTTGCCCCAACATTGAGCAGTTTTCCTTGCCACGAGACAACACATGGCCCTAGCGTGGGTGCCATTAAATACGAAATATTGGCTCTGCATCCCAACTCCATAATTGTTCTTCAATTCGTTTGTGGTGAATTCACTCCCACCTGTCCTGGTTATAGAGCGCCCTGGCCATTTATGGGCAATGGCGCCGGCTTATCTCTGCACTTCTTCCTCTGTCTCTCTGTCAATTTGGCTCACGGATTTGTTCATTCTTGTTGTGCCTCCGCCCCACTCTCAGCATTGAAAAATCCCTCCGCCAATTCGATCCAAGCTAATTACAGCTTCACTGCGTGCTCTCCTTACTCAAATCACTGGCATTTCTTGCATTCTCTTAATTCGAATGCCTCCATGCCTTGTCGCCATTGCATGCACTTCCACAAAGGCGGAGGCTAAGGCTCGCCCTCCTAACCACCCATCCCTTCCATGGAACGCTCGATGGATTTCTCCCTGGACTTGGATTTGCTAGAGGTCCTTGACCCTCAACACCTCTCAACCCATATATCCCTGTGCCTTCCAGAAGCTCAGCCTCGCTCATCTAGTTCGGGGTCCAGGAAGAGGAGGTGCAAATCAACTCTATCACCCTCTTACCTTTAGCAACCCTGGAAGAAGGTGGCTCTACCCGTCAAACCTTCGAAGGATTCTTCGAACATCGGCGGTAGCAACAGCTCTGGAGATGATGGTAATGCAGTAGAAAAGGGTGCTCGTTCGACCTCCATGCCTGAGCTGGACCCCAAGCTATCCAAGCCAAAGGACGACCACTTCGATTATTATTGCTTTATAGAGGAAGAGCAGCCTCTCAAACCAATTCAGGATGACAATAACCACAACACCTAGCATCATAGTCACTCCTTTTCTTGTTTTTTCCAGCTCAATCATAGTTTCTATGTTTATTTACATTTTACACTGCATAGCTACATACTCGGTACTATTGTTTAATGTTGGTTTCCCCTTTAGGGGAAGCACCTATTATGTTCTATGGACTAGTCTATGGGTTGCTTTCCCCCCTAGGGGCAACCCCTTTTTTTTCTTTTTGAATTTTCTCTTTCCCACCAAAATTGGCTAACTCAGCAATTCTGGTCAGGATGCTAAACTGTTTCACTGTACTTTTTGTACCATATAATAGAATCTAGTCATATTTAGAAAAAAAGAAATTTAATTCTATGTCTCTTAATATATTTTTAAAACAATATCTCTATTTTTTTCAAACTATTATAAACTTAACTCCCTAAAGAAAACCATAAATAGTCTTACATGTATTCTTTATAGGGAAAATTTTAGCGATGAAATTTAGCTAATTAATTATTTTTTTGACTTTTTTCAAAAAAAAAAATCCATTTGATTAAAAATTTGCTTATTTTTACATATATATAATTAAATGGATGAAAATAGCTACAAAAATTACCAATTTTAATAATAAATTATATATTTTTTTTTTAAATATTCATCTACCTTCTATATATATATATATATATATATATATATATATATATATATATATATATAATTATATAATTTTTACATAAAAAAATAACATATAATACTATAAATAAACAAAATATTTAAATTCTTAAAAAATTATTTCTTTAATACAAAATATTCATATAAAACTAATTAATTTATTTTAACCTAAAAATTAATAAAAATAAATTATTAATAAAAACTTTTATTCTTTAAACATATCACAATATATCGACATAATAAAATAATTATTATATTTTATTTTAAAAACTTTCCATAATAATAGTAACATCCCCTATCATTTTTTAGAGGATTCAAAACTAATGGCACTACTACCCCCGTCTTACGGAACCCAGTCTTGCGGAGCTGGAGCTGATAGCTCGATGATTTTTTGATCAAAAGTTTTTATCCTTTATTTAAATGAAAACAATTTCTTTTTTATTAAATATAAATTTTATAAAAATAATAATAATAATAATAATAAATTATTAAATTATAATATTATTTATAATTAATTTTTTAATAAAAAAATATTTCCTATAATCTCACCTATTAAAAAAACCCACCAACATTCCGTTTAACTTTCATAACTATAAAAAAATCCCCACACATTCCGTTTTAACTTTCATAGTTATACTCTATAGTGTTCAAACAGTTTTAACATAATATCTAATTTAAGAACCAAAAATTGTAGCAAGTGTTATCCAGGGTTATAAACTCATGACTTGTGATGATATTTCGAAAGATTTATCCTTCTCATCTCATCTTATAGTAACTATTTTATAACATAATAATAATACTTATAGTTGTCCTTGTTCATTTTTCAAATATGTTTTAATTATTCTTTTACTTTAATGAAAATAGTTATGTTATAACATTGGTTTTTTTTTATACATGTTAGAATGGTTTGAATTCCCTAAAATGAAATGAAGAGTTTGAGTGCATTGTATTAGATTTTTGTAATTGATTGGAGTTTCAAATCCTTTAACTTGAAAACATATATATGTGGACATTCAAAACGAGAAAAAAAAAACTTGAAATTTTGAATTTAAGAAGATCAATTTCTTGAATTCTTGAATTCAAAAAGATTAATTTATAAAATTATTGAATTCTATTTCTTATAATAAAATCAAATTTCTTGAATTCCTGATAAATAAAACAAATTCGACAAAGTTAGGAAATAAATGTTCATGGGATTCTAAAAACTAGTAACTATATATCAATAAAGTTTTCTTAATTAGGAAAGAAATGTTCACAAGATTCTAAAAACTAATTTTTTTTACTAATTTATTATATTCATTGAAATAGAAGTATTTTATATAGTTTTATTAAAAATTAATAAGAAAAAAAAACTATGATTAATGGAGTTGGAATTGAAAATAGAGAAAATAAATAAATAAATACAAAAAAATATAAGTGCAATTAAAAAGTAATAAAATAAAAAATAAAAAATATTGTTTACTGGTTAACATTTGTCATCTTAAATTGAAAATATGGAGAAAAAACTATAATTCATTAAAATAAAATAAAATAAATAAATAAATAAATAAAAGTTGTAAGAAATTAAATCAACTCATAAAACACATAAAAACACCAGAGACATAGAACTGGTGCAAAAGGCCTCAAAGCCTTATGGCATTCCTCACATATTTTTCATTATTCCAATAATGTTATAATACAAATAAATAGATGAGGAAGTTGTCTCAAGATAGTGTGTCTATCTTGGACAACTTGGTTGAGAAAATAGCTCAACCACACACTAATATAGGAGCTAAGTTAGGTAGGCCTAAAATAACTCCAAATTAAGACGAACCAACATAATCTAGAAAATTAGGCATAAAATCTTCATTTTCAATATTTAATTAATTTAATTAACATTGGATTTATAATTTTTTATGAGAAAGAGGCTAACATTCCCCCCCTCAATGTAACATACCCCGATAACCTTGCAGGAAAATGCATAGAGTAAGGAAAATTTTTCAACATTTATGAATGTGTAACCTTATAAATTACATTCTATATTTCCACATTATCCATGTGAATAACCATCATCATCACTTACAGAAATATTTAGTAAAAATCATAATGAGTAACATAACCATTAATTTTCCTTGGTGTAGCATATTAACTTAAATTTCCTGCTATAAATATGCATCGATCACATGATCATTTTAACTCAATTATTACATCATCTAATTAATAATATAAACATCACATCATGAAATAAATTAACATCACAAAAATGACACAAAGAACAATCACATCATTAGACACCGATATACTCTGGAAACCTCGTAGGGTGAAAACCAACAAACGTTTAATTTTATTATTAAACGCTCGTGAGGGTTGTCGCCCCTCACTCAATGGTTATAAGGGATTCCATCCCTTGACCATTGTCATAAAAATTACGTATAAAAATAATATAAATGAAACGTAACTAGCTATAAGCTATTACAATCATCATGATACCATTTTCCCAAGAATCCTCAATCTCTATCTTTGTAGTCAGACTGTTTCCTTCAGTGAGTCATCATGAAATTGGAACTACTAAGCCTGCATGGACTAACAACTCTTAATCTTCCACAATGTTAAACTTGAAAAATCCTTTTGTCAAGTCATCCTTCTTTCATGCCATTTCTTTCATCAGCACACTTGATATCATGATTAGATATAATATTAATAAACCAATAATCAATCTCTATTTGTGACACTTCAACAAATATTTGTATGCATGTATAAAATATAAACAAGTTGACATGAAATGCCTTCTTTAGCATCATTT
Source organism: Pinus albicaulis (assembly GCA_034641835.2). Taxonomy (NCBI): domain Eukaryota; kingdom Viridiplantae; phylum Streptophyta; class Pinopsida; order Pinales; family Pinaceae; genus Pinus; species Pinus albicaulis. The sequence goes on along the minus strand of CM076578.1, from coordinate 1,548,382,935 downwards.
TACATGCATTAGTAACAAATAAATCACTATCAAGCATCATCTTTCTAGCAACCGCTAACAAAATCTTGCATGCACTTTCATATTATTTCCAAAGGAAATATAACATACTATATAATAATATTGTGCATGAAAATGCATAACAAGCTTTCAAGATAACTATCCCAATAAGAAATTTCATTTTTGTCTATTCTTATGTTTTCTTTTCCAAAGGGATTAACACAATAGATTCTATACTTATACATATGAATGCATGTTCTTTTCCAAGGACATCTTTTCCACACAAGAGCTATTCACATTAGCTATACTTATAACGATGCGAACTTTATTTCAAACAAAGTTAACATACTAGTTATAATTGTGTGCATGTAATAACATAGCCTTTTATTCTTGCATGTAAAACATATATTTCTTTCCAAAAGAAACTAAATACATATTTCATGGAAAAATAAAAACATTTCTTTTCCAAGGGGTCAAACGCATACCACTTATTCTTCCATGCATGCAAAGGGAAATTTCCCTCTCATCCAAAAGATCTAATCCCAAAACTATACTTTCTCCATGCATCCAAGCATATATATGTTTCTCTAAATAATCTTACATAATAAAGCATGTGATTACTATTTTTCCTCTCTAAGAATCTAATTCAATAATGCATACAAGGATATATTTTTCTCTTCTATTATCTTTGAAGAGTTCTAACCCAATAATTGTTTCCTTGCATACGATTATATGTAATTATTTTGCAAGGAATTTAACACCTTAATTATTATTTTTCCAAAAGAAAGACAACTCAATAGCTATTATGCATGAAATAGATAATATTTTCTTATCATTTCACATATTAGAGAGATTTGTAATATTTCCTCAAGAAATAATATGAATAACAAATCCTTCTCAAATAACACAACCAATTGCCTTTTACGCAAAGGTTTTATATGAGCTACCCCTCACACAAGTTATTTATATCTTTTAACATGACTCAAACTCCTCATGCATGTAAAATCACATAATAATTTCTAGTAGATCAAATATACTAGATATTATTCATGTGCACCTAAGCACATAGTCTCTTCAAGAGTCCAATATTTCTCTTTAAAACCTTTAATGCATATACTTGGTAATTATATAAATTAATTCCTTGTAAATAATCATCAACATAATTATTATGTCTTATGTACATAAACAATTATTCTTATCTCATTGAAAAATGAAATGGAAACACAATGTTTTACCCTACTTTTTTCTGTTTTATCCATCCACTTTGGACGCGTATTGCGAACATATGGAAACGCATTTCAGAAAACCAAAAGAGGTGTTTGTTTGGAACAGACTTATTAAAAATAACCTCTTTCATTTTTATCACAGGTGTCATGGTTTGTAATATTCGAATGAATCTTTGATGCCCATTTTTCCAGATTTAAATATTAAATAATTTCCTGTTTTTGTCATCAAATTTAGACACAGTTTCCAACCAAATGGAAACGATTTATGAAAAAACCAAAGATTTTTTTTGTTTATAATTGGTTCATTAAAAATAACCTCTTTCATTTTTTAAACAGGTGTTATGGTTTAGAATATTCGAACAAATATTTGGAGCTCATGTTTCCAAAATTAAATATTAAATAATCCCCTGTTTTTATCATCAATTATGGACACGGTTCTATAGGGGAAACTAATTTTTAAAATCTGAAAGAGGCTTGTGGTCCTCACATCCACTTTTATAAAAACCTCTTTCACATTTTTCATATCTATTTCGGTTTAGGAGATACAAATTCATACTGAGACCCTATTTTCCAATAACTTATGCAATTCACGGAATTATTTAGCGATGAATTTTTTTTATCAATTCACAAAACATGAATTATTCTCATAATTCAATGAATAAGTCACTTATTCTTCTATGAACAAAATTGTATATAATTTTACTCAAGAATTAATCTTAATTATTTATCACATGAACTTTTTCTTGCAAATAAATTCAATCATTATATCAGCATGGCCCATATGCAAACAAAAGGATTTTAAAAGAATATGGTTACTTATCTCTTGATGCATGCTTGGAATACTCTCTTCCTCTTCCTTGGCTCCATTCTCCATGTATTCTCCCATTCCCCTCCTCTATTTCTCTCATAGGCTTATAATAAATAGAATTAATAAAATGGAATAGCTTTTATAAATCATAAAAGCATTCAAGATTTTTTCTAAATCATAAAAGAATTCCATATTTTCTAAATCATAAAAACATTCTGTCTTTTCTAAATAATAAAAGCATTCCATAAAGCATCCATAAATATAATTTTTCCTAAATCGCAAAAGCACTCCATAAATCTCTCATGCTTTTATTTATAAAGCTAGATTTGTTTTTTCCTTATGAGAAAAATATCACTTATCCATACTTTTTCCAAATATATTACCCATTATTTCTAAAATTCATAAAAGATACCAACTTGGAAATATAATTTATTTCTATAGAAGAATATAAATTTTTCTATATAAATGAAATAATTAAGAAATAATTCTTCCAATATTCTTATAATCAACAATTACAAGAATATTCTTCATGTAATATCAATATAATAATAAATAATATTTAATTATTTAACAACCCTCATTTTATGAGAGTTTTGACGGTGGCTTAAGCCATGGATATTACAAACTCCCCCCCTTAAAGAGAACATCGTCCTTGATGTTCTTCTCTTGTTGAAACGTTAACCTTTAATTTTCATTACCAATTACTTAGGAAATGTAAAATAATACTTAAATCATAATACTTCCACAATAACTCAAGGAGAACTTAGCCCTTTAATCATCAAAAGGATAATAAAAAATCTATCAAGTGCATGTTGTATTTTATTTAGGAGTTACACTAGTCTTTCTCTCCTACTAATATTTTTGAAAATTATTATCTTTCTCTCTCACAATAATTTTAATCAAATTCAAACTCATGGTATTTATCTCCAACCATTTCCTTTGCAAATTACTATCTTTCTCTCCCATAGTAATTTCATTCAAATTCAAACTCACGGCATTTATCTCCGGCCATTTTCTTCTAGTGTGTCAGGAATTTAAAGTTCAATAACTTATTATTTTATCTAACATCAGTTTTCAGCCGCCTATATATGTCAATTAATTTCCTCTATGCATGCATTTATATAAGTCATTTATGACATGTTCATTTTCTCATAAAAACACAACCTATTTCATCGAAATTGTTGCTAAGATAATTTAATATATCATACATGCAAAACTATAACACATGCAAAAACTTTGAGACATGCAATTTACAGTCTATTGTAACATCTAACATCTTTAGATAATTTTGAGCATAGACATAATTTCATCTAACCGTAGTTAATTTCTAGAAATTCTTGAGGAATCGAGCATATTCCACCCAACCATGAACTATATCCAATAGTTACCCACCGAGCTAAGATCTACTTGCCACTAGAATCAACAACCTCATTGATTCCTTGGTGATTTCTTCCCAGCAGATTTTTAGCAGTGTTCTGCTTTAAGGTCTGCCAACCTTTTTGCCTAGGCCTTTTCGTTTTACATTTTTCGAAAAAGATACACTTCTTTTTCTTTAAAGCATGCCTTTCTCTCTTGCTATGCTTTATTTTACCCCACTTAGTATTTATCTCCAACTAAGTCATTAACATAATATTTATCTCCCATTATGTTAATATTTTCCGCTTTATTTTTTTCTCGTAGGTATTTTTAGGAGACTTTTAGGGAAGGTACATGTTGAACTTAACCACCAATAGCTTTTCATAAGCTGACAAGAAGTCTTCTAAATATCTAGAGTTATTTCCGGAATACCACAACCAATGTATTCATTAAATCAATAATAAAATAAAATATTACCTCATTACATCAGTCCCATCATGGCTTCCATAGCCATTGAATCCAATAAAAATTCAATGTCTACAAATCCACTGTAATTTACATAATTTTCCATTTGCATATTATCATTAAGGCAAAGGAACATTTATTTACACCATGCATCTATACTTCACACTCAACATGGGTCCCACAATTTGTCAAAGTACATTGACAACAATTCATCACATGTAATATAAGTGGTATACATTCTAAATTTCCACATAATAATAATCATGTAACTTAGAAAAAAGACATTAACATATCTTGCATACCATAGAATTATACTTTATTTAAGGTCTCACCTTAGCAACCATTAATATTGTATAGAACTAAAAGTCCCATTGAACATTAGGACACAAAATGTGATTTTTCTTTCCTTACCATTAGCTTGCAGCCATGTAAGCAACAACCATTAAGGAATTTTGGGAAAATAATTTGTAATCATGCAATCTACAACCACTGTAGACTTTTATCAAATAGTGTGCAAGCATGCAATCTACAACCAATTTGACATTCCAACAAACAGTTTGCAAGCATGCAATATACATCCATCTTGGAATTATAGCAACAATTTGCAAGCATGAAATATATGGTCAATGAGAAATTCTACCAAATATTTGGCAAGCATACAATCTACCGCCATTGAGGGACTAGTTAGCAAACGTGAAATAAATTTCCATAAATATGTTCAAAATTTTCAGAGAGATAGTAAAACTAGAATTTATATAATAGCATGAATCATATTCATATCATCAATGGTAAAAATTTTGCCAACAACACAACCAACAATCCCTATAGGAGAGTCTAATCAAGAAATTCAACCAAATTATGGATCCAAGTTTGAACATAGATTTTTCTTGGTATCAACACAAGGGTTATATGATCTCAAGGTATGAAAACCCCTTGATGTTAAGATTAATCACATCCAAAACTTCCACGGATGCAATTATTTAAAACAACAAAACTGTGGATCTCAATTACCACTTTTTGTCGAACTCATGGAATGAAAACTTTTTTTTACAACTCTAAATGAAGAAAGAGAACCCACAATTATGTTGTTATGATTTTTTCATTGACTTTAAGTTCACTATGTGAATTCCACTTCACTCTATACTTATTTTTAACAACTAAAGACGTTCGTTCATTTTTTTGTTTTGTTTTATTTTTACAATATTCCATTGTCCTCTTCAGGGTCAACCCCAACTTCTAAATTATTTAGTTATCACACCAACCATACATGCATTCATTCTTTATAAGAAGTGCATGGTAACTTTAGTCATTTTTCCCCCTTTTTTGTTTTCTTATGCACCATAATCATTGTTCTAATATTATGCATCCAAAGGTTGGTAATTAATCTTCACTATAAACAGTGAGTGCTCAGGATGGTTCATAGGTACAATAGAGGTTTTATTGTCTTTTATATGAAACCACATTCAAATTTCATGAGCACAACTTTTAAAGAAACATTATAACTTTCTACTCTTTCATGCAGTCATTAATCATGCATCATGCATCTCATGTTAATTGTAGTATACTACAAGTTTAATTAAAATCATACCCTAAGATGATGCCCATTAACATCATATCTCTACTTTTTCTTTTCATAATGGTTCCCAAAAGGCACCAGTGTTGCAACCTTTTGCTCTGATACCATTTGAGCATACCCCGATAAACTTGCAGGAAAATGCATGGAGTTAGGAAATTTTTTTAACATTTATGAATATGTAACCTTATAAATTACATTATATATTTCCACATTAACCATGTGAATAACCATGATCATCACTTAAATAAATATTTAGTAAAAATCATAGTGAGTTACACAACCATTAATTTTCCTTGTTGTAGCATATTAACTTAAATTTCCTACTATAACTATGCATCGATCCCATGATCATTTTAACTCAATTAGTACATCACCTAATTAATATAATAAACCTCAAATCATGAAAGAAAATAACATCACAAAAATGACACAATAAACAATCACATCATTAGACACCAATATACCCTGAAAACCCCGTAGGGTGAAAACCAGAAAACGTTTAATTTTATTATTAAACGCTCGTGAGGGTTGTCACCCCTCACTCAATGGTTATAATGGATTCCATCCCTTGACCACTGTCATAAAAATTACATATAAAAATAATATTAAATGAAACATAACTAGCTATAAGTTATTACAATCATCATGATACCATTTACCCACGAATCCTCAATCTCTATCTTTGTAGTCAGAATGTTTCCTTCAGTGGGTCATCATGCAATTGGAACTAGTAAACCTGCATGGACTAACAACTCTTTATCTTCCACAATGTTAAACTTGAAAAATCCTTTTGTCAAGTCATCCTTCTTTCATGCTTTTTCTTTCATCAGCACACTTGATATCATGATTAGATATAATATTAATGAACCAATAATCAATCTCTATTTGTGACACTTCAACAAATATTTTTATGCATGTATAAAACATAAACAAGTTGACATGAAATGCCTTCTTTAGCATCATTTTACATCCATTAGTAACAAATAAATCACTATCAAGCATCATCTTTCTAGCAACCGCTAACAAAATCTCGCATGCACTTTCATATTATTTCCAAAGGAAAGATAACATACTATATAATAATATTGTGCATGAAAATTCATAACAAGCTTTCAAGATAACTATCCCAATAAGCAATTTCCTTTTTGTCTACTCTTATGTTTTCTTTTCCAAAGGAATTAACACAATAGATTCTATACTTATGCATATGAATGCATGTTCTTTTCCAAAGACATATTTTCCACACAAGAACTATTCACATTGGCTATACTTATAACGATGCGAGCTTTATTTCAAACCAAGTTAACATACTAGTTATAATTTTGTGTATGTAATAACATAGCCTTTTTATTCTTGCATTTAAAACATATATTTCTTTCCAAAAGAGACTAAATACATATTTCATGGAAAAATAAAAACATTTCTTTTCCAAGGGGTCAAACGCATACCACTTATTCTTCCATGCATGCAAAGGGAAATTTCCCTCTCATCCAAAATATCTAATCCCAAAACTATACTTTTTCCATGCATCCAAGCCTATATATGTTTCTCTAAATAATCTTACATAATAAAGCATGTGATTACTATTTTTCCTCTCTAAGAATCTAATCCAATAATGCATACATGGATATATTTTTCTCTTCTATTCCTTTTGAAGAGTTCTAACCCAATAATTGTTTCCTTGCATACGATTATATATATTTACTTTGCAAGGAATTTAACACCTCAATTATTCTTTTTCCAAAAGATAGAAAACTCAATAGCTATTATGCATGAAATAGATAATATTTTCTTATCATTTCACATATTAGAGAGATTTGTAATATTTACTCAAGAAATAACATGAATAACAAATCCTTCGCAAATAACACAACCAATTGCATTTTACGCAAATGTTTTATGTGATCTACCCCTCACACAAGTTATTTATATCTTTTGACATGACTCAAACTCTTCATGCATGTAAAATCACATAATAATTTCTAGTAGATCAAATATACTAGATATTATTCATGTGCGCCTAAGCACATAGTCTCTTCAAGAGTCCAATATTTCTCTTTAAAACCTTTAATGCATATACTTGGTAATTATATAAATTGATTCCTTGTAAATAATCATCAACATAATTATTATGTCTTATGTACATAAACAATTATTCTTATCTCATTGAAAAATGAAATGGAAGCACAATGTTTTGCCCTAGTTTTTTCTGTTTTAGCCATCCACTTTGGACGTGTATTACGAACATATGGAGACGCATTTCAGAAACCCAAAAGAGGTTTTTTTTTTTAATAGACTTATTAAAAATAACCTCTCTCATTTTTATCACAGGTGTCATGTTTTTTAAGATTCGAATGAATCTTTGATGCCCATTTTTCCAGATTTAAATATTAAATAATTTCATGTTTTTGTCATCAAATTTAGACACAGTTTCCAACCAAATGGAAACGATTTATGGAAAAACAAAAGATTTTTTTGTTTATAATTGGTTCATTAAAAATAACCTCTCATTTTTTACATAGGTGTTACAGTTTGGAAGATTCGAACAAATCTTTGGAGCTCATGTTTCAAAAATTAAATATTAAATAATCCCTTGTTTTTATCACCAATTATGGACACGGTTATCGAGACATGGGAAACTCATTTTTAAAATCTGAAAGAGGCTTGTGGTCCTAACATCCTCTTTTATAAAAAACTCTTTCACGTTTTTCACATCTATTTCGGTTTAGGAGATACAAAGTCATACTGAGACCCTATTTTCCAATAACTCATGCAATTCACAAAATTATTTAGCCATGAAATTTTTTTATCAATTCACAACACATGAATTATTCTCATAATTCAATGAATAAGACACTTTTTCTTCTATGAACAAAATTGTATAGAAGTTTACTCAATAATTAATCTTAATTATTTATCACATGAACTTTTTCTTGCAAATAAATTCAATCATTATATCAGCATGGTCCATATGCAAACAAAAGGATTTTAAAAGAATATGGTTACTTATCTCTTGATGCATGCTTAGCATACTCTCTTCCTCTTCCTTAGCTCCATTCTCCATGTATTCTCCCATTCCCCTCCTCTATTTCTCTCATAGGCTTATAATAAATAGAATTAATAAAATGGAATAGCTTTTATAAATCATAAAATCATTCCAGCTTTTTTCTAAATCATAAAATAATTCCAGCTTTTCTAAATCATAAAAGCATTCCGGCTTTTCTAAATAATAAAAGCATTCCATAAAGCATCCATAAATCTGATTTTTCCTAAATCACAAAAGCACTCCATGAATCTGTCATGCTTTTATTTATAAAGTTAGATTTTCTTTTTCCTTATGAGCAAAATATCACTTATCCATACTTTTTCCAAATATATTACTCATTATTTCTAAAACTCATAAAAGATACCAACTTGGAAATATAATTTATTTCTATAGAAGAATATAATTTTTTCTATATAAATAAAATAATTAAGAAATAATTCTTCCAATATTCTTATAATCAACAATTACAAGAATATTCTTCATGTAATATCAATATAATAATAAATAATATTTAATTATTTAACAACCCTCATTTTAAGAGAGTTTTGACAGTGGCTTAAGCCAAGGATATTACATTCAATGATAAATCCAAAATAAGAATGAGGAACCATCTTCCAAGTTCTCATGCTAAAATTGTTGATCCTCAAAAACACTGCCTGGAAAACGGCCAAAGTTGGATGTCGAAAAAATTGAAATTTAATGAGACTATGAGTCAACTACATGTCTGATTCATCTCTAAATTTTTCTTGACAACTCCATCACATGCCAAGCTACAAAAGAATCCATCTGTCCTTTTCTTGGAATCAGCATCATTTTCCCACTAACAAAAATTTGAAGATGCCCATTGGCGGATTTGCTTGTCCACTGACAAAATGTTGAAGATGCCCACTAGCGAATTTGTCAATGATGAGAGCCCACTGGCTGATGATGTTGATGATGTCAAAAACAACTCACTGTCGATTTTGTTGATGATGTCGGAAACTACTCATTGTTGATTCCCACTGACTTCTTGGATGTTTGAATGCCCACTGGTTGCTTTTGTTGATGTTGTCAAAAATTTAGTCTAACAACAACCATCAATTTAATTAACGTTTTCCCCCCTTTTTCAGCTGAAAGGAGAGACAATCATCTGTAAATTATTTTTTAACTTCCCCCCTTCAAGTGTAGAAGTGTTGCACTGGTGTACTCCCCTGTTCAACTGCATGAGAGTACCATCTTCTTTTGACTGTTGGCTGCAATATGTGTGATTGAATTAGGTTGTAAATTTTATACAATATGTTGATTGTTGACTACCATTCCCAAGGATCAATCCATTCATAATTGATCTTTAATTTGGCTAGTTTGCAGCATTTATCTGATGAATGATTTGACTTGCCACAATGGCGACAAGGATGGAGATCAAAACAATGATCTTAAATATGACTAGTGCTTTGACAATGTGAGCATTTTGGTTTGATTTCAACTTCAGTTTGTGTGCATGTCGGTTTGTCTAAAACTTTTTCAAAATTTGTTGATGTGATTTGTTCAAGAAAGCCTACACTGAGGATCTTTATGGGATTTGAATAATATGAGATATGTGAATTGTTGTCATCTTTGACATATCATAATCCTCATCGATTTTTGTTACTTTTGATTTCTTCTTATGGATTGATGATTGGTTTGGAAGAAAGTTGAATTTGAACAACTTCAACACTTGAATATGTTTGGATGAATGGCTTAGAATCATATTTATCTATATGGTTCAAAGACTCAGAAGCATCATTCTTCTCTTGCAACTCATTTCTTTGGAGTTGCGACTCCAATTGAAGGAACTCAATCATTTCATTTATTTGTTGTAGATGACGTGAAATATCAACAAGAGCTGCTTTGATGATTTGTACCATGTCTTCAGCACTTTATAGCATCAAATTGTGAAGAATTTGTAATAGATGGATGTGTTGTGCCATGTGAACTCGCTCGCTTGCATTCAAGCTCGCTTGTCTTTGAAATTTCTCACTTGATTTGAACTCATTGGATTGAATTCACTCACTTGATTTGAATGACACGCTTGCTTGCTTTGGAATTTGCTTGATCTCTTGCTTGGTGAAACTCATTTTTCTTGTTTCACGCTCACTGGAACTCATGCTCACTTGTTTTAGATTTCAACTTGCTAGATTGTTGTTTTAATATTACATTTACTTGCTTTAGATTTGAACTTGCTCGTTTTCTTTGATAGTTGCTTCAATGAACCTCACGTTGGCTCGCTTGATGTTGTGAACTTTTTACTAACTTGATTGTGCCTATTGGCAAAGGGTTTCAAACACTATCAAAAATGCACCCAAAAGACAAATGACAAGTTGAAATAATATGACTCAGTTGAAGACATGCTTGACTTAATTCTCTTAGTTTAACCACCTTATCAATTGAAATTGGGGTGTCGGTTTCAACCAAGAATTCACCCTGATAATTCAACTCAGTTACAAAAATGTTTATCTGCAAGTGATACAAAAAGTGTAGTTGATGTCGTCTTGTCTTAGAATGCTTGATTTTGTGGCGTCCTTAACTTGATTATTTTGATTGCAAGATGTGGAATATGGCTATATAAGACCTCTTTATCAACTTGATGATGTGTTGCACAAATGCATGTGATTGTGTACTTAAGCTTGATTACATAAGCTTGATTACTTGTGTACTTAAGCTTGCTTATGTGCATGCAGTTGTGTAATTTTTTGTGTACCATATTACAAAGAGAGTGTCAAAAAACAAAAAATTGGACACAAGTCATGCACACGCATTCACTACACAGGGTGTACCTAAGATCCCTGTATTCAATTTTAGGTGGATCTAGGACACAAGCACCAAAAAATTATTTTTTATTAAGTATGGGGTACATCATCCTTCTATGTTTACAACATCTTCATTGAAGCTTCTCAAGCATAGATTGTTAAAACACCTTGTCTTCAAAAAAAAATGGATGGATACTGACTCAAACTTCATGAGCTTTTCTAAAAAACTTATCACTCCATATTTACAAAAAAATAAGTTTACTATATCACTGACAACTTATCTCTCGACACCTTATTTCCAAAATTAGAAAAAAAAAATTAATGCACCTTATCACTCAAATTTTTTTTAAAACAAACTTATTACAATCTCCACCCTTATGACTCCCAAAAATAAATAAAAATATTTTAGCCACTCCTTATCTCTCTGAAAAATCACTCATTAAAAAAAAAACACCCAAACCATGACAAAGTCTAAAATCTCAATAAACAACTCTTTATACAAATCCTCCTTCATTAAATAAAATAATATAATCTCACCACTCATTATCTCTCATGAACTAAGCATTCATTATCTCTCCTTCACTAATATCCCACCTTCTTCCAATACGTTACGCCATAACTTTGATTAAAGTGCATATGTTTCAAAATCTCCACACCAAGTCTATCATATGCTTCCACAATTCTTTCTTATTCCACTCATTATATCACTCTAATATATATATATATATATATATATATATATATATATATTGCATACCTCATCCTTTATGATCACACCTTCTCACGTTACTCCTTTACCATGAGAAATCACTTTCGATGAGAATGAAAAAACATGGCAATGGCACACATACTATGAAAAAATTGGATCTCATTATTGGCAGTGGAAATGAGGTGTTCCATGTTACTCATCAATAGGGTTCTCCCAAAAAATAAATCGTATGTGAGAGTTCGGATTTCTCATGGTGAAGGCATCTTCTCGGTCTTCAAGAAACGAGATGGATAGCTCGATCACAGGATCAGGTGAATGAAAGGAGAGGGTAAATGAAAGAACAGTGAAGGGTTTTGGATTCAATATATTCTCATGCATAGCAATACAATAATTTTCAAGCAAAGATTTTTGCGAATGCACAGGAACAAATTAGTAGGAAGCAAAAAACAACACTTTTTCAGGAGCGTTTAAATTTTATAGGAAAGATTTGGTCAGATGAAAAATATTTTGCACAAGTTCGTTTAAAGGATAGATTCGATTATTGTTGTTGATTTTCGAGGCCAATGTGCCAAGTTTTCTTCAAAGTAAGGGCCAAACCGAGTAATTTAGGAGAAGACATAAAATTTAAATAACAAAAAATGTCCGAAGAGGAGCTTGTTGCAATGGCTAGACGTGGGAGAGGAAATTTTTTATTTATATTTTGAATATAAAAGAAAATTTAAGGTTTTAAGGACATGGAAAGAGCTCTTATTACTAGGTTTTTAGCCATGGCTAGGAGCGGATTGAGAGAAAATGTAAGTTGCTCTGTGCTTTCTCGACATTCTGTCTTCGATGCTTCTACTCTACTATGGTTGCAGATGGGATTGAACCTCGCACCTCTGAGTGTTTGGTTGTTTACATAGTGGACTTTATTCTACAGCTCTTTGGACATCAAATCCCGCAAAAATATCACCGTTAAGGAGGTGAGAAAACTACTGAGACTTGCAGATTCATTTTTAACTCATGAATAATGGTGATCAAGCTCACCAATTTCACCTTCATGTTCCTATTGTGCCACATTGTTTCACATTGGCACACTTTTAAAACATTCGGATCTACAAATATATCTTTAGGAAAACTCCATATCTGTTATCGTAGATCGTTGATCAACACCGATTGACCGTTCAATAGTCAATGGACCAACTAAAAAAATCAAAGCAAACTCTGATATTAATTTTTTTTATTCTATTTTCACAAAAATTGATGACAACATCATACAAAATTCATGCCAGATGCACTCCAGCACAATGAGACATGAACAGATCTCAACTCCATATGGTAAGCCACATGCATATCTCATTAATGCCACAAATATCTTCCTCATAGTAAAAAAATCGATCACAAGTGCAAAAAATAAATCTCGTCCCCGAGCATCTCTTTCGCACTCTCGTCTGTAGCTATTGGGAAACCCTATCTTCCTACGCAAACACCAATATGTCACAACCATGATTTGAGGTTGGAAAGATGCATACAGGTTCCCATGATGTATGTATCCAATTTTCACTCAAAACAACACTCCACACTCATACCAACATTGGCCTCTCTTCATCGGCTCCACGCACAGGCATATCAAACAGTGGACAACTCCACACTCAACAAGAAACACCCATACCACTATTACAAACCCTGAACAAGCCTTACACTCTGATACCACATGTAAGAAATTAAATCAACCCATAAAACACATAAAAACACCAGAGACATAGAACTGGAGGAAAAGGCCTAAGAGCCTTACAGAATTCCTCACATATTTTTCACAATTCAAATAACGTTATAATAAAAATAAATAGATGAGTACTTTGTCTCAAAATAGTGCGTCTATCTTGGACCACTTGGTTGAGAAAATAGCTCAACCACACACTAATCTAGGAGATAAGTTAGGTATGCCTAAACTAACTCCAAATTAAGAGGAACTAACATTTAATCTAGAAAATTGGGCATGAAATCCTAATTTTTAATATTTAATTAATTTAATTAACTTTGGATTTATAATTGTTTATGAGAAAGAGGCTAACAAAATTAAATAAAAGGGAAATAAAATTAAAACAAAAAAAATAGTAACACTGAAAAACAGAGAGATGTTTGCACACACAAACTAATAATTTATATTACATTGATTCACTCAATTACATGGTGTATTTATTGTGTTACTGAGATCCATCTATTTCTAAAATGAGGGATTGTAGTTGATAAAATATCTCAACTATCCAATCCACTCAAAAAACCAATATTACCCAAGTTCTAAAGTATGCATTATTCCAAGTTCCCCCCTTAATGCTTACGTTATTACATAATCCACAAATTACATATAAATCATATCAAGTCTAATAGGATCTTCATCAGAAATTATGTTCATTCTAGGATCTTGGAGACATTTCTCTTTTTCACCACCTCACAAGCGACCACTTGATCTTCATTTGAAGCATACGCACCTCTAACCATCATTGAAAATATTTACAGAATTGAAATTTCTTAACTACCTCAAAGAATAGCAGAGATAATGAATATCTCTATGGACAAGTTTCCATCCTAGTAGTATGCACCAAAATACACACTTCCATTTATATAGGTAACCTGTCTAAATACAGAGCTTATCAAACAGTCAATTATGCAACTAACCTTTCTTCACACACACATACACACATTAATAAATAATATAACTGATATCTATTTATAAAATCATGAGAGACTATGTATTAAATTCATTATCATTGTCACAATCTAATAAATCCTAAAGGTTTGCCTCTTGAAAGTATTCAATAGTAGTTATGTTGGATGATTCCTTTAATTTTCGATTTATAAGATCTCTAGCATGACTTTTGAAATTGAACGTTGTGTGTCCATTTCTTCGACAATTAAAAAAAAAAATTAACGAGTTCCTGTTTTTATTGACTCTGCTCTTTGAGAATAGTTCCATCTCATCATGTGATTTGTCCTTTCTATTACCTAATTTTATCCTCTTCTCTTCTGCTAAGAGTGCTGCAATCATTTCATCTAATAATCGAGAGGAAAATTACCTTAAGGTGAAAATATCATTATCATAATTTGATGGAAATCTATTTAGAAAAAAATATCCTTGGCATCTTCTTCTTCTATTTTTAACTAAGTTTCCTTCAATTTCCTTATGAGTGATTTTATATCCTTTATGTGTGTATATAATGATACCTCATTATGCATTTTGAGTTTGAATAACTTCAGTTTCAAAGAGAATTTTGCATTCACTACCTTTACCCCAAATACCTTTCTTAAGTGTTCCCATATTACATATTAGTGACGAGGAATTTTCTAAGTCTATAAGGTAAGGTTGTGAATCTGATAAAGATAGTCCTATAATAGACTTAGTTCTTTCTTCCCTTTTTTTCCATTCAAATAATTGTTTTGGATCTTGGGGTGTTGGTTCTAGTCCTTTTACTAAGCCCCAAAAGATTTTATGCATCAAATTCATTTGGAATTTCACCTTCCAAGTAAAGAAGTTTTACCCATTGAATTTCTCAACAACTATTTGCTCCATGTTAAAAAGAAAATAAGACACTACTTTATGATTTTCTTATTACTCGGTAATTCTATCCCAAATGTACACTTCACTCACTTGGCAATATCTATCAACGCAACTTTTAATTGTTCATACTTCAAATGTCATGACTCTTGTGGCAGGTACGACTATTGATTATACTTCTCAGTAGCTTAATATTGTTACATAGATCCTAGGGTTTACAAATTGTGTGGCACGTGGAAATTGACAATTTTTGTGGTCATTCTAGTGGGTGAAATATGGTTGTTTTATGCTGACCAGAGTTTTGTTACTTTTCTATTCTCATGCCATGATTGAACGTTGAGACACCACCATGAATCCACCATAAATCGAGGCTCTTCACCAAAACAATGCACAATCAAGATGACACAACTGCAATAATGATATCGGTTTGAATTCCAGAGGACATTGGAGGTTGACAATAGAATTTGATGCCTCCCAGACCCTGATGGACAATGGTTGCTCGATTAATGACATGTGATATGCTAGTCAGACATTTAAAACACCATTCCCAATTCTGAACCCTCTAGCATCTTCAAATCATCTTATTTCAATTGCAATGTGGATATAGTCTTGGACATGCAGTATGCTAGTAAGTCAGCCCACGCAATCACAAAAAATGCATTCCTATCACATTTTTCTAGGCTCTCCTATGAGGAGAAAACCCAGATATATTAGTTTTGATACCAACTATAAAAATAAAGAGATGTTTGTAGGCACAAACTAATAATTTCTATTACATTGAATCACTCAATTACATGGTGTATTTATTGTATTACTGAGATCCAACTGTTTCTAAAATGAGGGATTGTAGTTGAGAAAATATCTCAACTGTCCAATCCACTCAACAAACCAATATTACCCAATTTCTAAACTAAGCATTATTCCAAGTGTAACTAATAAAAAAATGGAAGTTACTAAACAACACCCATAATATGACTTCAACCAATCACCATACAAATAAATAAAGCTAAATGATAATAAAAAATAACAAAAATTGAATTCCTAATGTTAAACTATGGATAAGTTGCAGAAATGTTTGGTCAAATAAAAATTAATATGGAGTTAAAGGTAAAATTGGATGTGTAATACCGTGTCTATAGCAGGTATAATAATGTACATATAAATTTCTACTCCATTTTTACATACTAACATATTTGGGAAAATAAACATGAATAATAGCATAATTATTTATAAAAACAATAATTTTAAATAATATATATGCAAAGTTTTATTTTATATGATAATATATTTATTAATAAAATTTAAGTTTAAATACTGCATTTTCTAACCATATGCATATAAATTGGGATTTCTTCTCTTTGTTCATACATACAAAATTGTTATATGAGATAAATAAAATTTTAAATATTACTTCGCATGCTTCTTTATATGCCCTATTACATATTAACCTTTTATCTAACACTTTGATATTCATATTTTATACATGTGGATTCCTATCACACTAAAAAATACAAATCTAAAAATCAAAATACATGTTGAGGAGGTAAATCCCCTCTGCGGACAGAGGCGATCCCTACAAGCCGAGATCGGGTCTAGCAACAATCAAACACGCTACAGTGCAGGTTCCTAATCGTAGATAAACCGACTTGCGAAGAAGGCTTACCTGTAATCCAACGCTATTGTTTGTAGAAGAGGTGGTGCTCCCATTCCTTTGCCCTGGCAGATCACAATCCTCACGATCTCCGTGATCGGACACCTGCACATGTAAGAAACAACACAAATGCAAGCATAAAATCCAGTATATACAACTATATGTCAGTCAAAGAGGACATAACTCAGAACATAATTAAGAATAATAGTGGAACCATAACCAATAGTCGCTTATCATTAAAGAGTCAAAAGAAGAATACAACCAAAGCTTCGACGCCGAATTCTCCTTTGGCGGGTCGTCAGCAAAACATGTCTCAATAAAGCCTTTCGAGGATGGGACAAGCCTCTCTCTCTGGATACTTGACAATAGTCTCCTTGCTTGGATTTTTCCTTAAGGGAATCAAGAAGGATCTTTCAGCATAAGGATGTGAAAGCTCTTGGGAACTTGGAGATTCTTCAGCCCTTCAGCCTTTCAGCCCCTTCATCAATGGATGAAGGTTATATTTATAGAGGAGAGGAGGAGGTTGGGATCCCTACAATAGTAGAAGGGAGGCCATATCCTTTGGGAGGTTCCCCATATGGTGGAAACAAGAGGCCAAAGGAGGAAGGTCGTGGTTATTCAGTCGAAACCACTCCTGATGACTCATCCACGAAGTTGTTGTAATCGAAACTTCGCCTCCTTTTTTAAAAAACTTTCCATAAACAGATTGGCACGGGTGCAACACTGGGACAGAGCGCCAATTGGTGCAGGCTCAGTGTTAATTTTCCCCCATTGGCGCGAGTACATAACGGGCTACTAGCGCCAAGGCAAAAACGGGTGTTTTTAGGGGTCTGCTCAGGAAATGATCAACAGAAGAAATGTTGTCCTCATGGAAAGGGATGCAATGATGGTATTTGCAAGGCATGACACTGCTTATTGGTCACAGAAACGACCCTCCAATGGGCGAGATGGGGATTGCAGGGACGGTGAAAAATTACTGTGTAACAGATGCCCCCTAAAGCATGAGGCCCGAAAGAGAGAGAGGGGTGAAATGCTTTACGAGAAAATGCTGACTGAACACCCTGCCATTGGAAAACCTGCGAAGTGAAGTACAACTTATGTCTCAGTTACATGATATATATGCATGGTATGGGCGCATCCATCCATAACAGAGTATATAATAATCAAGATCCAAGGTATGGACGCAGCCATCCAGAGAGGATCGATAAATAGACTCAGGTATGGTCGCAACCATCCAATCAGTGAGTCATGTAATAATAGTCCACAAAATCGCAGCCTCGATTCTAATAGACAAAATCCAGGGTCTTACGCTCCATCTCGACCCAAACAAAGTACAAGTTCAAGCATGCGAATATGTGAGCTGAAGTCGAACATGCAAGAACATCGTCTGATTACCAGCCAATGATGAAAGTTGTTAACAGACGCGAGAGGAACCACCAATAATGATAATGGCCCTCAAGGTACTACAGGTACAATATACGGCATGTGAACAGTGAGCTGATGTCGAACACCCACAGAATCACTCGATCGGAGGCCAATGATGAAAACCTCACGTCGAATGCGAAGAACCTGCCATTGAGGCATGCAGGCTCCAAGGTACCAGAAGGGAGTCTCTAGATCAACTTCCTAGATAATGAGCTAAAGTCGATAGGAAGTGACCTTGATCGAAGGTGGGCCATAGTGTTTCCCACATCATCGACACGAGACAGAGGAACATGATGTTTTTTTTGTGAATAAGGATCAAACAAGAATCAGAGGGAGGTTGGAGTTTGCAGAGGTCAACTTCTCTTGAACATATTGATGGCACGATAGTGGATTTGGCAGTATTTGACATCAAAAGATCAAAGGTCACGGTGACGAGGCAAAGAGCAGATGAGAGGTCAAAAGGGATTACCCAAACCCACAGAGGCAAGTGAAAAACAAGATGAGATGTCCCCAGCCCGACACGAATGTAGACAAGTGCCATGTTCAAGAGCGACATACTGCTGACACGACAATGATGTTGGTTCCATTTTCCCCCACCATTTCGGTGATTACCTCTTTATTTTTACACAAGCTTGAAGAGGATACCATATGCTTGTCATATAAGTCCGCCCTTCGGGCGAACCCATCCTAGTACATTTAACGAGCCCTAGGAAGGAGTGACTCGGATAGCGTCATTTCGACTGAATCCAATGTCATCAAGGTTTAACGAGTCTGACAAAGGAAGAACTCGGCGTCTTTTCATGTTTAGAGAGTTTGAAAAGACAGCAGAAAAGTAAACTCCAACGGTCCCTTTTCGTAAATAGTTCCTCAGACCCGAAAAGGTAGAAAACTATATCTGAGAAAGCCTCCTAGTTGCAATAGGCTAGGGTATTCCTTTTTCGTAAATAATCTATCCCAGCCCGAAAAAAGGGGTAAACATATACTGGGTAGATGTCGTTTCATGTCCACTTTAACGAGATCAAAAACGACAAGGGACTCGGCAATATTTTCATTTTTAGAGAGTCAGAAAAGAGCTGAAAGTTGACTCCTCCTGGAGGAATGAGTGGCATCAAGGGTAGCTACTGGTTCCGGTAATGATGGAACTACTCAAAACAAGTAAAGGTTAAGAGGCTGGCTAACAAGACCACTCATCGCAGCGGTTCCTTAGGAACGGGTAAAACAACCAAGTGAAGGCATATGATCGGCCAAGAAGATAGTGACGATGGAGTGAGAAAACCAAGGCTTATTTGGCAGAAACAGGCTGATAAAATGGCAATCACAAGAGGTAAAGTGGGAAAGGTTTCATTTTTACACAATCTTGAAATCAGAAACCTCTGCTTGAAGTTGGTTTCATTTTTACACAAGCTTGAAACAAAGATAAACTATGCTTGAAACCGGTTTCATTTTTACACAAGCTTGAAATGGAAACAAACTATGCTTGAAAAATTAAGCATGCCCCCAGCATGGTGACTCAATTCGAGGTGCATGCCCCCCAAGCTTCAATCCATATGTAAGGCAGATGGAGTGAAGGTTCAAGTTACGAGATCTAAGAAAGACTCGACTAGGATTTTACGAGATCTGATCAAAGACTCAAATTGAACAGGAATGTGTTTCATTGTTTTAATGAGGTTGACACATTAAAATAACTATCCTTAGACTCCTTGTTTCATGGTTTAAGGAGCTTGGCACAAGACAAGGAACTCTGCTCCGACAACCTTGTTTCATTTTTTAAGGAGCTTGACACAAGACATGGAACTCTGCTCCGACAACCTTGTTTCATTTTTTAAGGAGCTTGACACAAGACAAGGAACTCTGCTCCGAAAACCTTGTTTCATTTTTTAAGGAGCTTGACACAAGACAAGAAACTCTGCTCCGACGACCTTGTTTCATTTTTTAAGGAGCTTGACACAAGACAAGAACCATGCTCCGACAACCTTGTTTCATTTTTTAAGGAGCTTGACACAAGACAAGGAACTCTACTCCGATGACCTTGTTTCATTTTTTAAGGAGCTTGACACAAGACAAGAACCATGCTCTGATAACCTCATCATAATGAACAAAAATTCATCGCTTTCAAGTTCCACACTCGATGGAAGGAAAACATCCTGGAAGTTGGGACCCAATGCCCCCAGCACCTGATGCACGACGGCATCATCATTGAGCACAGGCACGAGGTAGGTAGCCACATAGTTGACCTGCGGTGGGGCATATACAACAGGTGGATAAAAATCAGGAAGGGATGATGGTGGGCCAGTTGCCATATCAGGACCAAAGAACGAAAGCTGATCAATGGTCACAATCCGTCCTTCATGCGGAAAACAGACCACACGAAAAAGGGAGGAGAAAAGCGCTCCCACGACATAGGTGTAATCGCGCCCCAGAAATAGATTGAAATCTAAGGGGCCTGGAACAACCATCACGTCCATATGGACGATTTTACCTCCCAAAGTAACAGGTAACCTTGGAAGGATCCCCAATGGTTGACTCGTTCTTCTGTTAAATTCCAACAGATTCTACGTAACAGGCGCAAGCGGTGGCGAGCCAAAAGCTTGCCAAGTAGTTGAGAATAAAATACTAACAGACGCACCTTCATCTATAATGGTGCTGGGTACAACCAGAATAAAGGCCTATACTGTTATCTCGAAAGGAACATAAGATGGAAGGCGGTATCCTGAAAATCGATTCCAATCAAAGGAAGCGACCAAACTACTTGGAGGGGCCACCATCAAACCAAGATGGTCTTCCCCTAGTGTTACGGAAGAAGAAGAAGCATCCTCCACGACTTCCATCACAGAGTCGGGAAGGGTATCCTCCAGGACCTCCATCACGAGAGGTGGAGGAGCAGCTTCTTGTGGTATAGGGATAGGAGAATCTTTCTCCAAGTCTGAGGAATATGAAGAAACAAGAAGAACCTGAGGGGTGTGAGATCCACTCTCCACGGAAAATACCTGGTGCACCGTAGACAGGGCTAGTTCAACCGATCCCACAACCAATGGCTAGTCGGGAATGGATTCCTGAATTTGAATTTCCGGGGGAGTGGGATCGACCAAGGATGACTCTTGACCAATCATAGGATCAACTGGTGGAGGACTCAAAGAAATCCGATTATAACCAGCTGGAAGGCATGGTGTAGAACCAGTCGAGTTGTCCAAGACTCTCTTGGCTTCATCCATATAAGGACAAAGGTGAATGGCATGGTGCCCTTCACACAACTTACAGGGATTGGTAATCTTACCTTGCTTCTTAGGAGCCTTACCAGCAGCAGCTAAAGATGTGCCCCCAACCTGACTCCCGGAAGCCAAAGGCAACGGCGGGCAACCGTTGGACCATACTTCAAGTACCTTGGGAATGCCAGGGCAGTCTTGAAGAAGATAGTCTCCCGTGCACAACATGCAAGGGAACTTGACTTTCCATGGAGGGTTGGAATTTTTATCAAGAGGAGGCTTCTTAGGCGCAATAGCCGCAGAGTTAGCCTCTCCTTTATTGGATTTATTCTTCTTTGTCTTCTTCTTCTTCTTCTTAGCCACCTGGTTACTAGAATCTAGAATTTCACCAGGCGAAGTAGTAGATGAGGATGCAGAAACAGGCGAAGAAGGGGAGAGGTCCACCTTGGAATCAACATGATGTTGCTCAGGTGGAGGAACTGATTGAACAGTATTCGGGACATTCAGGACCACAAAGGTTGAGAACAACCAAACAGGAAACCCAACAATTAACCCAGGAAGGGACAACGTTGCCATATAAGGAGCACCAACATTTCCAAAAGGAGGAAAATGACCAGGATTTCCATCAGAGGGGATTCCTTGATTGGTGAACTCTGGAAAATTTTCCATCAGAAACGATCTTCAGAACAACACCCTAAGGAAACTAACTCTAACCAAGAATATTTGTGGGCAGTTAATTTTTAAAACATTGAAACAAAACTCTACCGTTTCATATTTTAAGAGTCGAGAAATAGGAAAAAGGTGACTCTATCACTTTCAGATTGGAAACAAGCGTGAAAGGACAAGTGCTTGATGACCTTTTCAAATTTAAAGAGTCAAAAAATATCGAAATGACTGCTCAGGAATGCTAGGCAAAGGGTGTACCAAATAACCGTGAACTGCAATATACACCTTGGTTTCAAAATGAAAGAGAAATCAACCAAGGACTTACCGTACGTGTAGGCAATCTCCCCGAATGCTGTGTCCGGTGTATCACGGGTATAGGGTGGCAGACTCGGCTTCCTATGGATAAAGGATTGAAACCTAGTGGGGTCTCCCTTTATATACGCGACGGTATGGGGAGCTCCAGTCCGTACTAGCGTTGTCTAAAGCCAAGAGGCGAACGACAGCTACTAGGTTTAACGAAGCCAGAACACGTCTCTAGCCTAGACCTTTAAATATTTCGTTAATGTTTCAATGCTTCCTTAGGTAAATTGAGTAAATTTTATGGTTGATCTTCAATTACGTTTCGATTTTCAGGCCCTAGCGAGTGTAATTTCTCAAAATCTCCTAAATGCACTCTATATGAGAAAAGAAAACTTTCAATTCGATGAATGCTATCTAGTTGAGGGAAGAGCTTCAAACAATGATGCAACAAACAACAACACTGCAAACGAAACTTTCCAAACTAGATGACTTTCACTATCCAAAAGTAATTTCAAACACTCAACGATGGGAATAATGCAATGTAACCTATGCAAAATCCTGTTTTTCAAAAACTATGCAATTGTAATCTATGCACAATTTCCTTTTTCTTTTTCAAATAATAAGAATGCACTCAATGCATTTTTCGATGAAATGAGAATCTACTTAATGCATGATTTTAATGAAATAGAATTCACTCAAAGCGATTTTTAGCTTTCAATCATTAAACAATGTGATCTAAGTTTAATGATAAATCTCAAAATACTTTTCAATGCAATGTGATCTAATGCATTTTAACAAAAAGAACACTTTGAGACGAAAACTAAATAAACGCAAATCTTATTAATGAAGGATGAATGCAAAAGAGATGTAAACAAACACTAATAATGCAATCGTTGTTTCAAACACTTTGTCACGAAATCCCTCAAAAGCCGACAAGACATATGAGGTCAAACACAAAGAGGACTTCCAAAGCATGAGATCAAAACAAGGCATTCATTCCCTTTTACATCAAGCAGTCATAGCAAGAAGACATCCCAAACAATGAGCAATGTAATCTATGCTCATACGAGGAAAAGACCGGAAGGGAAAGACACACTGGTGAAGGATTTAGGGAAAAAATCTCAATTTTCACACACCCTGAAATTGGCTCGACTTGTACATTGACAAGTAGCGCCAATTGGCGCGACTTGCTCACTGAAAACTAGCGCCAATGGCCAATTGGCGCGGGTTGCTAACTGAAAACAAGTGCCAACGCCTGAAAATGAAAAAAAACAAAGAATTTATCCCAACCAAGACCAGACTCACCACTTCAAGAAGAATCTGCAAGACCCAAATGAACCATGTGATCTAGGCTCAAAGCGAGATAGACACAGATCAAGCTCAGAAAGCTCAAAACAGAGTAAACCCTAGCACCTTACAGGATTGGCATGACTGTAAGGCTGAAACTAGTGCCAGAATAGAATTGGCGCGGGTAATACACTAGAAACCGGCGCCAATGGGTGCGACTGTCAAGCTGAAAAGTGCGCCAGTCGAGTTTACCAGTCAAAAATAAAAAAGAGCAATCCAACAAGCAGACCAATGATGATCAAGCTATCCAAAAGCCAAATTCACAGAAAGAGCCAGCCCAAAGAGCTGATCAAGCAAGCATAATCAAGAATCTACCGAAAAGACAAGACAAAGCTCCAAGTGTTCAGTTTACAAACTAAACCAGAGATTGACTGAAGAAGCTTTGATCTACTTCGCAATTGCAGAGCAAAATCATTTCGAAAGCTATATGGCTGCACTTCAGGCTCCGTCTATAGCTTACAAATCAAACAACAAGCTGAGTCCCCAGCAGAGTCACCAAATTGTTGAGGAGGTAAATCCCCTTTGCGGACAGAGGCGATCCCTACTAGCCCAGATCGGGTCTAGCAACAATCAAACACGCTACAGTGCAGGTTCCTAATCATAAATAAACTGACTTGCGAGGAAGGCTTACCTGGAATCCAACGCTGTTTTTTTTAGAAGAGGTGGTGCTCCCGTTCCTTTGCCCTGGCAGATCACAATCCTCACAATCTCCATGATTGAACACCTACACATGCAATAAACAACACAAACTCAAGCATAAAATCCAGTATATACAACTATATGTCAGTCGAAGAGGACATAACTCATGAACATAATTAAGAACAAGAGTGGAACCATAACCAATAGTCGCTTATCATTAAAGAGTCAAAAGAAGAAGACAACCAAAGCTTCGACGCCGAATTCTCCTTTGGCGGGTCATCAGCAAAACATGTCTCGATACAGCCTATCAAGGATGGGACAAGCCTCTCTCTCCGGATACATAGTCTCCTTGCTTGGATTTGGCCTTAAGGGAATCAAGAAGGCTCTTGTAGCATAAGGATGTGAAAGCTCTTGGGAACTTGGAGATTCTTCAGCCCTTCAGCCTTTCAGCCTTTCAGCCCCTTCATCAATGGATGAAGGCTATATTTATAGAGGAGAGGAGGAGGTTGGGATCCCTACAATAGTGGAAGGGAGGCCTTATCCTTTGGGAGGTTCCCCATATGGTGGAAACAAGAGGCCAAAGGAGGAAGGCCATGGTTATTCAATCGAAACCACTCCTGATGACTCATCCACAAAGTTATTGTAAACGAAACTTCGCCTCCTTTTTTAAAAAACTTTCCATAAACAGATTGGTGCGGGTGCAACACTGGGATAGAGTGCCAATTGGCGCGGGCTGAGTGTTAATTTTCCCCCATTGGCGTGAGTACATAACGGGCTACCAGCGCCAAGGCAAAAACAGGTGTTTTTAAGGGTCTGCTCAGGAAATGATCAACAGAAGGAATGTTGTCCTCATGGAAAGGGATGCAATGATGGTATTTGCAAGGCATGACACTGCTTATTGGTCATAGAAACAACCCTCCAATGGGTGAGATGGGGATTGCAGGGACGGTGACAAATTACTGTGTAACAATACATATAAATTTGTTTTATATTTTCTATTATATGTTAAACCCGCGTAAAATTATAGGTGTCTTTGAGACATTATCAAATCAAACTTCCACTAAATTTTTTCCCATTATATTAAATGTATTACCTATATGTGGTAGGGACTAGCTACTATGTAGCACTTGTTAATTACAAAAATAATTAATATATAAGTTAAATATATATACATTAAAAAAAAGCATATAACAATATTCTTAACTATGTAGATTCACTATGATTAAAAAATCATATTTCGTTTCATATGACATTTTTTCATTAATTAATTTAATTAAAAATGAGTTCATCCAACAAAGAATAAATAGTGATCGGGTGCACTGTTAAGTCACTTTGTGATGTGAAGGGAACTTGTGTGAAACTCCATGGGAAAAAATCCATCCATGTTAAGGGTTGTTGTGGCCCAGGCCAACTGCGATCCCCTAGTGATTTTGATGGCTTAGATGCCCCCGAGTTGTGGTTTCTCAAGCCATGGGTCAAGCTTGATGTATTCTAACCACTTGACATACAAACAAAAATTAATTAAAAAGGAAGAAAGGGCGTAAGTAATTTGGATATATTTTGTGAAAACTACTGAGAATATACTAAAATATTCAATGGATGTTAAATCCCTACCATCCACCTAATAACTAGCCCAACCATATAAATCAAATGGCTGGTAAATGAGGATAACCATCAATACATAATAAGTAACAAAACATTTACTTCATTATAGCTCTCAAATTGCTAAATTAAATAATAATAATAATAATTAACTAAATTATAACTTTACTTATTATTATTATAAAAATAAAATTATTATTATTATTATTATTGTAAGCTTGGCATGACCTTTTTTATTAATTTTCTTCAAAAGGAAAGGTACATGTAGAATACAAATCATTAGGTGGCCTCAACCTTCCTAACGGGAATCCATATTTTTTGGCCACTTAACAAAATTATATGCCATCCAAAAGCAGAAAATTTTAAC
The DNA here is from genome assembly GCA_034641835.2 of Pinus albicaulis. NCBI lineage: Eukaryota > Viridiplantae > Streptophyta > Pinopsida > Pinales > Pinaceae > Pinus > Pinus albicaulis. The sequence goes on along the minus strand of CM076578.1, from coordinate 1,548,356,252 downwards.
ACTATCAAGCAGAGCTATATAGCCTTCTAAATACTAGATAACTAAGATTAGAAACTAGAAATTGTAAGTACTACATACGACAATTAAATCCAAAATTTAGTCAACCATGGTACTAAGCATCTGAAGAATCCACCGGGGTCGAATCCTTCACACTGGATCCTGAAATTTTAGATTGATGGATGCACAGAATGCGCTGCTCATTGTGGCTGAGGCGTCCATTTTTTTGTTGGAGTTGAAATTGAATCAGTTGGAGGTCCTTTTGAATTTCAGTAGGTCATTATTCTTTCTAGGAGGATTCAGTTGGATGGGTAGCCAATTCTTTTTCTACAATGTTCTTCATTATCCCGTAAACATAGATTATTTTCTTGTATCGAGAGGACTTTCCTCTGGAGTAGCTTGGGTCAGGAACCAATTCCTGTGATTCACCCAAATCCACATCTGATTTTATTGCCTGATGGTTCAATTCAGCATCACAACTCCTAAATAAGTTGGCGGACCTGAATCGCAGTTCCTATTTGGAATACATGGGTTGCATCATGAATAAGGTGGGAGGTTGTTTCTTGACCCTGACTTCATGGAGGTCTAAGTTGGGACCGGTTGGCACCACAGTGTGACCCTTTTTTGTCATGCCCAAAACCCCCCTAGCCGAAGATACAGTGATATATAAATGGTGTGCCATGATATTTATAACCATATTATTAACAAAATTACCACTATAGTGGCTAACCCCGAACCCTGGCGTGATAATAACAATCACTCGGTTGATGAAAAACTTAGGAGCCCAAAACCCTCTTGACACAAAAAGACATGTAGGAATATCCGAGCATATGATAGATTAAGATGAGTTATAAGTCTACCAGCCTACCATTTGACATGTAAAGAGAAGAGGGTATGGCTTGGGAGGTTTAATATTACCACCCAAGTCTCACCAAGTTGAAAGAAACCAATATAATCAAATAGAGAAAGGAGAGAGGTTTTCAGAAATACCCAAAAAATATGAAACAAGAGCACCATAATATTTTCATGGTCCTTCCCACAACCAGACCAGCATGCAAAACCAAAGAAATACCAAACCAAAATCCTCAAATACATTCCCATGCGCAAAATCAAGATGCCAAAATATATAGAAATAATAAACTGAGCAACAAACAATTCTCCATAGAAAACCATATTTTCCTTCCACGTTTCACGGGATAGCCTCCCATTAACTTTGGATATCATAATGAACATACTTCTGCATCGAAAAAATAAAGACACAGAGAGAAAAGAGGGAGTTGTAAGACATGCAAGGGGACGAAATCCATTGCTTACAGGTGGTAGTCCACTTGGGTCTCCAACGCTTGTCAACCTCTATTTCCCAGCTCTCCAAATACCAGTATCACTCTCTCTATCTAAGGGTTATGAGACCGAAATAGAGGAAAGCCTTTTGAAATATCCTGAAAATAAGTGACCCTACCACCTTCCCCTTCACCATTAATACTATGTATGTGTGCTACCACCTTTTCCATCCAATCGAGTGTGTGAGGGATGAGATATTGCCATCCCCTTCCCTTACTCCCCATCATATTAACCATTCTCGTAGGTCTAAACAGTTGGCTCGCACCCCGATCGTGGATGCTAGTTCATCGCTTGGCTAGAATGGTTTCCCTCTCTAGTATCCTGAACCATAATTCTTCTTAGATTATTCATCTCCTCACTTGGATTTTTGGGGGGCATGTTATCTCCAAAGTCATACCCTTAATTAAGCATCCCCAATTCGCTAAAAAATCAGCTACTTTGTTACCTTAATGCTGAACATGTGAAGGGATAATATAATCAAAGCAAGGAAACTTATCTCCTATGTCTTGGACCAAGCAGGATGTTCTCTAGCTATGGCTAAGATTCTCCCAGTTAGAACCATGGTTCATTTTTTAATAGTTTCAATCACCAAGTTTGAGTCCCCTTCAACCACCATTTTTTATACCCTATTCGTTTGGCAATGAGGATACCTTTATTTACTGCATTAAATTCTGCTTCATTATTTCTAGCATAACCATAGTCTGGAGTGTAAATGAATCTATTTTGGTTTTGGGAGTCTCTAAATATACCGCCAAAACTTTTCAGCCCTAGGTTTCCTTTAGTTGCCCCATCAAAGTTCAGAATCATGAAACCAGCAGAGGGGATAGAGTAACTAGAAGGAGAGAAAATAGGAGGAACCATATGTTTCCATGAGGATGGGGAAATCATTTGTGGGGACAAGTTCAAAAGAGGGAGGATCCTAGCTTCATGAGGAGAAACCTACCAATCTCTTGGGTGCCAATTATCTTCTAGGATTGTTTCTCTTATATTTTGTATTATTTTGTTCCATACATCTTCTTGAGTATGATGTTGATCTTTTAAAATTTGATTATTATTTTCTTTTCATGTATCCCATAGAAGGAAACAAATTTCTACTCCCCAAGCGTGGTTTAGGATTGGGCTTGAAAATAGGTTATTTCTAAAAATTTCTATGGATTCTTTTATGCTATGTTGATTTGGTCTAGGAAACCAAAAAGGTGGCCTACCTTGGTCCATATTTGATCTGCAAAGGAGAAATAATTTAAAATATGTTTCATATCTTAATTTTGACAACCACATAAAAATCATAATGAAGGAACAAGAAATCCACCTTTATGGATTTGATCCCATGTTAGGATTCATCTTCTACAAACATGCCATAAGAAATGTGAAACTTTAGGCAAGAAGTGTCTCATCCATATATTTTTCCAAAGAGGACTAAAATGTTCATGGTGTTCTTCAGCTACTAATCTGTAAGCCTATTTTATATTAAGCATTCCTCTGGTGGAGTAGGCCCATCTAAGGATGTCATGACTGCCCTAGTTTTCATTTTTTCTCGATTGAATATATTTATCTAAAATTTTCCATTAATTGTTCTTTAGAAGGTTTTCCCAATCGTAGGGACCCTTCCATTCTCACCACATCGAGTCCCACAGGGGTGGACACAAAAATTGGTTCACCAAGGAGTATTTTTGGTCATTGGTGAAGAGGAATATCTCCCAGATCTTGTCTACTAAACAATTTATCTCTTTTCTGCCATGAGTCTTGCCAAAAAAGGGTGCTCCTCTCGTCCCTAATTTCCAAAAAGGTTTGTTAGTCGATGAGGTTTTTATTGGTGGACACCATATTCCAAATTGATGATCCCTTTGGAATTTTCATATGCAATAGGATTTTCCTCTGTGGAGCTTAGCATGTGATATTTTCTTATCCATATTATTTTCCACAAATCATGTCTCTATTTAAGCCATCACCATCAGAGTTTGGCTCCCATGACTTTATTAAGAGTATACAGATATCTAAGACCCAGGCCTCCTGCCACCTTGGGTTTAATAACATTATCCTAGGATACCAAGGCCCATTTTTTAATCTTATAAGCACCACCCCATACGAATTTTCTGAATATCTTTGTCATACCCATGCATGAATCTTTCGGCGTAGCCATACCCAAGAGTTGGTAAATTGGTAGGGATTATAAAACTTCCTTCAAGAGAACCACTTTACCAAGTAGGTTGAGTGCCCGAAAGACCCATCCATTGAGCCTTGATTGAAACTTTTGGATATCTTTCCAACATGAAGGTTTTAATGAGTTAACCACTAAGGGCATACCTAGGTATTTGATAGGAAAGGAGCCAATACTGAAACCCAAGGAGCGAGAAAGGAAAGATTGGGTAGAGATAAGAGTGTTAAAGAATAAAATATTAGATTTCTCATTGTTTATATTGGTTCCATAGGTTTGCATAAATTCATAGAGAATCTCTTTAATTTTTTGAACATCTCTAAGGGAAACTTGACAGAATAACATGATATCATCTACAAATTGCTGGTGAGTTATTGGAAGGTCATTACCCCAAATATAAATACCTTTTAAATTAGAGGATTGAGTAGCTAATATGAGATATATTCCCAATCCTTCAGCCACCAGGATGAGAGAAAGCGGGATATAGGATTACCTTTTCTCAGGCCTCGGGTAGGACTAAAGGTTCTAGAAGGGGAACCATTAAGCAGGATTGACAAGATAAGGGAAGAGATTACGTAGGAGATCCAATAGATGCATCTGTGTTAAAAACAGAAGGCCTTGAGGACACTATGAAGATAAGACCAGTTGATTTGATCATGATCTTTTGATAGGTCCAACTTAATAAAAATGCCAGGGGTTTTAATTTTCTTAAGAGAATGTACCACCTCCTGAGAGGTGACTATTCCATATAGAATTTGGTGACCTTCAACAAAAGCTGATTTTTTAGGAGATACAAGATTGGGAAGGAGGGTTTTAAGTATTTTGACTACAATATTAAAGATAATTTTGTAAATTACATTATAAAGGTAAATAGGGTGAAAACGTTGCAGTTCCTTAGTGTGGGTCAATTTAGTGATTAGCACTATCAAAGTTGAATTTAAATCAGGCTTATCATTTGAGTGAGATGAGACTCCACCACATCCAGGATGTCTTGTCCTATGAAGTCCCAGGGCGTCTGGAAAATTTTTGCTGCAAATTTGTCTAGCCTTAGCGATTTGTTTCTGGTCATCCCTGTGAAAATATCCTCTATCTCCTCTAGAGTAACTTCCCTCATCAAAGACAGATTTTGCACCCTACTTACCAGATTAGGGATATGATTGGTTATTCTTTAAATAGCTTCTAAGTGGTCTGGGTGGGGTTCTACGAGGAGGGAATGGAAGTGATCCACCACTAGGATATCCATCTCCTCATGTTGTGAGATGTTCACTGAAGGAATCCTTTAAAGAGAAGATGTTATTGTGTTGTCGATTTTTAATGATGGCTTTGTGGAAGAATCAAGTGTTGCTCTCCCCTTCCCGAAGCCATTGCATTCATGATTTTTTCTTCTAGAGGATCTCCTCCTTCTTTCTCTATTCCTCCAGCTGATTTACAATCCGACCTTCCTCCACCACCAGTTCTTCACATCCAACTTCATTAATTATTACTTTTTGTATCCCTTGCATCCTACCTTGAATATGTCTTTGATCCTTCATGATATTACCTAATTCCATTTGGATCCAATGCTTTATTTGTTGTTTCGGTTCCTTTAATCTTAGCTGGAAGGTATGCATGCAATTTCTCCCTTACACCGTGTTTTCCTTCAACCAACTCTCCACTTTACTCATGAAGGCGGGCTCTCTAAGCCAGAAATATTCAAATAGAAAAGGTTGATTTCTAGGGGCCACCTTAAGGTCTATTTCTAGCCTGATTGACCAATGATCAGACCCTGTGCAGGGGAGGATTGAGGCTTCCAAGAAAATTTCCTTGCTTATCAAGTGTTATGATACTAAAAATCAGTCCAGGCGTGAGGCTACCTATCGAGAGCCTCCTCGTTGATTCTTCCAGGTATAGATACCATTAATGGTTTGCATATCAACCAAATTCAACTCTTTTGTTTAATCACTGAAATCTTCCATTTCTGCATCCATACAGAATTTCCCTCCCTTATCTTCCTCAATTGATTAGATCAAGTTAAAATCCCATCTAATTAACCAAATCTCTTCCGTGCATATACTTCTTAGCTTTCCTAAGTTTTTAAGGAAAACCTATTTTTTCTCCCCGAATGTGAGGACCATAAACTATTGTTATTAATTCCCAATCTCGAGTTCCAATGTATATGAATCTCCTCTATAGTATCTGAGGAAATCTTACCAAGTTATAAAATATAATCTCAGTGAGATTCCAAAGGATAACTAACCCTCCCGTGCTTCCTTTAGCATCAAATGAAATCACCTCATATTAAGGTTTTATTCCTCTAACAATTGCTTTAATCGATCCTGAGAGATTTTAGTTTCTTGGATCATCATAATAATCAGTCTTTCATTTTTTATTCGTTCTTTCAAATGCCTTTGTGTGCCTATATTTTTTAGGCCTCTCACATTCCAGGAGATAATGATCATTGAGAAGGTATATTGATTTTGCATAATATATCCCATAGTGGTACCACCCTTCCCGAATTAACCAGTAGGCCTCCGAAAATCTCGATCAATTCCTGCAAATTCTTCTTGCCTCTTTTCCTTCCCATCTTTCCTTTTGAACTCTAGTCTGTCCTAGAGTTTTGGTGTGATCCCAAATGCTCCAGTTGATATAAATAAATTTGGACTTGATTAGCTTGATATTGTTGAAAGGTGTCCTGGTATATTTTTTTTTTATCTTCTAGAATAAATATTTCATCCATATGTCTCCATTCAGTCAGGAGAGACTTTAGTATTTATTCCTCTTAGCTTAGCTACCCATGTGATCCATAAATCTCCATATTTTCTCGGTCTCTGGTTTTCTCACTTTCCTCTTTATCTTGTGGTTCTTCCTAGGCTTTCCTTTTGGGCTTAGGGGATTCCTTGGGTAGAACCTTAAATGTCTCCTTATTTTTCTATTTCTCTAACTCCTTAGGGTTTTCACTATCTACCATCAGAGCTTCAAATCGGTTATTATTGATTAGGGTTTTCCGCTGTAGTTGTTTTGTATTGGTTGACATTTCTTTTGGAGTCTTTTTTTTTTTAACCTCTTAAAAACTCTGAAGATATCCCTATGGCTTCAAAGTTTCTTTTTAGGTCTCGGTCTCTATTGTTTCTGCCTGATTCAAAGGGAATTCATGATACAAAGGGTATTCATGGCACCTTCTGCAATGGAATAGAATGTGCTCGTAGTTTAGGGGTTGTTGCCACACTTCGTCCTAATATTTTGGCTCTATGAATTCAGGAAGAGGTTCAGTAATATTCATGTGGACACAAATATTATCATAGGTATAGCACCCTCTTCGAGTGGAGTCAACTACCTTGGTGAATCTGCCAATATAATTTTGAATTCCTTCTAGTATTTATGGATCCCATAAATCCACAGGAAGGGAAAATAATCTTAACCACATAGGGACTTCCATGAATTTTTCCTAATCCAGATTATAGCGTTCCTCCAAATGGCGCATGAAGATGACAACATGATAAAATAAGTATGTTATGTTCTCAAAACCCTCTCCTTATCCTCCAAAGTAGTAAAAATTACAATAAAAAAACATCGAGCTCCCAACTTTAGGTCGATAGGTCCCTTTGGCTGCCATTTAAGCTGGATCCATATGAAAAAATCTCTCTCTGAGGGCCAAATACCTATAAAATTGTAGATCAGAGCATGGTCCTTCATGAACTTAAGGTAATTTTCTAGTTTTTTTCTTGGGATCACAAATCTGGGTTTTTTCACAGCTTGTGACATGCATTAACTACTCAAATGGACTTTCCATTGCGCCCCCAACACTGGGATTCCTTTATCACCTCCTTCGTTGATTTTTGCCTCCTCCGCCCCAACTTGGTTTCTTAATTCCCTCGCTGCAACATTGTGGTAGAAGGGGATCTCTCCCCTCTCGGCGTGTTCGCTCATACTATCTGTCATAAGTTGCTAGAAATTGTAAAAAATGACTATGTATTACAGTACAAGGGCTCTAGAGGAGCTTCATAGTGTTCAGATCATAATAATAATAGTTATTATTATTATTATAAAAATAATTATTATATAAGTTAAACATATATACATTTAGAAAAAACATATAGCAATATTCTTAACCATGGAGATTCTAAATTTGTAAATAGCTTTTGTTAAAATACTATGGTTTATCAATACCACATGTCCAAATAACCATAACTCATTTCATATGACACTTGTCCATATGAAATTTCTTTAATTACAACTTTTACTTAAAAGAGAGAAAAAAAATACATAACTACTATGAAAATAAATCTCACCCTTTGATTTGTATACATTGTGAGAAATATTCTAGAATATTCAATGGAGGTTAAATCCCTACCATCCACCAAATAATTGTTGACAATTTAATTAAAATTTTGGAAATCCTATTCCAAAATAGACATGCCTATTGGCATAGTTATTGATTACTAAATTAAAATCTTGGAATCGTTATAGATAGTCTATCCATCTAAATATAACCATTTTTTTTGTTTAAGTATAGTTTCTTTGTTATTAAAAATTTGACTAATATTTTGTATGCATTTTGATTTTGTAGATGTGTTGTAGGTAGTTTAGTTTATAAATTTGACTTTGTAGATGTGTGGCAGTTAGTTTAGTTTATAATATTTTAATTCAAATATTGTGTAGTTATGATTAAAATGTTTAAAATGTGTTTCATATTTAAGAAGAGATATTTAAATATGATTTTTTTGGAATACATGTAAAATATTAATAAATTTGTATATATTAAAATTATAAATTTATTTATTTATTTATAATGAAATATTTTCTCTAGCAATTAATTAACAAGTATTTAGGTGGCATTTGTATGCAAGTTTGTTTAAGTATTTTTATGTTATTGGTAACTCATGGTAAAATGGAATTACTTCAGCCTTTATTTCTAAAACACCTCTCTTAAAATTCAAGAAGTCTTGGTTGGTGATGGAACTCTCATTATATAAAATCCTTAATTCATGAAATTTCAAGGTTTTTATGGCTAGACATGTCTTGATGGAAATAGTGAATCATAGGTTCTCAAGCTTAGGAACTATGTGGATCCAAGCTTGGCTCTCCAAATTTGTTCTATTCATTGGTTCTTGTAATATTTCCAATTGTTTAAACATCTTGACTTATTTGGATATCCATTTCTCTAGTTTTTATTTTGTTTGGGGTGAAGGTGCCATAGTGAGGAAAAGGTGGCTCTGTTGATTTCTAAAACTAAACTACCCACCCTTATATCCACCCAAGCCCATTCCTTTCCATCATTGATTCTATATAATAGTCATAATTCTAGTCCTCCCTCTTAAATCTCTCACAACTACAATTAGCTAGCCATACAAAAAATTGAGCAAGGCGAATGGTCCAAATCTAGTAGGAAAGGCCACAAATGAAAATACAAATATAATGATAAAATTTACCCCTACCAGAAAACCACCAAGTTCATAATTAGGCCTAAGTGGATACAATGAATGTTTTAGAGAATTTCCATCAAAATTTTGCTTAGGATGTCAAGAATGAGGTTGAATCCATGGAGAATATTATTAGTAAAATTAAAAAAGGAATGCTTGGTATTTTAGGTCCAATGACACCAAGTTCTTTAAGATCGTTGAGATGTAATGACTCAATAAGGTCTTAATTCCCTAGGTGGTGGAGGAGAGAGGACAATAGCACTAGCTATTATACAAAATTTGGACCTATTAAATAAGAAATTCAGGGTATTTTTCCAAGAAGTCTTTGAAATATATTTCAAGGTTTTAGATCCTAGAAACTCCGAGTACGACCCCAACGTGGTTGTTGGCCAATCCTAAAGTTCTATGGATACATCATCCAATCCCATCAAGCTAGGTGGGGACCTAGAAACCCTATGGACATACAAAACTAATAACTCTCTATGATAACTTTATTCCAGTGATATTTATATATTTATCTAATAAGATTACTAAATAAAACATAGCTATATTTTTAGCTGACATTTTATAATTTAATTGGCCATATCAAGGCATCTAATAACTCTATACTACGCTTAATATATTTTTAAAACAATCTCTATATCCTTTTCAAACTATTATAAACCTAATTTCCTATAGAGAAAATCATAAATAATCTTTACCTATATTCTTTAATATAATATATTAATATAAAACTAATTATTTTTTTTTAATTTATAATTTAAAAATCAATAAAAATAATTGTTAATTAAAAACATATATCTTTTAAATATATCGAAATATAATGACACAATAAAATAATTATTCTATTAAAACAAATTAACTATTTTTTCGCTTGAAGATGATCTTTTGATAAACCACTATCCTCCTTTATTTGAATGAAAATACTTACTTTATTTATTTATTTATATAACTTTTATGAAAATAATAATAATATATTTAATTTTTTATATTTTAATATTATTTATAATAAATTTTTTAATAAAAGTATTTTTTATTATGGTTAGATGATCCAACTATCATTATTTAAAGCTAGGATAAAATATTTATTAAATTAGAATATTTCAATTAATATTAGAGACATTTAGAAATAGAATATTGTTACAAAAGATATGACTCTAGAATAGTGTTGTATCTTAGGCTCTAAAATGGGAATAAATTTATTAGTTTTGTTAGAAGTATATTTATTGTAAATGGACACTTGTTTTTTTATCAAGTGGTCCATAACTAAAATAAGTTAGGACATGTAGCTTATAAATAGGCCATTTTCCTAATTGCAAGAGTGTTGGAGTCTATGTGTGTAAACTAATTACTCATGTAATTTATTTTCCTATTATTAAAAAAATTACATGTTTGAGGACACTCCTGCCATTATTGTGGTATCGGAGCTCCAGTAATGCAGCACAGGCGGGAGGAGGAGATTCCAGCCCTACAAGCTTATGGAAAAATCCATTAAATTGTTCATCAAATGAATTGGTATGAAAATTTGTCAAATTGGTTTTTAAGGGAAAATAAATTTAATTATTAAATTGATTTTAGATTTTAAATATGAAAATCAATTTTTTTATTTAAGATTCAATTTGTTCTAAAATTTAATTTTCTACATAACCATAAGAAACTACTGATAATAATATCTATGTTACGCTCTTGTAGTCATGATACTGTGTTGTAAATTTCGAATTATGCCTTTCCCATCGCTTGAATGATGTCATCCCGCCTGTAGGGAAACTCGCTGCATGATTATTTCAGGATTTAAAAAAAAAAATCAATCTTCTGTGCTTGTAAAAACCCCAACCCCAGTCGACCAATATCTTACGCCTTTATTTACTTGATTGTGTCAGTTTCTCTTCATGTTTCGCACTCCTTTCCCTTTACGCTTCCCACTCTAGTCTAACAAACAAATATTGATATTTTTGATAGTAAAAGAAGCTTCTCATATCTCACAATCGATGAGATAAACAAATCCATAAGCAGGATTCTCCAGCATCAACTCGTAGAAATCCTATTTTTTTGTAGCAGTTGCATCAGTGGAGAAGAAAATCATGAAACTTCAATTAAAGGACCCACTGGCTCTGTCGTAGAGGACGCAATGGAGAAGGAGCACCCACTGGCTTTGTCACAGAGGACACATGAACATGGCAGATATGATCAGAAGCCTTCATAAATTCAATTGTAAACCTCCATTGAATGCCAATTTTCCACGTTGTCTCTGTCGCAGAGGACTCCATTGAATGCCAATTGTCCACGCTTCACCGCCGCCACTCCCGATGCATCATAAACCTTGTACTTTACCCATGAACACTGAATCCGTAGATCCCTTAATGGCCAATCTTTCAATTAAACATGCTTTTCTTGACTTCTGACATTCTTCCATTCTTCCCTTTATGCGATCAAGAATAGCATATTTCAAATCCAGAGTTCACCCAGTACACTGATCCTATGAATTTGAAGAGAAATGTTGAGACATTTTGTGTGAAGGTGTTCGATGAAGAAATCAATCGCTGCAGAGAGTTTTGCATTTAAAAGGGATGTAAGCACTGTCACACCCACCCATGGTGCCTCTCGATCGATTAAAGTTTTGTTGTTCGAATAGGATTTTGGGGAGAAGAATATTATTTTTAAAATGTTTGTAATGTAAGTGGGATAAATTTTTTTAGGTTATTATTTTATAAAATTTGTAAATTTGTGGAGCAATAAGGAGATTTCATTTTTAATATTTTTGGAGAAAGAAGGTGTGAGGGGTTATTTGTAAATGTTTGGAGCATAAAATTTTGTAATTTTTGGAGTAATATGTAGATATTATTTCTAATTTTTATTTTGGAGAAATAAGGGTCATTATTTATAACTCAAAGTGCTTTTTTACGCCGGGGGGGGATAGATTTTTTTAAAGGAAAATTGTAAGGACATTTTCAAGAGGTCAAATTTTGAAAATATTTCATTGTAAACACTCAAAGAGAAATTGACTAGAGCCAAGTGCAAAGCTCAATCATTTTTCTCCTTTTTCAACGACTATATGAGGGTCAAGGCCAAGCCCCGATAGATCATTTTATTTTTGTGTGGTGTGTGTCATTTTTTTGTGTGGCATGTTTCGTGTGACGAGTTGCTCATTTTTTCTTGTGGTTGGTTCTTTTGGTGCACTGCTTAAACACTACCATGTCAAAGGTAATTAATCTGTTCTCTAATTTTGATAAGCTAGAAGGGGTGAAATATTATAAGACATGGAAACATCTAATTGAAAGCACTCTCATATATAATGAATTGTGGCATGAAATATGTGATGGCAACATTAAGCCTAATAAACCAACAGATGCAACTTTACTTGCAAAATGGGAAGTCAAAAATGCTAAGGCATTAGCTCTTATAAATTTTTCAGTTAATAATTAAATGTACATTCATATTGAAAACACCTCATATGCATGGATTTCTTTTCGTACATTCAAAGATCTATTTGATACACAACCTGAATAAAAAAAGGTTGATCTTCAATTAAAATTTCTCTAAAAAAAATTAATTGAAGGTGGGGATGTTCTTGAATATATTTCTTGGCTTAAAAACATCAAGCAAGAAATAATAAATGTTGGTTTTCAAGTTGCCGATGAAAGTTTACTGACTATAATTTTAATTTTTGGATTGCCATCATCTTACACACATTTTTTGGAAACTTTGCAATTCACTGGAAAATTAGAGAAGATCAAGTTTGATGATTTGAGTGATATGTTAGCCCAACATGACAAAAATTTTGGAAAGAAGAAACAGATTGGGGAAGATGTCTTCTTCACAAAGGCTAGCACAAGTAAATCCTCAACTAGAAGTTCAAGAAGTAGAGGATGGGGACATTTCAATCAAAGTCAAGAAGTACACAGTGTACAAGGTCATGGTCACAGCCAAAGTAGAGGAAACAATTTCAACAGAGGCTACAGTTCCGGCAAGAGAAATTTTCAAGGCAGAGGCAACAATCAAGGCAGATGATATACTCAAGGAAGAGGACAAATTCGAGACAGAGGACAGTATCAAGGCAGAGACAAAGATTTCAGTCAATTTTTTTGCAGAAGATGTAACAAAGTTGGACATTATGCTAAATATTGTAGAACTTCCATTGATAAAATTCCCAAGTTTCATCAAAACACTGCATAGTTTTCAAATGATCAAGACGATCATGATGGTTCAGAATATGTCTTCACAAATACAGAATCAATAGCTTTATAGGTTTCAACCTTTCTTAGAAGTGAATATGAATATGCATGGATTTTGGATATAGGAGCAACTCAACACATGACTTTTTGACGTGACTTCTTTTGGAACTTCCAACAATGCCATCTCAATTCAATCTATCTTGCTGATAAAATAAAACATATTCCTTATGGAAAAGGTGAAGTTAAATTTTTTCTACTTGGAATTGGAGAAAGAATGATTTCAAATGTATGGTATGTCCCAACATTTAAGAAAAATTTGTTATCTTTAGTCACGATTCAACAAGCAAGAAATCTGGTGATTATAGAGGATGTCTTAGTTAAATTTAACTTAGTCAAAGAGAACTTGAAAATCGTGATGACAGCTTATGAAGATGGAAAATTTTTAAGGATGAAAGGGACATTTATTCCAAGAAATGTTGACTTTACACGAGTAGCAAGTACAGACATTTCACTATTCAGATTGTGGCATGTAAGATATGGCCATCTCAAATTTGAAAGTCCCTCTCAATTACAAAAATAGGGAATGGTTAAGGGACTTCCAACCTTCAAAAGGGAAAATGAAAAATGTGAAGCGTTCATTTATGGAAAAAAACATCGAGAGAATTTTTCCACAAGTTCATGGTGAGCAAACAGGCGTTTGCATTTGGTTCACAGTGATATTTTTTTACCCTTACAAACTTCACTAGGAGGATGAAGATATTTCTTACTCTTTGTTGATGATTTTAGCAGGATGAATTGGGTATATTTTTTGAAGCAAAATTCAGAATCATTTGAAAAGTTTAAAATTTTTTGCCAAATTATTGAAAATGAAGTTAAGGAGAATATTGGCACTCTTAGAACTGAAAATGGAGGAGAATTCACTTCTAATGAATTCAAAATGTATTGCATGTATACTGGCATAAAACAACATCTTACCAATGTCTACATTCCACAGCAAAATGGAGTAGTAGAAAGAATGAACTAGACCTTGTTAGGAATGGCGAGATCTATGTTAACTTTCAAAAAGTTAATTCATATATATTGGGCCGAGGAAATTCATACAGCTGTCTAGTTAAGGAATAGATCTCCAACTGCTTCTTTAGACAAAATCACACCTTATGAAGCATGGTTTGGCTTCAAACCTCGAGTTAAACATATCAGAGTTTTCAGATCAGTATGTTATGCCTTAGTTTTGAAAGAAAAATGAACTAAGCTTAACTCATGAAGCTTGAAGTGCACAATGATTAGGTATTCTGATGAGAAGAAAGGGTACTGAATTTTGTCCAATGGTAAATTTATTGTGAGCACGGATGTGAATTTTGATGAAAATGAGAGTAAGAGTGTTGAAGAAGTTGAAAGTATTCTTCAAAATTTAGAATCAAAAGGTTATGAAAGAAAATGAAATATACAAATTCAACCAAATTCACAAAATTGGTATGAACTTGAGTTTCTTTCATCTGAAAATGATTCATCCAGTCCATCTTCTTCACCAGTGTTGTCTGGGTCTTCTGGAAGTTCATCCAAATATCCTAGCAGCAGCAGTTCTTCTTACAGTGACTCTCTGCCCCTATAATCTGTGGTTGATCAAAGAACATATGTTTACATCAACCCTCTTTACAATTATGGTGATTTTTCATAATCTTAAACCAGTGAACATCAATTGCCAAAATGGGTAGTTCAACTTTTGAAAGATGTAAGGCCTAATGAGCAGAATAAAATAGGTTCAAGGGGATCACATAGAAGTGAAAGAAATTTTTCCTTGATAGCAAATGATTTTACTGAACCCTCTACCTATATAGAGGCAATAAAACATAAATAATGGCAACAGGATATGATTGATGAATATCAGGCAATTCTCGACAACAACACTTGAAAACTTGTTGATTTCCATCAAAATGTTAAACCCATCGGATGCAAATGTACTTACCCAATTAAGTACAAGAAAAATGGTGATATCGACAAGTAAAAAGCAAGACTTGTTGCTAAGGGTTTTGCGCAGTAGGAAGGGATTGATTATGAGGAAACTTTTTCTCCTACGGCTAAATAGAACGTCATCCGATTAACACTTGCATTGGTGGCCCAGCAAGGATGGAAAGTCCATCAAATGGATGTAAAAAGTGCATTCCTCAATGGATATTTACAGGAAGAAGTGTATATGACACAACCACTAGGTTTTGAAATTGAAGGATAGGAAAATAAATTCCACAAACTGATAAAGGCTTTATATGAGTTAAAACAAGCTCCCCAAGCTTGGTATGCCAAAATGGATGAATACCTTTGGAAATTTGGCTTTCAACGAAGTGAATCTAATGATACCTTGTATGTACACCAACAAGGTAAAATATGGTGATTCTGGTTATGTATATAGATAATTTTGATTATCACAGGCAACAATGATGATCACATTGCACAGGTGAAAAAGGAGTTACATGCAGGTTTTAAGATGACAGATTTGGGACTACTTCACTACTATCTTGGAGCTGAATTATTCCAACGTCCACATCATATCTTCATTTCTCAGAGTAATTATGCAGCAGAAGCTCTTCAGAGATTTGGAATGAAGATTGTAAACCTTTTCTTACCCCCGTGGAACAAAACTTGAATGGGGGGAAATGGTGGATAACACTACTTATCGATAGTTGAATGGCAGCCTGATTTATCTGAAAACTAATCGACTAGATATTTCTTATGTCATCAGTATTATTTCCTGCTTTATGCAGGAACCAAGAGACAACCACTAGAATGCAGCCAAAAGAGTTCTTCGTTATATCCAAGGAACAAAAAAATTTCGTCTTCTTTACAAAAATACTAAAAAAATTGTACTTGGTGGATTTTCAGATGTCAACTTTGCTAGAAGTATTGATGATAGGGCATCAACCTCAGGTTATTTAATGAACATGGGGTCAGCTACAATGTCTTGGAATTGCAAGAAGCAAGCTATAGTGGCCACTTCTTCAGTAGAAGCAGAGTACATATTAGCATGGGAAGCATCATGTGAGATTGTTTGGTTGCATAGAGTTTTACATGACTTGGGAATTCCTCCAGCAAAAGCTACATCATTATTCATTGACAACCAGTTAGTAATAAAGCTTTTCAAGAATCCAGTTTTTCATTCAAATACAAAGCATGTGGACACCAAATATCATCATATCATATCACTCATTTCAAAGGATGTCATCAAGCTGATGTATTGTCTTTCAGAAGATCATACCTTCGATATTGTCACCAAACCTCTTGGTTGGATAAAATTACTAAGTTCACGGATGAACTTGGTATATGTTGTAATGTATTTTTTTATTATAAGGGGGAATGTTAAATGATTCAAATATCATAGTTTAAAGTTAGGATAAATTATTTATTAAATTATAATATTTAAATTAATATTAGAGACACTTAGAAATAGAATATTGTTATAAAAGACATGACTCTAAAATAGTGTCGTATCTTAGGCTCTAAAATAGGAATAAAGTTAATAGTTTTTTTAGAAGCATATTTATTGTAAATGGACACTTGTTGTTTTATCAAGTGGTCCATAACTAAAATAAGTTAAGACATGTAGCTTATAAATAGGTCATTTTCCTAATTACAAAAATGTTGAAGTCTACATGTGTAAACTCTCGCAATTCCTCATGTAATTTATTTTCCTATTATTAATAAAATTATGTGAAGACACTTCTACCATTAATTATAATCCAAACTATTAAAAAAGAAAAAAATTCTATTTAACTTTCATAACTATTAAAAAAAATACTAAACATTCCATTTAACTTTCATAGTTATTATAAACAGTTTTTATATAATATCTTATTTAAGAACCAAAAATTGTAGTAAGTGTTATCTTATTTAAGAACCAAAAATTGGAGTAAGTGTTATCAAGGGTTTACCAAAATCATTACTTGTGATAATCATTCGAAAGATTTGTCCTCCTCATCTCATAATAATAACTACTTTATAACAAAATAATAATTCCTCATTCATTATCCAAACATGCTTTAATCATTCCCTTACCTTCATGAAAATAATTATGTTACACCATGGTTTCCTCCTTTGCTGACTTTGACATGTTAGAATGGTTTCATGAACATTCCATTACTTTCACGAGAATATCTGTAATTAAGTACTTGGATATGAATAATGACATATCATTCTTAACAATTCAACTTTAACTTTTCTTTAAAGGAGTGTACAACGCTAATCCACCTACTTTAGATAATCAGAAGACCAAAATCCATTAAAACACACTTTTTTTTCAAATGAGGATGTTGTTTATGAAATAGATATAAAGCACACGGGTCCATATAAGTATTAGGTTTCTTTCTTTGATATATATAATTTAACGTCATTCATGACGTGTAAATTATTTTTATCTTGTGATTATAAGTTGTCCCTCCTTTTAATGTCATTCATGAAGTCTATGTACATCGTTTTTATCAAAACATTTTATTTTATTTCTTTGAGCTGTACTCGTTTTACATCTTTACATCCATTAACGTTTTGATGAGAAATAGTTTTCCATATGATTATGATTCATTTTATTATTTTTATTAAAAAAAAAAAAAATTTGTACACATTCTTTTGAGCAAAATAGTAATCTTTGGATAAAGAATTTTTTTTTCATTTTTTGTAGTATTTAAATAGCCATATTCTATAAAGAAATATCCTAAATATTATGAAATGGGATTAATATAATAATTTTAATTTTATTTACTTAAGAAAAAGATATAAAGGTAGGAAGCACAAGTGAAAGGGGTTATTTTAAGTCTAGATGGAATAAAGAAATTAGATTAGCTATCAGATTTAGAAAATTTAATTAATAATTAAACTGAATCTTATGCATTTTTCATCAACTTTATCTGTTTTCTTTGTGATAAATTACCAAATTAGTAGTCATGGGAGATTAAAAGAAAATTATAAAAGTCATGCAAAAATAAAAGGCAATGTCCACTTATCCATGGATCGAAATTTTGTCATAATTTAGCAAGAAAACCAAAAAATTGAAGAGGTATAGTTTTTCCATATTTTTATAAATCAAAATGAATGTGGTGATACTTTGACCAAAGAGGAAACCTCCATTCAACAAGGAGTCTTGCTTATCTCTTGGGGAAATATGATTTCCATATTCCCTAATTGTACATCTTTATACATTTAATCTATCAAAAATGGGTTTTCATCCCAATTATCATCCACTCATCCAAATTATTGAGTCCTCTCTCCATAGGTATGGCATATGTCGCATCACCTCTTGAGCCTCTTCCACATATTGAGGTGGATGGTACTTTACCTCAGGTCTTTCCTCATCAACATTACTGGGATTTCATTGGATTTCTCCAACTAGTGCCATGAGTGTCATTCATGGCATGAACATATGGAGTAGAGATTGCCACTTTTAAAAAGAAAAACAATATATTAAGAAAAAAATTACAAAAATGGTTCCACAGTTTCCAATGTAGAAATAGTCTTATAATCACTCTTTCATTCTAGGGGAATATATTTCAATTAATCAAGGTCAATAAAATCAAATTCAAATAATATTGACTCAACAAAAATAGTAAGAATCTTAGTATCTATTTAATCTAAATATAAATATTTGAAACTTTTTTTAGTGTATTGTCGGGTTAAATTACACCAAAATTCATATAGAAAAAATTTATAACTCTTTAAGAAATCAAAAAATATTTAAATCCATTCTTTTAAACAATAAATTTCAAAAATGTTATATAAAAAATAACTAGTTACACATATTTTTTTACTACTTATTATATAATCTCTCTTATGATTCAAAACTTAACCCCATATATATATATATATATATATATATATAATTAAAACACTAGTCCATTTTCTTTTAGAAAATTAAAGGGTCATAGTCCTTTATAAACTCCAAAAATGCTTCTTTACGCTTCTTTCCATATGAGGGTGTCATTCCTATATTAAATTTAAACCACTATGTATTCATATAAGTATTAGGGCTTTTCTTATTATCATTTTTCTCTTTTCTTATTATCAATTTTTTCTCTTTGGAAAATTCTTTTCCACCTTTTAAATTTTAAATTCTCTCTTTATTTGATTATCTTCCTCTTTTGATCCATTTAATTACATCGAAGATGTTCCTCTACGAGCTGGGGCTGGGCAGATTTGGCCAATCAGATCTTTTATTTTCATCCTCCATCGAATGTTGATTTTACAAATTGAATTGGAATGAAAGCGATGAGGATCCCTGCTTTGGACTGTGGTTGTCTGTAATTTATCCACGTGGTGAATGGTGAGGTTCAACATAAAGGGGCATTATAATATCATAGTTGCAAGCTAGTTTTCGTCAAATGGGATGCGTGAAGGCCATGAGGAGTGGTGTACCATAAGTAATCCGAGAGTTTTGAATCCCATCATATTCAGTGACAAAGCCACAATAGTGCTATCTCGTTAGGGATTTTTTGATATGTTCCCTGGGTTGCGCATGTCTAAAGTCATGAAGTTGTTAGTAGAAACTTCATTGGGATTTAGGAAGAGCCTTCCATTCATAAAAACAAAGGACTTGGCATCTGTCATGCAGAAGTCCTAGAATGCACCAGGATCTCCATTGATTATCGTAGTTTCCATCAAAATACCTAAGACGAAGAGCACACACTGAACACACACATAGTGGCTTTTCTACAAGATAAGGTTGATGTAGCGAAATCCATGGTAAATTATCACTAACCAGCTCAAGAAAATGTCTAAAATCTGTTGGTTCTATAGGGTTTATATAGATATATAAAGCTTATATTTTGTATGAAACTTAAGAAACCCTAATAGTTATGAAATCGTAGTTAGAGCTATGTGTAACTTCAGTGCAACCAAGATCATTGGTAATGGTGGTTTTTGCATGAATTACAAGGTTGAACTAGTCCTGGGATTTTTAGTAGTAGTCAAGAGACTTTTTGTGGTATGCTTCGAAGGAATTCAACTGTTTGATGCAGATATTAGAACACTTGGATGGGTACGTCATCCAAACCTCGAAACATGAATAGGGTACCATGCCAACAAGTCATAATTTTTTTTGGTATACAATAATTTTCCTAGAGGTAACTTGGAAAATTTTCTTCCAGAGAGATCAAAATGAAGGGTTGACTAGGGAATGATTCTCAAAATTTCTTTAGAAATTTCTTAGGCTCTTACTTATTCCATGAAAAAAAATTCCACATGTGTTGCATCGAAATATCAAACCTAATGTAGGAACTTCTAGGAACTTCTAAAACTCATGCACAACTGATGTAGTAGGAACATTTGGTTATGTTTTTCTAGAGTATGTGATGGCATGTTGTGTTTGAGATAAGGAAAATGTTTATAGCTATGGGGTTGTGGTTTTAGAGTTACTTTCTGATGAGAAATATCTTTATCCTTCATTTTATATCTATGGTAGTGGATTCAACATTGTTGCTTCAACATGTATGTTTCTTCTACAAGGATGAGCCCGTGTGTCTTTCACCAAAATTGCAACCTAGAAAATTCAAAATTATCTTGTCACGCTTCCTCTTTCCTCCCAAGAATTGAAACCAAGTATATTGTTTTGTAATTTGATGATATATAAGAAGTTTACACTTATTATTTTAGTGCAATCTTATGTATCCTCCTATCATGAATTAGCCGGTTGTTCATGTCACATTATTTCTCCTTCAGCTTCCATATCCATTTATATGAGTATCATGGCTAGCTCCAAGGTTGTGAGGCTTTGATATTCATTTGAAAATATGATGGTGGTTTGTCTTAATTGACGATGTTTATTCTTTTTTATGTGTATCCATCTTAAGTGCTTCCATATTTCAAAAGATTTTTCTAATAATGAATAGTTATAATGGAATAAAAGCCAAATTAATAACACACCACATTGAAATTATTTCCAAAATATATAAATTAAAAATACATAAGAAAGACATTTTTCATAACTCATCATTGTCTTCCACTATTCTTGGACTTTGAAATGGGACTTGGATATCTATTATGCTTCCTAGAGAACTCTATTGAAAAAACGTGAGATATTTCCCATTGCTCATTAAAGTTGTAAGTAGTTTTTTTCAAGCTTATTCTATTATATTTTTCATAAGTCATCAAATTCAAACAGAAAAGTGTCAGGTTCTTTAGAGGCCATTCCATGAAAATTTGGAAGATTTTGAAATGGAATAGCCTTCATAGGTACATTAGCTTGCGGATCAAAAATGAGGTATTCTATGGTTGAGGTTTTTTTACCTGATACTTGTCTTACCATTGGGTTAAAAATATTCCAATACCCTTCAGGAATTCCAAAATCAAGGGATACTAATTGAAAAGGACTAGTATGGTGACGAGACCTAAACCTGGTTTAGGCCTTACAACACTACTCAAATTAGGAATTTAGATTCCTTCTTTTGCAATGGGTGCCACAGGATATTCCTACTCATGAGGTTGAAGATGTGGATCGCTTGTCTTGCCTCCTCCTTCCTTTAAATTGAAAGAGTGCCCCTTGCTCTTGCTAAAAGCATCAAAGTGCCTATTTGCTAGATCTTGGAAGCTCATCTCTTACCCTACCATTGTATCATGAATTTCAGCATTAGCTGCAATAGAATATTCTGCTACTAGCAGGCCAATAACAGTAGATCCTTCTCTTGATACCATTGGAGGTCCTACCGAGACCTAAGATTCTGCCTTTTGAATAATTTTTTCTATGAAGGTCACTCACCCAAGGCTAAATTGACCTTGGATTTTAGTACTCTTTGAAGTTTATTTTTGGTTGATTTCTACTTGGTTCCTACCTTTAGTATTTTTCTTATTCATGCACACTAAAAGAGCCTAAATCTATCAAATAAGGGCAGACATAACCACAAGTTTCGATTTACCAGGGTGTGTGCGCAAGTCCTTAACTTTTGTATTCAATATCCAACACTCGTACAATTAGATATGCAACTAGATATAATGACACTCTCTTTTGAAAACCTCCCCTAAAATGGTGCCAAAGGTTGGGACAATTAATTGATCTAAAAGAGAAACTAACTACCACACATTAAATTGTCAACCTAATTTTTTATTTGTCTATTTCAAGGTTGTCCATAAAATATATGCAAGACGAAGTGTTGCTTTAAACAAAGTAACAGCAATAAAAGAATCAACTCCTAACTTAAAACATAAATTAAAATATCTTATTCGCAAGCAACTAGTACTTTCGAGAAAACATCTGAAAATATTAAATTCTAATTACTATCTAACAGGAAACAACAAATAAATCAATCTAATACTAAGTTTCTACCCAAGGAAAAACAATATAAAAATCATAGAAAAAACACTAAGAAACTATATTCTAAGCAATGGAAAGAAACAGATAATAGGGAAATATGTTATACTACTACAAGAAAAGAAATGATCGAACGATAACCTTCAAGTAATAGCAAGAAAGAAAAAAAGATTGTAAACTAAATTATCGAAAAGAAATATCTATAAACCGATATTGTGATTACCAAATAAAATATCCAATCTAAAAATTAATATAATAGGTGAATAACATCAAAGTGAAAAACTAATGATACAACTGAAGACATAACTTCTTCCAGAAGCAGGCCCAAACCACTGGAATCATATTGTCTTGAAAAAGATGAAAAAAATAAACTAGCTTTTGGTTAAAAAAACTTGCATTATATCCCGAAGAGAAAAATTATGACGTTGAATGAGTTTATCAAATATGTATCAAAAATATTACATCAAGATGCTCGTGTTCGGTACGTAAGTCCCCATCTTTATACTACAGTCGTGAATGAAAAAAACAACAAATATCTCAACAAAGAGAAATCCTATGAATATAAATATTCTTAGGATGCTCCTTTTCAGTACAAAATGGCTCAATATTTCCCAGATGAAAGATCCAATGGTTTTCCCCCAAACAGTCTCGTCCATATAGGAATCAGCCTCACTTGTTTTGCTAAGGTTAGCAGAGGAAACATTGCATTATCTGATTCTGCTAGGAATGGTTCACGGAATAACTCCAAATTCCAACTGTCACAAAGCCCTTGTTTTCAATAACAATCCAGGCATGAGAAAAAAATGATTTTATAACTGAATTGATTTACCAACAAAACTAAATGATAAGACTAAATTAATTTCTTCAAGATACTATACTATGTAATTTAATATATCAAAAACATAGGAAAAATATAAGAAAGAAATATTAAAATTAGAAAATAGGACAAAGGAACTGTGGCATTTGTGAGGCCAAAAAATATCCTACAAGGTTTTCCTCAAGAAAAAACTAGGCTGAAAGGTTATATCAATCAATAATACCATCTTCCAAAGGCATGCTTCTAATCGGGAGGTCACAATTCCAATCTAGTTTAATCCCTTGATTTTACTAGAAACTCTTGTAGTTGGTGATTGATGTAATCCTCCATAATATTTTGATGGAGAGGGGGAATCTCGTAAAGTTTTCCTTCAAAATTAAATTAACATAGCTCTCTCTCTCTCTCTCTCTCTCTCCATAATATTTTTATGGAGAGGGGAAATCTCAATAAATTTTTCCTTAAAAAAAAATTAACATAGCTCTCTCTTTATCTCTCTCTCTCTCTCTCTCTCTCTCTCTCTAGCATACGAAGGTGTTGTAGTGTTGGTTGGATCACATATCAAAAATATGCTGCCAAATATTGAGCAAAGGCTAAAATAATAAAATAAGAATCGAATTGATGGCTCTTGGTATGTTGTGGTCCTAGCGGAGCTTGAGGATAAGACTATTTTCTTAACACCCTATTATGCACATGATTTGAATATGAATTTTAGATTCAAAAATAATGGTGTGTTGGAGATCTGCACTAAGAATCAAGATGCTAATAACACAAATGTTGGTTTTTCATACAATCCTAGATTTCCTTGCTCGGATATGGAACAAAATTCTAGTGGTCAAGGCAAATGATATTTTTAACCTAGATATTGAACCATTCAGTATATGCATATATACACCAGAAATTGGTTTGGACATTAGCGAGGGCTCGTTTTTTTGTTTTGAGATCTTTTTTTTTTGGCCCACTTTCTATCGTTGTTATAGATCAAGTCATTTTTGACCCACTTCAAAGTTTTTATTGGGTTGTAATCCTAGCTCATGTCTCACACAATATGGGAATCCCACACAATGTAGCATATTTACAAGATAAAACCCTATACCTTAATCAATATGGATTTGGTGAAGGGTTGAATCAAGGGAGGGATTTTTATATCTTTATTAAGGACATTAATGGTAAATACTTATTTTTTTGGGTTTTGGGATCGAATTATGTGATGAACCTCAAGTAGAAGATAAATAAATGGTTGGGATATCATGTATATACATAACAACTCCTTCATGAAGGGAAGTAGCTACGGGATCATTTTCAGCTACAATTTTACAACATCTCAATAAATTCCACTATTGGATTGAATCTAAGACTATGAGGGGCTACATTGGGAGTTATAAACCCAAGAGGCTTTGTTTCCTACAAGGATATGGTGCAGGGAAAAGGATATAATCCATGAGATCAACCACAATATAATCGTATATCTTACAATTTTGAACAGTAGCAACAAGCTCCAGCCATCGAGGTAAATATCATAAAAGTAAATCATTTTTTTCTATCCTTTAATCCAGGGCATTTATTTGTAGATTAAATGGTTTTTGGCCTAGATATTATGCTTTTCATTAGTGGGTTTTCCAAACATGGACCAAAAACTATGACATATACCTTTTCTCAAAAGGTTTCTTTATTATTCAATTCGATACCTATGATGATGTGGAGATAGCCTTAAAAGAAGGTCCATGGTTTTGGGGAAATTCATGTATTTTCCTTACCCCTTTGTTCCCATATTTTGATGTCACAACAATGGTGGTATCAATAATTCAAGTATGAGTGATGCTACCAAACCTTCCCCTTCCTTTTTGGCTCCACAAAGATCTAGAGGAAATTGGGAACACACTAGGTTCATTCAAAAATATGGAACTTGAAAGAATTGAGAAATTATTATTTACCTTCACCATAAACTATGTATAAATAGAACTATGTAAAGGTACACCTGATTGCATTCATCTCAGAAATAAAAAAATTCTAGTGGACCCAACTTCTAGATTATGAAAATATGCATTCAAATGTCGATTATGTTACCAAACAATACACTTGCATAAGACATGCTCACGTGCAAAAAAGAAAAAAGTGCAAGCCCATAAAACAAAATAATGGAAGCCCTATCATCCCTACCTCATGTAGGAGGAAGAAGAAGAAATCACAAATTACACTGCAAACCAAGAAGAAGCGGATGCTTTGATCCAAAATGGAAATTCAACCCATAATTATAATGGTGCAGAATTAGAAGATATCAATGAACTAGAATAATAGAATATTGTGGCACACAAAGAGAATGGGATGATGGGCACAAAGAGAGTTCATGTTTTTGAAATTTCATATTCAGAAAAAGGACTCCCTTCAAATATTACCATAATAAATTTTGAAATTGTTCTAGTCGACCCCAACTCAAGGGGGTGTCAGAAGGTTCAAAGAAAGAAAGGCAAGAAAGAGAAGTTAAGTAATTACTACCACACTTGAATTCACAAGTTTGTGTTTTTTTTCAGTTTTTCCTTATGTGCATAATCTTAGAGGCTACTCTTACTTAATGTGGTTAGCATCTACAAAATGTAATTTTGTTCCTTTTTTCAAAATTCAAATAAAGCTATGGGTTTTTTCCCTTTGGAAAAAATATATATATGTAACCTCAAGCATTATCTCAAGCAATCATGAGTAAAACATGAGATCTCTCCCACAAATATAGGGAAACCACAAGTTTCACTTTCTTTATCCCCTTGGGGTTAGGCTCCATATTCAAGGATGTCAATTTACTAATTCTACGATCCATGGATCAATGGGAAGTACTCTCAGGGTTTCCAACATGGAGTTTTCCTTGGAAAATATACATACATATATATAGCAGAGAGAGAGAGAGTTGGATCTAATTCAAGTGCGTGAGAGGATAAATTGTAATCCTCCCCACCAAAGTTCAACTCCCACTTTATGACATGTTTTCCTATTCTAGGTTGATTGGATCTAACAAAAAAATAGTTATCCCGTGCATATTTTCCCTCATATGTATGTGTGTGTGTGTGGTTATATTCTTATAACCCCCAGGATATCTCAAACAACTGAATCATTATCTAGAAGCATGTTACCATTAACGAGGCCATAAGTCAAAGGCTTAAAGATTATCAATTTCTTCAAGGTTACTAGCCATTATTGTGGCTAGTGGTTCAACTATTCTCCATTCAAATACTCTAGAGGAGAGAGAGAATAAGGAATCCCACAATACTTCTATGAAAATATTTTGTATGTTCTAAGTAATAATCTTACCCCACTCTCACATGCTTAATTGAAAACTTGATGTGATGGTACCAAACTAACCTCTACAAATCTCTACCCCTTCTTCCTTGGAATATATATATATATATATATATATATATATATATATGGAAAATTAAGATTTTAACCCCAAAAAAACATTATAAAATTTGATCCTAAAACCTATTTTGGACTTGTCTCAAGAACATACATGAATTTAGGTAACCCTTGAGATTCATTTTTTCCGTGGAAATTTTTCTCAAGAAAACCCCATATGCACTTCCTTGAATTCTATGAATGATTCTTATGATAACATTTCTAGTGAAATATTTCCATCTCAACTCAAACAACTCATATAATTTCGACCTCATCACCTCTCTAACTAATATAGCGTAAGCATGGAAATTTAAATTATTTGAACTAACAATCAAAACCAGACCTTATAGGTTTTCTTTTAGTATGCCTTAATAAATATAACTCCAATACTTGTGATCATAATTTCAAGGTTTTATTAATTTACTTATTTTTAAAAAATATAAAGATATCATATAAAAACAAAAGCAATTGTAGACTTGTGAATTTCCTTCTACAAATATACAAACTTTTATCAAGAAATTTCGTCATTCAAATATGGAAATGCTCCAGTCACACCATAGTTCTATGTGTACGTGAATTTATACAATTATATAGAAATTTCATAAATAAATTTTATATCTTCCCAAATAAATTCTAAATTTTATAAATAAAATTTTATATATTCCGAGTAAAATTATTATTTTACAATTTTATCATTTTATATCAATTTCCAATTCATTATATAAATATAAAACTATATTTCCATGTTAATAAATTGATTGATTTTTATTAAAATTAGCTAAATATATCAAATTTAAATCCATTATATATGTCTTAAATTATTTTTGTTTTTGTTTTTTTGGTGAATAAGCTTCCTTCTATTAAATTGATACTAAATTACATAATATTAAAAAAAATTTATCATTGTTGTTAGATTGGAAACTAGACCAATGGAAAAATTTAATGTATTTTATCCCAAATATCCATATACTAACCAGAGACATATTAAATGGTCTAGTGACCAAGAGTTAATTATGTTTTACAATATGTCATAGTATTGGTAAATTCCAAGTGAAGTATAAAAACCATGAGTTAACTGAAACCATAAGAGGAAGTTGAAATAGAAATGGAAATGCAATGGTTGGATTGATTCAAGGTGCATGAGTTGGTTTGTTGCAAAATTTCTCCTCAATTCAAGCTAGTTCTTCATGTTCTTCCACCCCCAATGGGGTTCCTCAGTCTTTATTTATTAGATCAATGAGTTCCAATCTTCAATCCAACTTTAAGTGGTTGCTCCAGCTTGCTGAAATATGAAGGTGAATGTCATTAAATCCCTAGTTGGCCAAAAGTTCCACTATATTGTTTCCTATTCTCCTAGCCTGAGAGGGAATAATTACTGGAATCATATGGATTATATAATTAATATGTATGATATAATTTTTCAATCTTTATTTGTGGCAATTTTTTTCAGGAGAAGCTCCATTAATTAATGTATTTACTCATAAGATGGCCAACTGAGAATAACCCACCAAGAAAACCCTTGTGATTATGTGATAATAAGGCCAATCTCTAGAGCTATAATTTTTTTGTTTTTTCTTGAAGGTCCCATACTATTTATGAATATAAACATTGGTTTCCCATAGTTGTCATGGAATATTCTTCCAAGACTAGTAGAACCTGTTTTACCTTTAGGTGTCCCATAAAAATGAAGTTTAAGGAATCCATGGGGAGGGGGGCTCCAAGAGGTTGGAGGACTAAAATATGGGTTGCTTGGAAGCAAAATATTGATAAAAGGAGAAGGAAACAATTAGAGATTCCATAAAATTGTGGCATCCAAACCTTTAGTTTCCTAGTCTTACTATGACCAAGGGTGAAGTAGTTTTGTTTCACAGACACTTTATAATGCATTTGTCAAGATTACCTTCCCTTCCAATTATTGGCTCTTAAAGATGTGATTATTCCTCTCCTTCCATGTCCCATAGAAAAAACCTTGGAATGAGAGCCCAAGCTTGATTTACAATAGGATTCTTTGTCATAAAGGATCTCCAACCTTCGATCATTTCTATGATTTCATTCCTATTCATGTCTAATTATCCAAATAAGTTGAATAGTTAAGACCATAGAGTTTCATAAAAATCACATGTGTTGAGAAATTTCTCCATGTCCTCTACAACTAATATACACAGAAAATAGAGGGAAGGGCCTTCCACTCCTCTCTAGATGATTTTCTCTCATGAAAGGGTTCTTTTATGTACTAAAACCAAAGAAAATGGGAAACTCTAGGCCATAAGTTCTAATCCCAAAATTGTTTTCAGATTGACTCATCAGGAATATTTTTATGACACGCAACTAGTTCATATGCCTCTTTGATTATGAACATACCCTTTTTTCCATAGCCCCATCATAGTTTTTCTTGTCCCTCGGTGAATGAGATATTTCATTTGTGAATTCCTTCCATTAATGTGTCTAGATTGGCTTGATTAGGAGTTTGAGGCCAACTTTCCTTACTTTTACATTCTCTCCATGAGATGTGCTTTCTTGTTTGGTTCTAATAATCTACTATTTTCAAGAGACTTCTAGATTTCATAACCTCTTCTATATCAATAAATTCCACCCTACCACCAACTTTTGGATATTTCTGCCATGATTTTGTCCAAAACAAGACATATTTTTCCTCTTGGACTTCCAAAAAACAATGTTACCATACAATGAATTTATTAATGTTGACCAAATTCCATATTGAATATCCTTGAAGAGGGTTTTGACCTCTCAATTGTTTTTTCCATGATTAAGAAGAGTTGTATTTCTTAACCACCTTATATCCACCTCTATCATAATTTTTCCTAAAAAACATTATTTAGAAAACTATTTGTCCATATTAATAAATTGTCTTATTCTATTAAAAATTAATTAAAATTTACATTAAAAATACTTGTATATTGTTCAAATTAACCCTATAACAAAATTAAGAATATAAATAGAAACATTATACCAATACCTAAATAAAATATTATATAAAGAAATAATAATAATAATATGATAAATATTATATAAAGAAATGATAATTATAATATGATATTATACTAAAGTCTCTCAATATTTTTCCGGTGCATATTTGATTAATTATGTTTGGACCTGTGGCTCTCAGCTTTGCGGTCATGGTTGTTGTTTTGTTTTATCTAGGGCATCTCTGAGGTAGTGAATGAGCACAAAACCAGCAATTCGTGCAGAAGGATTTCAAGTTTCCCACATTGTTTGGCGAATTAGACACCATCGAGAGTTATCATATCCACGAGGGATATCAAGTCCCATTCTAAAATATTGATAAGGAAATAAAATCTAGGGCATATTTGATTACTGCATCAATATATCGATGCCAAGCTAGGTCACAGAGGATGCTTTGAAATTGTGATATGGTTTTGACACCATGTTAGGTCGTGGTTGTTGTTCTATATTATCTAGGTAATCTCTTAGTACTACATCAAGATCTCGACGCCAAGTTAGGTCATGGTTGGTGTTTTGAAATCGTGATACAGTTTTGAAGGGTTATGCAAGGCAGATTCTGAGACCTTGTCTATGGCAGCTGATCATTTTTTAGGCCTTGCCTGAGTCAGTGTGTCAGCTCCAAAGGAATCTCTGAGGCATGGTTGTGGCAGCTAACTGTTTCTAGCAAGGCTGGTGTGATTGTGGAAACGAGGCTTGAATTACCCCTGTGAGGAAGCTAAACAATGCATCTGTGATAGCGAGGAAGTGAGGGATCTGGCTATGTTGCAACTCTGCGAACCATATATATATATATATATATAAACTCTTAGCTATGCGGCTCTTTCTGATTCTCTCGGCTCAGCGATTCCAGATTCTTTCGGCTTTGTGGTTGATTTGGCTATACTGCAGCTAGGGAGATATCCAAGTTTGTTGATTGGACATCGGCTTCTTGTTTCTGTAGCTGGAAGGTGATCTGGAACAATTATATCAGGTGCATACATTCCTTAATATAATTTTTTCTAGTACATGTTTTTTGCTCATATATTTTTTCACAACTATGAATAATTCACCACATCTACCAAACATTGTCAAAGTTAGACCTAGCACAGTTACGAGTCTTTATTAGTATACAGAGTCTTTAGAGAAACATAGAGAAGAAAGAGAAGTCAAGCTACAAACAGAGTTAGAAGCCATGCTGGAAAAAAAAATTACTTCTCCTAAAGACAAGATCCAAAAATAAAAAATAAAAACTATTGGAGAATAAAATGGAGACAATGGATATTAGATTATAGGTAATAGAAAAAAAAAACTAAGATACAAACAAAACATCCCAACAAGGAGATGTTGATACTTTAAAAAGTCCTAAAATAAAGGACATGATTAAAAAACTAGAAGAAAAAATTAATAATAATCTCACCCTAAATAGTGTGGCAGGTAAATTAGATATCAAACCCATTAAAGAAGAAATGAAAAAATTGATAGAATTAGACCATGAGCGTAACAAAATGGCTTTGAACCTTATAATATTCAATTTGAAAGAGGAGGTAGACGAGGATAATTTAGCCATAGCCTAGATAGAATTACATAATAGATTACAAATTGATACAATGTGTCTCACAGAAGCAACAAGGTTGGGGAAATTAACTAAGAATAAAGTAAGGTTGATCTGGATAAAGGTGAGCTTTACTAACCATAAGTATGAAAAACTTAGTAAAACCTCAAGTCTAAAAGGAATGGGAATATTTATAATGAAGATCTCATTCCAGAAGATCAAGAAGAATTAAGAAAGGAGGTTCAAAATGTAAAAGAAGATAGGAAGGAAGGAAAATAGGCAATTGTCATAAATAGAAAAGTCATTATTCGAGATAGAAACCAAAAAGATAGTAATAAATAGCAATTCAAGATGCTTTGGATTCTTTCTTGGAACTGTCGGGGCTTTCCATGGAACAAAGACCCCAAGCTAAGTTGGATCTTGAATGAAGTTGATATTATATTTCTAGTTGAAACTTGGGAGCATGAAGAATCTAAGGTCCCTAACATGGACGGCTTTATACTATGGTCAACCTGGAACAAGCGATCCTAGCGTAGAGGCATTGGGGGTATATCTTGTTATATTAGGAAGAACATCTCCCCCCATGCTAGGCTTTATAAAAAATACCCTTACAACCAATATATTTGGATAGATATTACTGACATTAATGATAAAAAACCTACATAGCAATCTTTTATTTTGCCCCTATCAATTCTAACTTCTATAAGAAAAACAATTTAGTAATGGTTTGGAGAATGATATTTTTAGCATAAGGAATGAAGTTAATATCCTCTTAATGGGTGACTTTAATGCTCCAACTTCAAGCAATCAAACTATTCTTCTAAGCGATTATTCCAACCCTAATCCTCTTTGGTTAGATGAAGACCTTACTCTAGCTAGCCGGTACAAAGAAGCTTTGAAGATCTAGGGAGAAATTTGTTTGGGTTTCAGCTAGTCAAGCTTTGCAATGCTCATGATCTCATAATTTACAACGGTCTAAAGAAGTGACCCATTTCTGGCTAGATGACCTGTATCCATGGGCTTGGTAGCAATGTGGTAGACTATGTTATTTTCGATATCCCTTTATACAACGAAATAATAAAATTTGACATCTTAAATGACCATGAGCCTGACTCATCATATACCTTTAATTATAACTCTCAATTTTGTCATGCATAGAGATCCCATAGAAGATAATCCTTATAGCCAAAAGAACTTAATCCTTGGTAGAAATAAAAATGAACTTTTTCTAAATGAATTAAAAATCATTTTTCTTCCTTTATCTAGTATAGACAACATATAATACCTCTATCATAATTTTACTACAACGCTCTCATATTACATTAACAAGTTCTCAATTGAAGTTTCAAGTAATAAAATAAATAGAAAAACCAACCCTTGGTATGATAAAGATTGTAAAAGTGCGAGGAGAGAAATTAAGGAAGTTGTTGATGAGTCTCTTAAAATTGGCAAGATAAAAATATACAAAGCCCTAACTAAAAGGAAAATAATCTAATATATTCATAAAAGACAAGAAAATCTCTTACACCTCTCTAAGGTAGCTCCTAAGAAATTCTGAGGAAGATTCTAACTAGAAAAACTAAAGATAGTAATAGAATTTCTTTACATGACTGGAATTCCTATCTCAAAAATCTTTATGAATCTCCATATGTCATAGATAACTTTGAAACCATGCTCACAACGGAAGAATTTTTCTCATTAGAAGACATAGATTTTAGGGTTAAGCGTCTGGAAAATGGAAAGCTAAGGACATTGAAGGTTACCAAGCTGAAATATTAAAGATTGGAGGTCCTGTCCTCGTCCCTCGCATCCACAAGATTTTCAATCAATCAGTCAAGCAAGGGTTACCTAAACAATGAAATCAGAGCCTCATTATTCCTATTTTTAAAATTGGGGATACAAATAACCCCTCTAATTATTGGGCAACTATGATTAGCCCTCTCTTAGCCAAGTTATATGGTATTATTTTGGAAAAGAAGATGTGCATATCACTTGAAATTGAAGGTAAGCAGGCTTAAAGGCCAAGCGGATTTTAGAAGGCAACACTCAACAACGGACCACCTTGTTACGCTTAGGATCATTATGGAGGAATGTCGTAATGATAAATCCAATCTCTTTTATTTCTTTGTGGACTTTAGAAAGGCTTTCAATATGGTACCAAGAAATAACCTATGGAATAGATTAGAAGAGCTAAAGGTTCCTTTTGAGTTGAGAGTTTCCGCTATAAGGTTATACGAAAATGTAATTGCCAATTTTAAGAGCAATGAGGGGTGGTCGAAAGATATTAAGTGTAATATCAGAGTTAAACAATGTTTCCCCCTCTCCCCTGCCCTAATTTGCATTTACATCGACAAGCTAGAAAGTTGTTTAGAGGAAGCAAGTTATGCTGGCATGATCTTAGCTAGAATAGTTATCATCCTTCTTCTCCATGCTAACAATATTGTTCTTCTGGCAAGGTGCCCTTCTGATCTTGATAAGAAACTAATACTTCTTAAGGATTTCTTCTCTACCATGGGTATGACTGTTAACACTATCAAAAAAAAGTTATGATTATCAAATCCAAGAAGGACACTAACACTAATTTTGTGTCCGGTAATATCAACTTGGAGGAAGTGTCTTCTTACAAGTACCTAGGAATTGATATTCATCACAAACTCAACTGGAACTATAGCATTCAGAAAAGGATTAATGGAGGGTGGAAAGTTTACTTTGGTCTTGAAAATAATTGTAAATATGCAAAACTTGTGATGTAGGATAAAAAGAAGCTCCTCTTTGAAACTTTAGTCACTCATGTTATCTTGTATGGATGTGAGGTTTGGAGTTGCAGCATCTCTAGAGAATCTTGGAGAAATATTGAGCAAATCCAGAAGCATTTTATAATGTATAACCTAAAAATTAAAAGAAATACACCCTATCCTATTCTCCTTATAGAAGTGGATATTTCCCCTATTGAGAGCCTAGCTATGACCAGGCTCATGTTGTACAAGCACAAAATCAATAACATGGGAGACCATAGACTTCCTAAGCTAGCTTTAAATTCCAGCCAAAACCACCTAAGGCTCAAAAGAGGTTGGTATAAAAATACCAAGGCCTGGTTAAATCATTGGGAGACTGACGAAAATGTTGCATTGCAAAATATTAATAACATCAAAAATATTGTCACTTCTAAGTTTAAAGAGAAAATGTGGTGTGAGAAAGATTTAGAGGCTAAAAGAAAATTAAGATATTATAAGGAGGTCATCAACCCTACTCCAGAGGATCAAAAGCATCTCTCTATTTTAACTAGCTCAAAGAAAAAAATCAATATAGCCAAGGTAAGAACGAACTCTCATGAGATCCATAGTGAAACTGGTCATTGGGCAGTTCCTAAAACACCATCGATGGAAAGGATCTGCCATCTCTATGAGAATATGAACATTGAGGATGAAAAACTCTTCCTCTTAGAGTGCCCTGTGTATGCTCACATTATATCTCAGTTTCATAATCTTTGTTGCAATACCAACCTTCCTAGCCTTTTAACATGTCAAAATCATAGTGAGCTCAGGATGCTTCTCTCCAAGCTCTTTGAGCATAGGAGTACAATTTTAAAACAAACTAAATAATTCGTTTCTTTAGATCTGATAGACCAAAATTTAGTCTCAGTGGACCTTAACCACCACCACCATCATCATCATCATCATCATCATCATCACAAAAGATTATAATAATAAAATAGTTCATCATCATCATCATCATCATCATCATCATCATCATCATCATCATCATCATCATCATCATCATCATCATCATCATCATCATCATCATCATCATCATCATCATCATCATCATCACAAAAGATTATAATAATAAAATAGTTTTTAGATTTAGATTTTTCACCCACTTAATGGAGGGTTTTGCGTTCCATTACATCATTAAATTATATAAATTAAAAAAAATTATAATACATAGTTATGTTATACCAATTAAAAAAATTATGATAAGCTAAATAGTTTTTTGATATAGATTTTTCGCCCACTTAATGGAGGGTTTTACGTTCACATATAGAGCAATATAAGTAACGGTTTCTCATTTAATGCAGGGTTCTATATTCCTGAATGGCATTTATCGTTTATAAATTTATAAAATTTAAATTTGTATATTTTTTTAATTAATTTAATAATAATATTTTATTAATTTGTTTATTTTTTCAAAAATTAAAATATAAAAATAAATTTGTGGAGTTAGAAAATAGGCAAAAGTTTTCTTTATAAAAGTAGAGAAAAAGTTTTATGGAATATTTTATTTGGGAAAATAAATGAAGTGTTATGAAGTTTTTAATTTAAATTTCCAAATTCTCTTTCATTAAATTTATAATGTAAATAATAACTATAATCTAAATTATAAAAGATAACCTGTAAAAAAAACATCAACCGCACATCTGTCAAGAAAATAGTAATATTTCTTGCACTAAAAATATATCATATCTATATCTACTTGTGAGTCATTTATATCGTAAGATCGTCTAGTAAAACGCACGCACTGATCATGAGCTCTTTATATGTACCTATAACCACGAAAAAATTAGAATAATTTCTTCTGATTTTGAAAGAACTTGCAGAACTAAACCCTAAATAAAAAATTAATTACAAACAAAACACTGATTTTTACTTGAAAACACTTATATTATGAGATCATCGGCGATGCATCACCAACCGTAGGGTTAGGTCAGCCAGAGTACATATAATCTTAGGGTCATGCGGTAGAAAGAACAGATATCTAACCCTAGTTGACTACATAACCACACAAAATCCTGATTGATATTTATTCAATTCCTTCACACTTTTTTCATACTTCAAAATTATTCTATATGTAGTCGCCATTAATAAGAAAAACTTCAGGGTTCGCCTCTCACAACCTGCTGCCAGTAAGACGATTTTTTTGCTTTGATTTCTTCAGCCATGGACGATCTGTGTTGAATCGGGCATCGCAGCGTAATTCCTTGCCAGCCATTATGGGAGATCTGCGCAGGATTCGAAGATGACACCGGACACTCTGGTTGAAGCAAAGCTTGATCCCTAGAGTTGGCTGCCTGATGCAGTCGATTCATTCATTAAATAAGGGTAATCAACTCTGCCCCTCCCCCCACTTTCCTGTTCGGAAAATAGACAGAAACTTTTAAAAGATAAGGGTGGTCCATAACGAAGGATCGTGGCAATTTCCGCACTGGCTTTTTCACTCAAACAAATATACGGATCCGAAAATATGGTCTACATATTTGTCCTTTGTAAAGAGATTGGTAGCCCAGTTTCGGACGGCACAAAGTAAGTCATGAACAGTTGGGAGGCCACCGCGTACGATCGAATTAATTAATTAAGTTTTATCGTTATCGATGACAATGAGGATGCTGGTTAATGTTCATAGTAACCAATTAACCAATTTTGGGTATGGAAGTGTAAGAAAGCAAAGAAATAATTTTGTTTAACTTCATTTTAGTGTAAAATTTTTTAAAAATTGCAATTTTTTAAAGATTTGATAGAAGATACTTAAGATAATCTATATATAACTGTAATATAACTGTAATTTGGATTCTATCCCTTGAAAGTCCTTTGCATGTATGGTTTAAAATAACTTAAACATGCAAATATAATACTTTATTCAAAATTAAGTCTTAATAATTTTTTTTTTTTAAATAATAATATTTAAAATGGTATAACACTCAGAAATTAAATTTTCAATTATATATGCATTTTATTATTATTATTGTTATTATTATTATAATTATAAAACATATATAATGTGTAAATTGTTAGACTTTGAAATAATTTAGTTTATATGAACATTGTGATATTTTATTAATGGATTACAATATTTACATTAACGGGTTCAAAACCAGAGGAGTAGAGTATGTATGCCTTAAAATTGAATAATAATAATAATTTTCAATTACTTCTTCTCTTTCTATATTGAAATAATTATTTTGAATTAATATATTTTTAAATACATTTCAATATTACTTTAAGGTCTTTTACTTTCATTACTTCTTCTCTTTCTACATTCATACATACTTTGTCCCCTTTTGGTTTTGAACCTCTGACCTCTTATGAGGAAACACATGCTTTAAACCATAAAGTGTATATTTGTACTTTTATTAATTATTTTAAAAGAATTTTAAAAGTTGATATAAGTTTTAATTATTTTAAAATAATTTTAAAAGTTGATATAAGTTTTAATTATTTTAAAATAATTTTAAAAGTTGATATAAAATTATCTTATTTCATATAGACATGGATATATTTAATTTATAACTGAGAGTGAGAGTGAAATGTTTTTACCATATTTTGGGTTTTAATATGAACAACCAATAAAGCAAGCACAATTACAGGGGACTAAATTTTATAATACTTTTAATTAAAACTAACCAAATATGTATATTTAATTTTTATTTTGATTATAGCCGACATTATTTTTAAATTAAAAAAAATGTTTTATTTTAATTTTAAAAGGGGCATGTGTCAACTCCACATTGAGCACAAATGAAATTACTCATCACCCTCATACTGGGTTGTAGAATGAGCCTCTCAGCTCACTAATATTTATAACTTCAAAAGCTTTTGTGAAATTCTCCATGGTTGATAATCATCATAATAGCACATGTTGTAATTACTTTTGGTAACGAGAGGTGGATGTTAGTGTCATTTTAAATTTGGTATTAGCATTTACTATGGTTTTATGTATGTAAGAAATGTCATATTAAAACCTTAATCTTGGTGTGGTGAATTAAGTAGGTGACCTCTCCTTCATTGAATCACCACTGTGTAGTAGGTATCCTAGTCTGAAATCATTTCATGATAAAGAGAAGGATGTGAATGTGTGCATTTGAAACTCTCTTGGTAAATGGTAAGGAACCAAAAAAATTTATGCTTCATTGGAATTTTATGTATTTATTTTCATTAGTGCTTTAAGTTTAGAAATTTTTCAATTCACTGAGAATTTTTCCTATTCTTAGTTAGTAGCCTATTTCTGGTCTTCAGTACGTGAGTTTCCTAGTCTGAATGGGCTTAAAGCAAGTGTATGTCTCTTATCTATGGTTGGAAAGCTTTGGATGTTGTGTCACTAGTTGGATCAACATCAGTTTCAAGTAGGAGTAAGTAGGTTTTTAGTCAAATTCTGGAAAATATTTTTCCAATTGCTTACTTTAGCTCTAATTTTCAAGTATGCTTTTGGTGGATTTTTTCCTCTCTTGACTATATTATTTGTCTGGGATTTTCTTAGTAGTGTCGTTGTTTATTTTCTGAGTCAATGTGTTGTGTTAGTTATATTGGAGGCAGCTTTAGTTTTCGCAGCTATTTTTTGTCGAAGGATTATCTTTCCTTTCTATATTTCGAAGTTGGTTTCCTTGGAGAATCATGGTAGTGGTTTCCATTATCTCTGGATTATAGAGGTTTTAGTTTGGGTTTTATTTCAAATAGCTCATCTCAACCCTTTGGTGTCATCCTTTGGATCACCTTGGCTCTTTTTCCCTCTCTCAATTCTCCTCTTTACTCTCATTTTCTCTCCGATTTCTATCAAATAATTCTATAGGAAATTTCACTTATTGTTCTCTTCCCTTTTCTAGCATGGTGAATTTGGTTTATTTATTGTTAAAATGGTACACCCAACTCACTTAGGGGGTTGAAAGGGGAGAATAGGCTCTCGTCATCATTCTAACTCTTGAGCCAAATTCATTGCATATCATTCAACGACTATTAGTGTGTAATCTATCCCTCCTAAATTTCAAAGAGATATAGGATGCAGATCAAGAAGACAGAATTAGATAGGAGGTTTATGATAGATGCCAAGGTTGAGGAGGAGGTTGGAAGTTGGGCTCCATATACAAGAAACATAAGAAATCCATAGGCAATATATACTCAAATTGTTGGCATATATTGGAAATTGAAGACCATCATGGGAAAAGTGTTAATGGATAACTTTGAAACCTTGCAAGAGATTTTATTATGCATAGATAAAATGTAGAAGAAAACAAGAAACCCCATCTTTTTCGATTATGGATAAAAGCTTGTAGACTTAGATTTTTTTGGCTTTTAAAGAGGAGGATGATTCAGGTGGATTCACCATCCAAGTAGATGTATTTTATTTTCATTTTTGTCATATATGGTGGTGGTAGCATTGTTCAAATCCTAGGTGGAGTTGGTTGTAATTTTTCTAGCAAAAATTCAAATTGTTCAAAACTTATTATCCTTATAGTTTCTTCATAAAGTTTAAATTTTTTAAATGGACACAGATTTTGTTGTTATGCTACTTATATAGTTTCCAATGGAAAACCAATTGGAATAATTCACATTGTAGGATTCTTATTTTCATGGAAATATAAAAGCTACCTCACATTCCTAAAAAAAGGTTTTTTTTAATTATTATAATTTTGATAACTTAAAAGCATCTGAATGTTATAAAATAGATTTTAAAAATGAAATTTAATTTGGTTTTCTATGGGATATTTTAAAACAAGGTGTTTTTCATTTCAATCTTCATAGTATTAGAGCTTGGTATCTGAAAATGTGTTCATCTCGGCACACTAGGCTTCACAAGGTACACCCCCTCAATAGGTACAATTGGATCGAAATCTCTAACATTAACACTAATGCTAAGAGGATTTATATCACAATTTCTTATTTCACATCTATAAACTCTACCTTCTATCATAAAAACAATCTAGATAAGAATTTCCCTTATAATACCTTAGAGTAAGATATTCATAGTCTAAGGATTGAAGGTAATATCCTCTTGTTAGGAGACTTTAATGCTATAACAACATCTAACCAATTTATTATTCTAAGTAATTATTCCAACCCTAATCATTTTTGTTAGATGAGGACCTTGATTTAACTAGTAGATTTAAAAGAAACTCTGAATACCTATCTGAGAAATTATTTAGTACCAACTTAGTCAAACTATGTAGTTCTCAAGACCTTATAATTTACAATGGCATAATTAAACGTCCAAAATTCAACCAAATGACTTGTATTCATGGGATTGGAAGTAGTGGCTTGGATTATGTGATATCTAGTATCCCTATTTCTAATCAAATTGTAAACGTTTACCTCTTAAATGACCATGAGCCTAATGTTGGGTGTGTGTTATATTCTTTGCATGACTATCTCCACAGACGATGTGTATGTGTCAAGTGTAATGGTGGGGTCACAAGGGGGATGTAAGCCCCCCTATTCAAGGGGTTACAGGGGATGATAGCCCCCTTGCATAAAGTTCATGGAAGCACTTTAAAAAAAAAAAAAAAAAAAAAGTCTTTTAGTTCGCGATTTTCGAGTACGTCATGATTTTTCCCATGGTTTTGTAAATGTGAAAAAAGGAACTACAGGTATATTCTAATCCAAGGTTATTGTATTTGGGTTTTATGAATGTTACAATATGTATATAATGTATTGTAACATTGTAAAGGAATAGATTTAAAAAAATCAATTTGGTTTTCCCATTTTTGGGTTTTAGGAGAAAAATATCTATGTATATTTTTTGTGATCACCATTGTATATTTTATGTTAGTTTTAAGATTTTATTTGTTGGTATCATTTGTACAATGTTAAAACATACACCTAAATCTAAGCATAGACATTTAAGCTTAACTCTAAAGTTTTCCATGCAAAACAAGCACTTGCACAAGAGTTGTGATAGTCAAAGCCACATGTTTCTTGAAAAGAGTAAAATGGATCTCTTCTTCAAGGATTTAAATAATGATTTTCACCACTTAACTTACAATGGTAACATTGAAAACCTCTATCATAATTTTACTACAACCATCTCAACTACCATTAGCAATTTATCTACCAAGGTGTCATATAAAAAGAATAATAAAAATACCAACCTTTGGTATGATAATGATTGTAGAGTTGTTAGAAAAGTGAATAGGGATGCTCCTGAAGAAAAATTAAAAATTGAAAATATAAATAAATACAAAGCTCTTATTTAAAAAAATAAAATATATTATATAAGTATAAATAAATAACTATTATTGCACCTATCTAAGTCTAAACCTAAAAATATTTGGATAAAAATTATAATTTGTAAGACTAAATAAACTCATTTGATTCCCTTATAGAATAGGAATATTTTCCTTAAAAATATCTATGCATCCCATTATTCCATGGACACCATTTTTAATACCCCTATATAGGATGATATATTTTATTTGGAAGACATTGATTTTGGGGTTAAGCAACTCGCTTATGGGAATGCTAAGGAAATTGAAGGCTACCATCTAAAAATTTTAAAATGGGAGAACATATCCTAACCCCACACATACAAAAGCTCTTTAAATTGGAAGTGAAGTAAGCCTTCCCTAAGCATTGGAAGCAAAGCATTATTAGGGCTATCTTGTGTGGGAATAAAAGAATTTGCTCTCATTAAAAGAAAATTATGATTAGCCACATTTTATCCTACTTGTACAGGCTTATTTTGGAAAAAAAGATTAACCTTTGGCTTGAAATCCATGGTAAAAGAGATAAAGGCCAAGCTCAGTTTAGGAGATACCATTCAACCATGGACCATATTGTTACTCTTAGGATAATTTATGAGGAATGTCAAAATAATAAAACTAATCCCTTATGTTGTTTTATTTGCTTTAGAAAATATTTTGGCATATAATTCCTAGAACAAAGTTATGGAAGAATCTAGAAGAGATAATGGTTCCTCTCGAGTTGACAGTTTATGTGAAAATGTGCTAAGGGGTAAAATGCTTGGGTGGAAGTTGATGAATATCCCTATCAGGGTTGTCCGGTGCCTGAGTAAGATTGTCAGATTAGCTATAAAGTTACAAAGGCATTGCATACATGTTCATACTAATATTTAATTGACAAAGTAAGATGAATTTTTGTTAAATTTTTAGATATAGATTTTTCACCCACTTAATGGAGGGTTTTACGTTCACATATAGAGAAATATAAGTAATGGTTTTTCATTTAATGGAGGGTTTTACATTCTTGAATGGCATTTATCCTCTCTAACAGATTTTTTAACCAAAATTTTCAGAATTAATTTAGTTATGTTCATAAAAAATTTTAAAAAAAAAAATCTTCTTCAAAAAGTAGATGTGACTAACACTAACTTTTTAAACAAGAAAACTAAAATTCTAATTAATAACCAAGCACAAGGATCAAGAAATAGAAGCCAATCTGATAGCCAATAACTCCACAGCCAAAGGGAAACACAATAGGGGTGTAAACAACAGATTTTGGTTAGGTAATGTTGGCAAGCAGAGGGTACAGAGCATTAATTATAGGACTAACGCATTGTATCTGAGCATAAGCAACATCATAATGCACTGAAACACTCTCAGGGGGAGCATTAATCAAGGTAAAGTGGTACATATGGCTAGGCAGTGTGTATTCTGGACTCTATGAGCTAATGAGATTATTACAGAGCATGTAAACTTATCAGAAGGGGATGTGAGCAGAGGGAAAGAGCTAAAGTCTTAGGAACAAAAAATCCAGAAACTTGGGATCAAGTCCCCAACGGAGTCGCCATTTCTGCTAAGGGGTAAAATTCTTGGGTGGAAGTTGATGGATATCCCTCTCAGGGATTTCGGTGCCCAAGGCAGACTGTCAGATTAGCTGTAAAGTTAAAAATACATTGCATACATGTTCATACTAATATGTAATTGACAAAGCAATATATTGAAGGATTACCTCCTTGTGGACAATAGATCCTATGGAGATCTCTAAGCGGCGTGAAATAATTCCTTCCTCACCGGCTCCAAATTTAGATCTTGCAACCAAACAAAGCACCTATGTAAACTTCACTGTGGTGTCGCTAACGAACAATTAAATAAGTATATAATCAACATTAAACTATGCAAATCTGAGCCATTTATATCATGCTTCATAGACAAATGAACAAAAAATGCTACATTGAAACATCAAATGGAGAAAACAGATACATTTCTATTAGTTTATAAAAAAGGAGGATTACAACCGTTGGTTGTACCAATTCCTCCTCAACCCTCCAATTCCTCTCTATCTTTCTCTATCTCCAAGTGTGATGATCCTTGGTCCAAGATTGCTCAATGAACCTTACCAATATTCAACCCTCACACTTCAACAACGAAATTATGCTCCACATATGATCAAACTTTCAACCCTTGACCAAGAGCCCAAACCTCCAATTTATAGGAAATGGAGAGGACAAACCTTTCCAATCCTTTCAACCAATTTGAATCGGGAAAGATCTTGGTGTTTCCTAGCTTTTCCTTGATTTTTCCTTCTATAAAAGGTTTATACCATAAGTTTCTACTTTTCAACTGACTCATT
Source organism: Pinus albicaulis (assembly GCA_034641835.2). Classification (NCBI taxonomy): domain Eukaryota; kingdom Viridiplantae; phylum Streptophyta; class Pinopsida; order Pinales; family Pinaceae; genus Pinus; species Pinus albicaulis. Next base: position 1,548,312,901 of record CM076578.1, on the reverse strand, counting down.
CTGAGAAAAATCTGGAAATGCCAGTCAGTCTCCGTGGGATATTTCCCTTTTCTTTTTCAAACACGGATAACATTTCCCCTTGGGCAAGACAGAGTGTTACCCTAGGCACTAACACTCCCTTTTCATGGCTAGGGCATGTTATAAATCTTCCTAGCTACTTTTGGTGGTGTGTTACCTTGGTAAAATGGATCTTTGTCTCGGTCACTTTCTTCCTTCCATGTTACCTTCTCCTCTGAGCTAATGAGAAGGTCATTTGTCCTGTAACAAAATGTTGTACGAAAATGTTATTACAAATATTAGGACCATTAAAAGTGGATCAAAAAAAATTAAATGCAACATTGGAGTCAAGAAAGGTTGTTCCTTACCCCCTACCCTTCTTGGCATAAACATTAATGATATAGAATTTCTTTGGAATATGCAAGTTATGTTGGCCCCAGACTCATCGGTATGGTCAAAAACCTTCTCCTTTATGCTAACAACATTTTATTTTTTACAATGATTCGTTAGGATCTTGGAAAGAAACTCAAATCCTCCAACATTTCTGCTCCAATTTGGATATGAATGTTAATATTGAAAAAACTAAAATCATGATAATTAAATTTACAAAGATTACCTATGATATTTTCATTTATAACAAAAACTCCTTGGAGGGAGTTATTTCATACAAATATTTGGGAAACGAAATCCATCATAAGCTCAATCAAAATTATAGCATTGATAAAAGGATAAATGGAGGTTGTAAATCTTACTATGGGCTTGAAAACAATTGTAAGTCAACAGATCTTTGGATTTGGGATTAGAAAAAAAGATCCTCTTTGACACCTTTTTCACTCACATTATTTTATATGGATGTGAATTTTGGTGTTGCAATGTATCAAGAGAGCCATGGATGAAGATTTAACATATCCAAAAGTAATTTATAACCTACCATCTCAATATTAAAGGAAATACTCCCTACCTTATCCTCTTGATTGAAGCAAGCCTTTCCCCCATTGAAAGCATGGCTATGACTAGGAATATTATTTATAAGAAGAAGTTATACAACATGCACTCTATGAGGTTTCCTAAAATTACTTTCAACTCTAGCTAAAACCGTCATCTTCATCTCAAGTTAGGGTGGCATAAGGATTCCCAGTCTTGTCTAGACCATTGGGGAATAAAGGAGGAGATCTTCCTACAAAATCTAGATAATATTAAATATATCATTACTTCCAAGTTTAAGGATATTTTGTGGGGGAATAAAGAGTTAGATGGGAAGAGGAAACTACGATATTATAAGGAGGTGATCAACCCCAGTCTCAAAAAAAAAAAATTATCCTTCTTTCTTGACTAGTGTCAAGAATAAAATGAGCATTTCCAAGATACGAACTAATTCCCTTGAGCTCCATGCTAAGCGTTGGTCAATTCCCAAAATTCCATGGGATGAAAGAGTTTTCCACATGTGTGATCCTAATAGGGTTGAATATGAAAATCATTGTCCCTTATATTGTACATCTTATACTCACATTTGATCTAATTTTCAAAACAATTGTCACACTACCAACCTACTTGAACTTTTAACTCAAAAAAAATATGGTGATATGGGAACACTAATCCCCCTTATTTTTTAGCATAGAATTAAAATGTTAAAGAATTATTATTAATATCTTACCTTATTAAGGTATATATACCAAATATCTCTTAGTGGACACTATTCATCACCATTATAAATATGAGAAATTCTCTCAATTTATAACATTTTAGGAACCGTATAATGTATTTTTTCACTATGGAGGTAATGAGAATTGTTCTTATTTTAGCAATGTTGATTTTTTTTACTATAGTCAAAGAGAGAGATACGTTTGATTTTTAGATTAGTGTTGGTCACATCCTTATAATATTTTCCTTCAATTTAAATTTAAATTTTTTTTTAATATTATCATTATTCTACAAAGTAACCTCTTCATTTGTCCCTAGCCAAAACATCCATAGGTGGTTTTGACTAGAGTATGAAAACTTTTGAATTATATGTGTTTTATTATATTATTGTATATTAATTACCTAGTTATAGTCATGTCCCCACTAGAGGAAATGCTAGCTTCTATGAGGAGGATACGATATGTTGCATTACCTTTAAAGTTTGATATTTATAAGTTATAAAACACTTCATTTTTTTCTATATTTCTTCATGAAATTTTAATATGTTGGAGCCCCAAACTTCACAACCATATAGGATAATAAGAATTACAAGAGTCTTATAGAGGAGTTTATTCTTATGCCATAGCCAAAGGTTCAATGATTTACAATTGTTTCAAGTCCATAATAAGCTTCACACCCTCCACTTATCATTTTCTAGATGGTATATTTTTTATAAAGCTTTCCATGAAGATTGATTCCAATATATTTGTATGAAGTCACTTCCTCCAAGTAGTTGCTTTTTTTTATATATGAAATTAGAGGAAGTGAACTTTTTGGATCTAATGTTATCATAACCTTTGTTTTTTCAATGTTAAGAGTCATACCCATATTAATACAAAAATCCTAGAGAATATTTAGTTGCTTGTCAAGATCATAGGGACTCCTTGTCATAAGAATGATATTGTTTTTGTAAAAAAGAATGATGATGACTCTATTAGAAATATTCAAGGCGACACAATCTACATCTTCCAAATAAGCCACTAACATTTCCATGTATGTGCGAAAAAAGGTAAGGGATGGGATAAAACCTTTCTTTACTCCTATAATATGATTATTTATTTAAACTAGCCCTTAATGTTCCTAAACTTGGAAATAATATTACAATATAACCTTACCACAAAAATTCTCAACTCAAAAGGAAATTTTATCTCTTTTAATCTATTCCAAAGGTTAGTCCTAGGCATTGTGTCAAAAAAAATTCTAAAGATAATAGAACAACACAAGAGATTGGTTTTATTATTGTGACACTCCTCCACAATTATTCTAAGCGTAACAATGTGGTCCGTAGTGGAAGAATATATCATAAATTCAACCCAATATTTATCTCCTTTTCTATGGCTTTCTAGCCATGTGTTTATCTTCTTTTACAAATTAATTCAATATTACATGGTTGAAAGGAGCCTAATCATAATGGTCTTACAATTAGGGGGGTTGTTTTTATCCCCTCTTTTAAAAATGGGTACATTAAGGCTTTAGGTCCAAGATTTAGTGAAACCCTTCTTGACTACTAATTTGAAGAGCTTGTGGATATGGGAAATGAGTATACACCCTCCAATTTTTAAATTTTTTACTTGATAACCTTCAATATCGTCAAATTTACTTTTTATGAGCCACTTAACCTGAGACATTACATTTATTATGTAAAAGGATATTTATTTACATAAAAGATTTAAATTTTGTTCATAACATCAAAATATTTTTAAATATTTTTAAAATAGAAATTTCAATACTTGAGGAAAATAAATAATAATAATAATGATAATAGTAATAGTAATAATAAATCATATGATATATTTAATTTTACAAATCAAAATTTAACTTCAATATAGAATATTTAAATTTTCATATAAAACACAATTTAAAATCAAATATTTAAAAACTTTAAGATATAATATTTAAATTTTCATATAAAATATAATTTAAAATCAAACTTGCAATCCCTCAATGAGAGTGTTGTTCGATGGGACGTTGGATATCACGAGGGGATCTCACCACCCTGCCACCTTGCATATAATTTAAGAGGGTGGGTGGCATGGCCAACCCTCCCCAAGAAACACACATGTGAACCGTATACACTATCCACATTCTATTTTCAATCCTTCCATCACACTTCTACTCTGCAAAGGAAGAGCATACTCCCTATATTTTTTGGTGTCATTAGACCTTCTCCTGCTCCAAGTGGGACAATTTCCTTGGGAGGTTGACAACAAAAGGTCCACATCTGGTGGTGAATTCTCTTATTCATGGAATAATTTTTGGGTTGTTCACCATACATGGATGTTGAGACTCTACGATGGACCAAAATTAACCTGTAGTTGCATCCATGATTTATTGATCTTTGGGTTTTGAGGTCCACAACATAGACTATGGTAACCAAGCATTGATCAAGAATTATTCTTTGAACATAGAGGGATTTCAAATTCTAGGACTTCATTGTTTGATTCGAATTTGGTGGCTATAGGAGTCTAGGATGTCTTCCATCCTTCATACAACATGACTTCACTCAGGGTATTTACCGTCCCTTTTCTTCATTAATCTCATTCTCTAGTTTTGTCTATCATTGATGGATGTTCATTGGCTTGGTTTCAAGTCCTACTAGGTTTGGTTGTGGATGGAATTTCAGCTTCTCATGTTGTGCTATAACCCTTCCATTAGAATTAAACTTAGTTATCGTCATTTACTCTTCTCTATTTACTGGCCTTACTCGCTTTGGTTTCATAAACTCCCTTGGTTTCTGCATCTTGTGGGTTTTCTAAGCCTTATTTCCTTGAGTTTTGGTTTGTTTGGGTTTGGCTATCTAGCATGGGTTCTTTCATTTTGGTGCATTATGCCCCAGAAATAAATGTGCAATTGTTAGGGGGTTGGGGAAAAAGGCCTGCAAGGAAAGCCTCAAGCTCAAACCCATGCCCAAGAAGCCACAACCATCTTCCATTCTGCCACACCCCCTGAAATTCATGAAGAAATTCGTTAACTTGAAGGTCTCACAACCAATGATCATCAAGCTTATTCCAATTCGGAAATCCTAGAGGAGGTAGCTAATTGGATCCTTGACCCTGATCATATCAAGGGAATACAAAGCTAGTAATTGAACTACATTACCCTCCATTGGAAAATGTATGCTCTTCTAAGCACGGTCTTGAAGGAAAATCTTGAAGATCGAAATGACTTCATCTCATTTTTAATGAAATCAAGCAAGTGCAACGATACCAACACTCTTGTTTGGATAGTTTGGGTGCATAGCTCCCCCATTTTGAAATCCACCTTTAGTGTGACATAAAACCTCCTACTCAAGTTGGTACTAGTGTTCAAGATCCAGTGCCAGCCACCTCTTCAGACTCTTGATATAATGTCATGGCATCATGAAACTATTTTATTTCCTTTTGTAGTTTCGTATATGGTAGATTCAACAATTTCTAAGTTTCACTCATTTGTACTTAACATTACACTTAATCTTAAGTGAAGGGTCAAAAGATCTCATTTCCTTAATAACAAATTAAGACCAAATTTTACGTAAACAATGATATGTTTATTTAATATATGCTAAAATTTCGAAATTATATATATATATATATATATATATAATTTAAAATCAAACTTTTTAATATTAAACTAATTTAAAGGCACTTTTTCAAGTTAAAATATATATATATATATATATATATATATATATATATATATATATATATATATATATATATATATATATATATATATATATATATATATATATATATATATATATATATATACTTACCTTTAAAGCTTTAGAGATACATCATCTTCCCTATTAATAGAGGTTGTCTATCATCTTACTATTATAATGTTGACTAGTTGTGATGAGATTTTCTAAAACATTTTATTAATAATTATTGAGTGTATTTAGGAAAGTGAGACGTCGTTGCGTTTAACATAATTCTATCGGAATAGAAACGTGTATCCTTTTTTTAATATGACAACTTAATAGATTATAAAATATTTATATAAACAAATAATAAATAATAATAATAATTAGTTTTGAGAAAATAAATTAATTTAAAAATTTTAATTAAAAAAATTAATTTTTTAGTATATATAAACAATATCCCATATTATATATATTAAAAATACTTTTACGTAATATTAATTTCTTAAATATATAAGTAAATAAAAATAATTAAACACAACTCGAGATCTATTAATTTCTTAAATATATAGGTAATAAAAATAATTAACGCAACTCGAGATCAAATAGAGGGGAAAAAAATAATTTAAACCACCCGATGAGGAGGGGAAAAAATATAATTTAAACCACCCGATGAGGAGAGACATCTTTTTATTGAAATCACTAATACAAAAAATATCCATATATTTAACTTTCATATTTTAATGCCCTCCGTGAATTATGTGTTCAGTACTCCCATCAGCGTTTGAATAAGAGTTGTCCTCCTCCGATGTAAAAATTATTCATACAGTAATGACATTGTGTATATTACTTCAACTAAATATTAATCTCTTAATAAAAAGTGAGGAGAGACATCTTTTTATTGAAATCACTAATACAAAAAATATCCATATATTTAACTTTCATATTTTAATGCCCTCCGTGAATTATGTGTTCAGTACTCCCATCAGCGTTTGAATAAGAGTTGTCCTCCTCCGATGTAAAAATTATTCATACAGTAATGACATTGTGTATATTACTTCAACTAAATATTAATCTCTTAATAAAAAGTGGTAGTCCTTCATTACTAGACATGCTTTAGTCATTTCTTTAGTCATTCCCCACCTTCATGAAATTTCTTCTAATAATTAGATACTTGAATAATTACACATTATGATGACATATCAATCTTACTTTATTCACAAAAAAACGTTTCAGAAATGCAATTTCCTAAAAGGAGTGTATAACACTAATCCAACCACTTTAACTTGTCCTCCCATGAGCGTGCAACAGTAATCCCACCACTTAGATATGACACAATGTCACGACATAATATTCTTAACTTTATTAAACTAAAGAGAGCATCCAAGGAATGCAACTTTAACTTTTGCTCATAGGAGTGTACAAAACTAATCCAACCACTATAGATATTTAGAAGGCCACAAGACTTCTTAATCTCCTCTAAACTTACTTATTTTCATATGATGGTCTTGCTTACGAAATAAATATAAAGCATTACATGTTTGCATAAGTATTTTGGATTATTTCTTCGAGGACACAGGCTTAAACACATGTTTTAACGTCATTTCTAAAGTAGATGTACATTGCTTTCATTCAATATGTGCGTCCAGTTGTTCTTGTTTTTTTTTAATATACCTGCTTTAATGATATTCATTTTATATACATATTATTTTGAAAGTTGTTTGCATAAGCTTTTTGGATTCCTTCTTTTCGAACACATGCTTGAAGACATGTTTTAACGTCATTCCTAGAATATATGTACAGGTTTGAACATATGTTTTAATGACATTTCTGTACATTATTTTCATATATATATATATATATATATATAAAAGCATTGTTTTTAAATTTATTTTTCTATATATATAATGGATATAATATAGTTAATTTTAAGTTAAGAGAATACAATTTCAACTTAAAATTAAATATTTAAATATAAAAGAATCTAATTGATATGATATTGTTAAACTTAATAGAGAATATAATTTATGTTTGATGATAAAGAAGATAATAACTAATTCACCCACTTTAAAGAATTGAAAACTCAATCCTTCGTAAACTTTTGAAGATTTTGTTTTCTCTATAAAAATATTGTTCATGAAATAAATATAAAACATTATACAAGAATACAATTTCATCTTTGATCACAAGTTATATTAAACGCTAATTCGTCCACTTTTGAAAATCAAGGGGCCCACATTTCATAAGCAATAACATAGATATCCATAAACTATTACATATTGAATAAGTGAATATTTAAAATCTAAACGTGTCGACGATGTTCTATTGCATGTGATTATTACCGAAAGAGTTCTAAATATATACGATGGATCACAGAAGCCAAAAATTCCAAAAACTTCTAACCTCTTACACTTTGCAAGTATTTCATGATCCCTCTAAATCCAACCCCTAGCTTAGAACTCTCGTATACCTTTATAAAAAATTTAGATAATTGTATTAGCTATTTAACTAATTTTAAGGCCAAAATTGCGAAAAATAAAAGTTGACTTCTATTATTGAGTTATAATAGCAATAATTGATAGGTGGGCTCCTACCACACCAAACTTTCTAATAGTTGGAAATTGATTCTATTGTATTATCTCTCATAATACTAAGCTATAGCTATCTAGTTATTTCCTATGGGGTAATTGTAATTAAGTGTTTTTCTATGTGAATATTCCAACTCAGTATACTTCCTGTATAATAGAGCACTTAGAAAAAGGGTTTTATCTGCCATAGTAAACAAAAATAATCTATTAATTTGACCTTTTAGTACTCCATCCATATCTTGAAATTTGGTTGTATATTGTACACTTCAAACTCGAGTATATATTCTTTGATATTCAAACATGATGGCAATCCCATCTTTGCCAAACTCTAAAATTTAATCATGAAAGCATTGACACTTCTTTGAACTAGATTACAATTATTTTTTATGTTGTGTCAATTTCCTTTTTTTTAATGCTTTAGAAACATCCATGATCAAGGAGGTTCAGTTAGAAATATCTAAATCTTTCAATTCACTCCAAGTTTTCGGAGTGAGGACCTTAATGACATTATTAGCCACTTGTGGTTGTTTCCTATTTATTATTGGACCTTTTTGATATTTTCTTGAACCTATGAGGCCAAATTATTTTCATCATCCATTAAAATGAAATAATCCCTAAGATGATATTATCTGAGAGCACATGCTTTGACCCAACCAAATAAGTTCTCCCTTTCAATTTCCTCTCTACCAACTCCAAATATTTTTACAATTTTTCTCTAATTTTATGTTCTCAAGTTATTAGCTCCTCTTTCTCCCTTAATTAATATTTAGCAATATCAATATCATTATTATTTATAATGATCAATTTCTTGAGATCTCCAATTTCGATCTCTTTGATATTTGAATAATAAATATCCCTTTCTAATTGATTTTTAGTATCAACTTGATCTAGGTGGATATTGGTGGCCACCCACCTCTTCCATTGTCTCTATTTCTCTATCTTCATGGCATTTTTCCTATGATTTTTGGGTCCCAAATATACGTGGTTGTTTTGAGGCCATCAATTATGTTTTTTGGAAATTCAAAGGGCCAAGGTTTACCATGGCATACCCTAGCCCCAATCAAAAGTTTTATTCCTTAGAAAAATCTTTCCAACAAGCTACCTTGCACCCTAAACACATATTGTATGCAAAATTTTCACCCCTAAGAATCCAACGTATCAAATAACCACCTCGAAGCCCCAAAACCTTTTGTCATTTCATCTTCTAGGGTTCTATTTTTGGACCTCTAAGGTTCTCTTATTTTTTATGCCCTTAAGGAGGTTTTCTATCACGTAGGGAACTATGCTGACCAGTAAATGAGATGGACAAATTTGTGATAGGAGAGATACAAAATGGTGTCAGAGTACACAAATAATTTCCATACCTCGCGCTCAAATCTAGGTATTAGATACTTTAAGCGGAACCTGGTCTTGAAGTATCATAGTGACCTACATAGGTACATCGAAAAGGAAATGGATTTCCTAGAAAAATCCTCATTGGGCACTACTTATCAATATTCTATTAAAATTGAGTAGAAATTGAAGCCATGGAATAAGCAGGAGTTCAGGTCTACAAATCTACTGCAATAGAAGTCTGGAAAATGTTTCCCTAAATAACAGAACCAAGGATAAATAAATGAGATTCAACCTCAAGACAGCTGCCTCAAGGTGCAAGAAAAGAAGGGTAATGGTAATTTAGAAAATGACACTAGAAATTGATGTGAGTTCCACAAAATCCCTTGGAAAAACACTAATTTAAGTCACTTAAAATAATCATTGTCAAAAGAGCTCAAATAAAAGGAAATAAACTATGGCTCTAATTTGTATTTAAAATAATGTAAGAAAGGCATATCATCAATGAAAGACCTATTGTTACCATTTCCACCTTAAAAATCCAACCAAGCGAGCCAAAGGAGATAAAAGAATGGGAGGGGATCTTCCATTCATAGATGTGGGTGAATGGGACCCCACTCCATTTCATCATTGACAGTGAGAGCCAAAAGAACCTATATCATCTAAGGTCATCAATGTTAGGTCCCTATTATACTAGTGCAACCCCTTTATTGTTATTATTAGCGTAGTCCCATATTGTTATTGTTGTGCCCATGTAGCCCCCATATTGTTATTATGCCCCATAGAAGCCCACTATTATTATTTTTGTGTCTTTAAATTATTATTGTTATGTAGACTCTAATTATATTGTGACCCCTTAGACTCTTATATATAGCAAGGAGGTCTAATAATTTGTAACATTCAAGAATTGGTCATTTATGTGGTGTAAAGGAGGTTTCCCCCTCGAAGAGGCTAATTTTTAAGTCGTTGATATATATTTTTTATGATCTGGTTGCATAATGTTTGGTATCAAAGCTTTGGATTCTAAATTTTCCCTGCTTCAAACAAGACCTCTTAGTATTTTTTCTATAACTTTTTTTCTACCAAGCTTCAGAAGTTTAAATTGAAACCACATAGATATGAAATCTTGATGAACATTGTTTAGGAATTTCAGATCTTGGTTCGCTATATTTTCTGATATATGGCTGAAGAATTTATTTTTTCTCCATGCTCCATATTTCAATCTTAAACAAGTGACCTAGGGAAAATCGTCATAACTTTATCTTCAAGAATCGGAGTTGAATTTCGTAAAATGTGATAGAAAGAAAATGGATTGTAGTTTCTCTTGTATTAATTTTAGGGTCAAATAAGAAATAGTGAAAAGTAGAATTTCGTACAAGTTCACTTTATGCAACCAGTCCATAATCAGGTCATCGTGGGAGATTTGACATAACTTCATGTTAAAGAACCCAATTTTGAATTAAATTGTGGCATTAGAAAGAGGACTCACAGGGATAGCATTGGACATAATTTCAAACCATGAAGAGACAAAATTGAAAAGTTACAACAGTTTCAATATTTAGATCCTAAAAACCAAGAAAAATATGTGTACTTTAAAAAAAATCATAACTTTTGTTCAAAAATCAGTTTGAAGTGATTTAAAGGGCATAGTGAAGCATATATATTGTTGTTTTATTCTAAATTTCCTTGAAGAAAAAAATGGACACACCTAGTAAGCAACTAGAAATATATACTATGATGCATGAAGAAGGGGAATAAATGAAACATGATATGTCAAAATTACGATACCAAGTACAACAAATTTCACTCTAATAAAGAGTAACAAAAAATGAAATGGAATCTAAGATGGATGGCTTGAATAATGGTTTAAAATAATACATGGAAGCTAATATGGATTGCTTGAAGAATGGTTTAGAAGCAGACATGGAATATTTGAAGGATGGAATAAATGTTAAGATGGATGGTTTAAAAACAAAAATGAAAAGGGACCTAGAAGATTTGAAGGAAGGTTTGAAAAAAATTCTACAAGAAATGCTTCCTAATGGTGACAAGGTACTCCATGAAAAAAATTATGAGGATAAACAGACTACGAATTTTGATTTTAGAGACTCTAATAGTGGGTTGAAGACTAGCCACTTTCCAAGGATTGCTATGAGGAATTTTTATGGAAAGGATTTGGTAACATGGATACTATAGATGGAGCAATTATTTGAGCTACATAATGTGTCGAACACACAAAAGGTACGCATTGAATCTTCATATTTATAACAAAACCAATTTGTGTGGTATCGATGGCTTTGTTCTCATAAATCAATTGTCACTTGGACACTTTTTTCGAAAGAATTGGTAGAATATTATGAGGATACAAAGACATATGCATTTTTTATCTAATTGATAAATCTCAAAAAAATGGTTAAATGACAGAACACATTGAGAACTTCAAAAGATTGAATATCAAGGTAAATGATATTGTAGAGGAGCATATGATTGGTTTCTTCATGGGAACTTTAAAGGATAATGTCCAAGTTGAGGTTCTGATTTGGGAACTTGATTCATTGGAGAAGGCATTCAAGGTGGCAAGAAAATTTGAAAGAAAAATTATGGCAACAAGAAAGTCTACCACTCAACTATAAAGAAGGAAGTCTTGTTTCTTCTAGCCTTCCACAACCTACAAGGTTGACACCACAACAATAGGAGGAAAAAGGAGAAAAAATGATTTGTTATATTTGTGATAGAAAATACACTAAATGTCATAAATAAGGATTTTTTATAGTTTTGATAGAAAATTCACTAAATTTCAAAATTTTACTAAGAAGAAAGTATTTTACATAGATTGTTAAGAGGAAGAATGAAAGGAACAAGAAACATAAAAAGAAGAGGAGATACACCAAGAACCAACCGAATATAAAGAAGAAGTGAATCTGATCATATCTTGTAATACATTGGTAGGAATTACCACTCCCAAAACTCTCAAGGTACAAGGATATATAAAGAATAAAAAGGTAATGGTGTTTATTGATTCAAGTAGTACCCATAATTTTATTCATTGTAAGATAGCCAAGGAATTAAATTTCTTCCTCTGTCCAGCACCAGAGTGTCAAGTGATGGTTGCAAATGGAGGAAATATAAATTTCTCTTGAACGTGTCATAATATCAATATAGCCATGGGGTAATATGTAATGAATATTTAAATTCTTTCTATTCCAATGGGCGGTGTTGATGTTGTACTAGGATTCCAATGGTTACAAACTTTGGGGACGATATATTTAATTTTCAAGAACTTTCATGAATTTTTTGGAAAGGAAAGGAAATTGAATTAAGGGGTAATGAAAGGAAACTAGGAAGATAATTAGCTCTAATGGCATTATAAATATTTTTATGAAAGAGAAACGGGGAATAATTGCACAATTATGTGGATTATAGGTTCAAACATCGAAATCATTTATTTCTCCAGATCTCCAAAAATCCTTGGACAATCATTCCAAGGTATTTGAGATTCCAAAATTCCTCCCACCTATTCATGATTATGTTAATTCTATTCACTTGATTCTAGGAATTATTCCTCCAAACATCAAGCCTTACAGATATCCATATGCCCAAAAGAGTGAAATTGAATGTATGGTTTCAAAAATGTTAGAGGTCGGTATAATTTAGCCTAATCAAAGTTCTTTCTCTAATTCAGTAGTATTGGTGCACAGGAAGGATGGATCATGGTGCATGTAAGGATCTCAACAAGATCACTATTAAAGATTAATTTACCATTTGTGTCATTGATGAATTTTTGGATGAATTACATAGAGAAATTTAGTTCACCAATTTGGATCTTCGTTCAGGATACCATCAAATTAGAATGAAGACTTAAGACATTCTAAAAATATCATTGAGAACTCATGAAGGTCGTTATGAATTTTTAGTCATGCCTTTTGGCCTTACTAATGGACCTTCCACATTTCAATGTTTGGTGAATTCCATTTTCAAACCCTTCCTTAGAAAATTTATGTTATTATTTTTTGATGATATACTAATATACGACAAGTCTTGGAAGGGTCATGTTCAACATGTTGTCAGGGTGCTCAAACTATTGGAGGAGAAACAATTATATGAAAAAATATACAAATGCTTCTTTGGAGTACAGGAGGTGGAATATTTGGGCCATATTGTATCTCATGATGGTGTTAAGGTAGACCCTAACAAAATTAAATCCATCAAGGAATGGAAAATCCACACAACCCTAAATCATCTTCAAGGATTTCTTAGGTTGATTGGGTATTATCACAATTTTGTTAACATTTATGGGAAAATAGCAGTGCCTCCAACAGCATTACTGAAGAAAGATTTATTTTTGTGGACTCCATAAGCAACTAAGGCCTTTGAACATATTAAAGAGGTAATGTTCCAAGCACCTATCTTAGTTACACCATATTTCACAAAAACCTTTATTAAGGAATGTGATGCCTCAAGAAATGGAATTGGTGTTGTTTTAATTCAAGAAGTAAGACCCATTTCTTTTGAAAGTTGTCCATTCAAGGGAAATTATTTACCAATTCTGAAAGAAAGAGTGTCATCATGGTGGTATCATAGACTTACCATGTATGTACATTTTTGTGCATTATCTCATTTATTTAAATACAGGACAATTTTTACTGCATTTATGGAAACAATTCAAAAGGTACATGGAAACCTAAAGATTATTGTAAGAGACAAAGATCCCATTTTCGCTGGAAATTTTTTGATGGAATTATTTTCTTGTCTGGGTACTCAATTAGCTCACAGCTAATCTTATCATCCTCAATTTGATGGGAAAATTGATATAGTAAACAAATTTTTGGAAGGATATCTTCATCTCTTTGTATCTGATAAAAAAAAAGAATGGGTGAAGTGGTTACCTTTGGTTGAATGGTGGTATAACACTTCTTTTCATACTATAGAAAAAATGACCCCATTTATGGAACTTTATGGATATCATCCGCCATCCATCACATCATCTTTAAGGGAAATTTATAAGGTTAAAGTAGTGGAATATCACATTGAGCATCAAAAAAAAGTTCTCCAACTCTTAAATTATAACCTCACTCTGGCACAGAATCGAATGAAACAACAGGTCGATCAACATCACGGTGAAAGAATTTTTTATGTAGGTGAATGGGTATTTTTACAGCTACAACCATACAAACAAATGTTGCTCAAGAAAGCTAAGAAGGATGATAAATTATCACCCAAGTAATATGGTCCTTACAAGGTGTTGCAAAATATTAGTACTATGGCATACAAATTGGAGTTGCCTACATCTTCCCAAGTATGCCATGTTTTCCATGTTTCATGTTTAAAGAAGGTTATCGGTGACAAGCTCCCGGTTCAAAAAATATTGCCAAAACTTGACGAATAAGGAAAAATCATATTTGATCCTGAAGAAGTCAGGAAAAAAATAACTCGACAGCTACAAAATCAATCAATTTCAGAGTAGCTCATTAAGTGGAAGAACTTACCCGTTGAATATTCCATGTGGGAGGATGAGAATTTTATACAGAAGCATCTAGAACTACTCAAGCATTGAGGACAACACTTTTTTGAAGGAGAGGGGCATGTTAGGTCCCTATAATACTAGTGTAGCCCCTTTATTATTATTGTTAGTGTAGCCCCCTATTGTTATTGTTGTGCCCATGTAGCCACCATATTGTTATTATGCCCCATAGAAGCCCACTATTATTAGTGTTGTGTCCTTACATTATTATTTTTATGTAGGCTCTAATTATATTTTTACCCTTTAGACTCCTATATATTGAAATGAGGTCTAATCATTTGTGCCATCCAAGAATTGTTCATTTATGTGATGTAAAGGAGGTTTCCCCCTCGAAGAGGTTAATTTTGAATTCCTTGATATATATTTTTTGTGATATGGTTGCATAAAAATTAAGATATTAAAGTTGTCAATAGTGCCACACCTCCAACCATACATTGATTGGTTGAGCCATTGATGATGCATCGATGCCAGCCACCAGTGTCACTTGTATTATGAGATCAAGCCCTTCAAATATGAGGTATTATGTGATGTTTCCCCACTTGAATTTTTTTATGTTCTTTTAGGATAACCTTGTATATGGAAATTTCATGTTATTTATGATTCTCATCCCCGTAGTGCCATTGTTTCTCTCAGAGGTCAACTCTATAGGATATTAGAGATAGCCCCAACTACTGCAATTTCATTAATCTTAGGAAAAAAATGCGAAAAGGTAATCTCTCATACTACAAATTTTGTTCCCTTCATGGTTTTCTCAAAAGGTGAAAGTAAGGTCACTGCAACCACCAAAACCTATACACAAGGCCTCACTACACAAAAGAAGCAAGTGGACAAGATTGTAGAGACATACAAAGATAAATTTGCTCCACCTATGGAGGTTCCTCTACATTACTAGGTCAAACGCTCAATTGAATGTATACCTAGTGCTCATTTTCCTAATGGCCCAATATATAGATGCTCTAACTTGGAGAATGAGGAAATAAAATTTCATATTCATGATTTCATCCAAAAGGGCCACATTCGATCGAGCTCCTCACCTTGCAAGAGTCCAATTGTATTGGTGCAAAATAATGATGGGGCATGGAGAATCTATATTGATTATAGATCCCTATATAAAAGAACTATCAAGAGAAAATACCATATCCCTGGGATCTATAATCTTCTTAACTAGCTTAAGGGTTCTATTTTTTTTAGTAATATTTATCTGAAGTCAGTCTACCATGAGGTTTTGATCAAAAAATATAATATATGGAAGACAACATTCAAATATGAAGAAGGCTTTTCCGAGTGGTTTTTCATACCCTTTGGCTTGACTAATGCTCCAACAATGTTTATGAGGATGATGGATGATTTCCTTTGACCCTTCACAAACTCTTTTGTGGTTGTATATTTGGATGTCATCCTCAGCTTCAGCAGAACCTAGGCAGAATGTTTGCAGCACATTTAGTAGGTCTTGAGCACCTTGTGGAAACAAAAGTTATATGAGATTTGGACAAATTCCCATTTAGCATGAAGAAAATTCAATAATTGGGATACATTGTGGATGAACATGGGTTCCATGTGGACCTAGCCAAGATCCAATTCATTCAATATTGGCCAACCTAGATGACTCTAGTAGAGCTTCATAACTTCTTGGGTATTGCTACCTTCTACCAAAGGTTTGTATCAGGGTTCTCTTATATTTCTTAGCCCTTAAGTCAAGCAACCAAGGGTAGAGTAAAAGAAAATTTTCCCTAGTATGAGTCATATAAGAAATCATTCGAGGATATGAAACACCACAGAAATATTATTGCCAACTGACCAAAGTGGGAAGAAAAAATTTTATGATAAAGGTGTTCTTCGATAATATCATCATGACTCTCAAATTCATGTGTGGTCCCAATACCGAACCAAATATGACGAGTAGCTGGGTCCTGGCCAATTGTATACCACCACTAATAAACACCAGAATAAGCAATATTGATCGAACCGGGAGCCCAACCATGACCCTAGAATGATAAGGGCTAGTCCATCCAGATCCTGACATGATCATTCTTGGAAATACAATAGAGTGTCTAGAAATCCACTGGCTATCGATCATGAAAGACCACAAATTGGGGGAATTTGCACCTACTCTACTTTTTCAAGGACATGCAAGAAACGATAAGAAATCTCATTGTTAATTGAGAGAGACTTAGTCACTATCCACCAATCCTTACCCTGCCAAACTTTCAAAAAATATTTGAGATTGAGATATATATCTATGATTATGTTATTAGAGAAATTCTCACTTGGAAAGTATATATGGTGGCCTATCATAGTGAAACACTAATATTTTTTGAAGATACACCACCTATGAAAAGGAGATTTAACCCCTCGTGTAGGCTTGCCAACAATGAAAGAATTATATTCTGGGGAAGGATACAATCATCCACATTGATCAAAGGATTCTACAATTTTTGTAGGCACAAGGAAAGTTACAGAATAACCACCATAAAAAATGGTCCACATACCTGCAAAAAATCCATTTCAACATCAAATACAAGAAGGGTAACACTAATCATGTCACAAATTTCCTCAATCGACCCTAAACTATGGCACTAGCTAGAGTTCTTAACTTGTGGGCATGATACATATATTTGTCCATAATTGTACAAAAATGACTATGACTTCGCTACCACATATCGTATGTTTATCGCAGGAAATAAAGTTCTAGAATTACACCTTCAAGATGCTCTCTTACACTACCTAGGACACCTTTTTGTTCCTTTAAGCGAGGGTGCCAAGATGATCTGGGAGGAAAATTACAGTTGGGTGGCAAGGAACTTTAGTGTGTACAAGACATTAACAATACTTCAAAATTATTTCTACTAGCCAAAGCTTCGACAAGGTGTCTAGCGGTATATTATATCGTGCATTTTTTGTGCCATTACTAAACCAACCATCAAGAAAAAAGGGTTGTACATTCCTCCACCTAGCCCAAAAAATCCCTAGGAGTTAGTCTTCATGGGTTTCATGTTTATTTTTACATCCACCAAGCATGATAATGATTGTGTGTTTGTGTTTTTCGACTACTTCTCTAAGATGGACATTTTGGAACCATGTAGGAAGAGTATCACCACTAAAGTCACTACTAAACTCTTATTTGAGCATGTTTTGTTCATTTTGAGCTATCTAGGACTATTATTTCAAATAAGGAAAATAGATTCCTCAGCGCCTTTTGGTCCATATTATGGTATCTCATGGATAAAAAGTTAACAAAATCAACTACCCTTCATCCCCAATCAAGTGGAAAAACAAAAGTGGTCAACAATATTATTGTGTATATCTTTCACACATACAACTCCAAGCATCTGCGTACATGGTATGAAATCCTTCCATATGTTCATCATAACTATAACACATCCATCCAATGATCTATTGACCATGGTCCTTTTCAAGTATGCTTAGGGTTCCAAAAATTAGCCCAAATTGATGGAGTTATTCCCATTGCATATTTAGTAATAGATTCCTCCAATGATAAATTCAAGGAAGATACAGAAACCAAAATTATTAAATTGGTCTAACACTTCCAACAACAGGTCCACGATATCCTACAAAAATCCAATGCCTAGAACAAGTAGCAACATGACCAGCATAAGGTTCCACATAATTTTTAGGTTGGTGATAAGGTGTGGTTACATTTACAGAAAGAGTGCATCATAGGCCCCCATAGGAAGCTCAAACGACTCCAATATAGTCCTCACAAAATCACAAAGTAGATGGGTGAAAATGATTTTGAATTGAGCTTTCCCCCTTTCCTTAGGTTGCACCCAGTAGTTAATGTGGAGTTGCTTCGACCATAATTTCCACCATTTTTGTAAACCTTAGAGGTAGTTGAGAAATTGGACCCCGTATAAATCAATATTTACTACATTTAACAGGCTATAATAATGGGTCAAATAAAGGAAACCAAGACAAACAATGTTACCGATGAAATAGGTAACCACACTGTTACCTACTTTTTTTTTGGTAGCATAGAAAGCACCTGATTTTGAAAAGTAGTGATGCAAAATCACCTTTTGTTTTTTTGAAGCACATTTTCGACACTCTAATATTTTTATTTATGAAGTATGAATATTTGTTTTAAAATTTTAGTGATTTTCATGCTAATTTTGAAACGTATTGATGCAGCATCAACCTTTTTTTTTTAGAGCGGTGATTTTCATGCTAATTTTGAAACGTATTGATGCAGCATCAACCTTTTTTTTAGAGTCGTGATTTTCATGTTCGTAATAAAACACAAAACTTAGATAAAAATATATATATAAAAACAATTTAAAAAACCAATAAAAATGTAAAAAAAAACAAAATTAACTCGTAAAAATAAAAAATTTAAACAAAAATAAATTAAAAAAACAAAAAACAAAAAAACAAAAATATTCGAAAATTATATCCAAAGAAATGACAAAATTTGAAAAAAAAAACACATAATTTAAAGAAAAAAAAAAAACAAAAATTAACGAAAAAAATTTAAAAAAAAAACATCAAAAACACTTTTTCTAAGTTATTAAAAAAAACCATATAATTAAAAAAAAAAAAAAATAAATAAAATAAAATAAAATAGAAAATTTAAAAATAATTTAAATTACAAAATTAAAATTTAGATAAAAAAAATAAAATACAAAAAAGAAAAAATTAAATTTAAAAATTAAAATTAAAATAATAAGAAGAAGAAGAAAAAAATACAAATTTTAAAATTAACAAAAAAAACAAATTTAAAAAATAAATAAATAAATAAAAATAAAATTGAAAAAGAAAATTAAAATAAAATAAAATAAAAAACTATCATTAAAAAACAAAAACAAAAAATGAAAAAAACCACGTGCAAATAATTAAAAAACAAATATCCATAAATTTACCGTTTTTTTTTTAAATGAAACAATTTATAAATTTTAAAAATGAAAAACTAAATAAACTAAAAGATTAAAAATAAATTAAATTAAATTAAATTTAAATTTAATAAATAAATTTTAAATTTTAAAAAATAATTAATCTAAAATATTAAATTTAAAAAAAAATTATAATAAAAAAATAAAAATAAAAAACAATTTAAATTTAAAATAAAAAATTTGAATTAAAAAACAAATAATTTTAATTTTTTTGAATTTAAAAAAAATAAATAAATAAATAAAATTTAAAAAAAATATATTAAAAATTAAAAATAACAAAAAATAATAATTTTTTACCGTGGTGGCACCGCCAATCGGCCTCCAACCCAGGTGGCGGCGGAGGCCGGCCGCTGGGCGAGAGGCCTATTCCGAGAATCGCCCTAAGGCCGATTCCGGGAATCGCCCTCCCGCAGTGGGAGGCTGATTCCGGGAATCGCCCTGCCACGGCGCGGGAGGCCGATTCCGGGAATCGGCCTCCCGCCCAGCGGCTAGCCTCCACCGCCACCTGGGCGAGAGGCCGATTGGCAGCGCCACCACGATCAAAAAATTCTTTTTTTTTTTTTTTTATAAATTCAAAATTTTTTTTTTTTTTTTTAAAATTTGATTTTTATATTTGAAATTTAATTTGTTTTAATTTTTTTTTTTTCTTTTTTTTTTTTTTTTTTATTCCTTTTTTTTGTTTTTAATTATTTTTTTCTAAATTTTGTTAAAAAATTTTATTAAATTTTGTTTTTTCTTAATTTAGTTGATTTTTTTTTTCATATTTTTTTTTATTATTAAATTTTATGTTTAGTTTTTTCATTTAATTTTTTAAAATTTAGTAAATTTTGTATTTTTTTTTAATTTATTTGAATTTAATATTTTTTTATTATTATTTTTTAATTACATAATTTTTTTATATTTTTTTTATTTCAATTATTGTGTATTTAAAATTATATATATATATATATATATATATATATATATATATATATATATATATATATTAAACTTAATATTTTCAAATTAATTTGTTTTTTATTTTATTTTTTATTTAATATATTTTTTTAATTTATTTTTTTCAATTTTTCAATTTTAATTGATTTTTAAAGTTTTTTTATTTTTTATTTTAACAATGATTTTTTTTCCTTTATATTTAAAATTTATTTTTTATTTCAAAATTTCTTTGTTTATTCATTTATTTATTAAAATTTAATATTTGTTTTTTTTTAATTTAATTTGTTATTTTAATGTTAAACTTTTTTTAAATTTAATAAAATCTAATATATAATATATATATATATATATATATATATATATATATATATATATATATATATATATATATATATATAATTTTTTATAATTTAAATTTAATTTATTCTTTAAAATCTATTTTTTTTTTAATATATATTTTTTTATATTTAATATTTTTATTGTATTTTATTTTTCATTTTTTATTTTTAATTAATTTTTCATTTTTTTACTTTTAATTTCAATATTTTTTTTTTAAGTTTTAAATTCATTAAAATTTAATATATTTCTTTAAATTTAATTTTTTATTTTAAAATTTAAATTTAAATTTTTCTAATTTAATAAACAATTTCTTTTTCTTTTTCAAATTTAATTTCTATATTTTTTTTTAATTTCTTTCCTTTTTTAACTTTCTTCTTCTTCTTCTTTTCTTTTTTTTTTAATTTAATATTTTTATTTTGTTTTTATTTTTATTTTTTTATTTCTATATATTTTGAAATTTTGAATTAAAATTTTTATTTTGTTTTTATTTTTATTTTTTTATTCCTATATATTTTTAAATTTTAAGCTTTAAAATGTTTTTATTTTTTAAATTTATTTTTTTCTTAAATTTTAGGATTTTTTTAATGTTTGAATTTTAAAAATTAAAAAATGTTATTTCTATTTTTACAAAATGTCAAAAATATGACATAATTTTTTTTTTTGTTATTCCAGCATCAACTGGTTTTGTTTTGAGGGTGTTTTTTCAATCCTTTTTTCAAGAAACAATTTTGTTTTTAGCATTATTTTATAAAATGTTGAAATTTGACCTTCAAAAAAAACCAAGTGCGTTCTGGAATACACTTTTTTTGTTTTTGGGGTGTTTTTTCATGTTTTTGAGTCTTTTTGGGTTAGAGTTCCCGTTTTGAGGTCAAGTTACCTATTTCATCGGTAACAGTGTTGACAAAGGATACCTACCAACAACACATACAACTCTACCAGGTTGTCAAAGTAGGGCAACTTCTTCATAAGGCAAGTGACTCACTAGGAGCCAAATTTAAAAGAAAAAAATTCATCTGATGAGAAAATTGATGCAATAGATACCATTTATTCATAATGGGGTGGGGAATTGATCCAAGCGGATATTGATGGCCACCCATCTCTTTCAATGTCTTAACAATTCTCTATCTTCTTGGCATTTTTCCTATGACTTTTGGGTCCTAAAATTTTGAGGTTTTTTTTAATCCCGAAATAATTTGTTTTGAAAATCGAGGGCCAAGGGTTTTGATTCCCTAGGCCTAACTAATTTTTTTATTTGTCGGATAGTTATTTCCAATGATAAATGCACCCTAGATAAATATTGTATGGAAAAGTTGTGCCCTCGGGAAGTTGATGTACCAACTGACCACCTCGGGGCCCATAAACCTTTTGGCATTTCATATTCTATGGTTAATTTTTTTTAACTCTATGGTTCTATGTTTGTGCTAAAATTCTATTCAATTAGCCTCTTGTAACAAATTTTGTGAATGTGGATAGTCACCATCTCTCTATGTTTGAAATATATCCACCGCCATTCTATCCAATTTGTGTTCTATATTATTATGTTATTTCATTTATTAATATAAGTTAGGCTTTCATCACATTAGTATTATATTTGCTATATTTCCCTATGTTTTTTCCATTTACTTTGCTGCATTTCATTTCCTTCCTTGTACAACCTAGATCACAATTACTATGGATGGTTTACCTAAAGAAGGACTTGAACCTTTAAGCTCACATTCTCTTTTTGTAATGCTTGATTTTGTTGTCGTTGCAATTCCATTTGACTAGTAATTTGTATCATATGCTGCAATATTTGGTCCTTCTCTCGATCTATATTCGTAAATTCTAAATTTTATACATGGTCAATATTAGAATTTTAAAATTTCTTCTTCAACACTTGAATGTTAATATCTTTATTTTTAGTAAAACCTTCTACACCATTTTCATCTTCGAAGAAATAATTTACCATAGAATATAAATAATTACCGAGAAGAATAATAAAACATAACCAGCAACAAAAACACATAAACATGAACATAGATGTTTATCCAGAAAAAAACCAAACTCAGGGGAAAACCCATCCAATGAAATTTCAATAGCCTTGGAAAATCCCTTTCCAACCAGGCCATGTGAACCTTCACCGCTCACCTCCAGGCCCATCTTACAATAAAGTCTTCCCATCCTTTTATAGGCTCCACTACTTGCAATACCATGAGCCAAAAACCATGGGTGCACAATACCATGTGCCCCAAAACTACCTAATTATTTAACCTGGTCAACCTTGACCCTAACCCCTAGTCAATTTACCTAACATTCCCCCCTTAAACTTGACTTGGGGTTCCTTGACTAAATCCAACCAACCTTGCCAAGTCAGTGAGCCCCACTCACTTTGGCCCTCACCCCCCTCAATGTTTTATACCCAAGGTAATTGTTAGCTTGGCATCTCCCCTTTCACCTAGGTCTAACCCAGACTTTACCAGTAATTAGCAAGGGGTACGCATGCCATACCAGGTCTTACAGTATGCCCATTTACATGTAATAAAATTTTGATTGCATTAAAATAATTTATTTTTTTTCTGCTTGATGCCAAATTCTCTAGCCTTGCACTTCATGCCTTCTCCTCTCTGTTTCCTTTGTGGAATAGACAGTTGTGAAACAAAAAAACATATCTCCATTCATAGACCAATAAAACCCTTGGCTACAAAAGTGTCCCTCTGAATCCAAATATGGATCTGATATCAAATGAAGAAATAATTTACTGAATAAATCATTTACCAGAGAATATAAATAATTACCAAGATGAATAATAAAACATAGGCAGCAACAAAAACACATAAACATGAACATAGATGTTTATCCGGAAAAAAACCCCAACTCAGGGGAAAACGCATCCAATGAAATTTCATTAGCCTTGGAAAAAATCCCTTGCCAACTAGGCCATGTGAATCTTCACCGCTCACCTCCAGGCCCATCTTACAATGAAGTCTTCCTAGCCTTTTATAGGCTCCACTATAGGCAATACCATGAGTCGAAAACCATGGGTGCACAATGCCATGTGCCCCAAAACTACCCGATTGTTTAACCTTGTCAACCTTGACCATAACCCCTACACCTAACAATCTTATGGGTCAACACCATAATCCACTATCCATTTTTCTAACTAATTAATTCTAATCCATTTTGTTTTATTGGCCAAATTTTCATGTCTGTATTGTTTTTTAAAATTATTTTCCATTTTTTCTATTTTTCCCATGTTGACTAAAGTCTTCATCACATCCCTATATATTATTTCTCTTATCTATCTATGTAAGTCCTTTTTATCAATCATAATTATTTCATCCAATTTTAAATTGGGTCTGATGAATTTATAATCTCCAAATCCTTTGATTGTTGTAATTTTTGGGTCTAAAATTAGCCAAATTCAAATGTCATTTTTGAAATTATAAGGTTAATAATAACCTCATTTGGGATGGGCATTGATTCCAAATCTGAGGATACATTTCCTTCCTTGCTTGAACATTTTCGTTTTTACATTCATGAACTAACAAAACAAATTTCTCTACTTTAATTTTTCTAGACTTATGATATCCTATTGTCCCTTTTAAGCACTTTGTTGGTCCTTGTTTTTGGTGGAAAATAGTCATCACAATAAAATTTATTCTACTCAAAATAAGCTTATCACTCACCACTTTTATCACATTTTGTCTTTATTTTTACCGATAAAACCGCTTAGTACTTTTTTTATTTCCTTTATATTTTTGAATTTTGGCATTTTTTATGCATTTTGAAATTATTTTTACTAGATTTTATAAGAAAATAGACATTCTATTAATTTCTCCTTCGTTGAGATATATGAAGACATCCTAGGAGAAAATGAAGACATGGGTTTTTTCATTGGTTTTCTTAGATATATCATGTCCTATTGGATCTACAAAAAAGACACCACAGGGGCCTGGTCAACATGCATTCAATGTAGCTACTTGGGAAAAAAATTACACTATCGCAGCAAGGAAATCCGCCAAAGTTTCATTAGCTCGTGATTTTGCACGATTTTAGCCACTTTAGAAATCAAATGTGATCTATATATATGATAAAAATAGGAATTATGTGGGAACCATCCCCACGATGCCACATTTTTTTTTTATTCTAACCATACTCAAGACAATAACAATAGATTACTAGATACAGGAACCATGCTACCATTTATTTACCCCATATGTAATGCAGTTAAGTCTCAAAATGCATTCATAAGAAAATAAATATTTTCATTTTTTAACTAATTGTTTGATAGCCACATCCATTATAAAATTCACATACAATAAAAAATAGATCAACATTGGAAACACGTAAATTTTAAGGTACATATGTCAATATCCAATAAATTTACAATTCAACCACCATATAATTCACTTTTACATTATGGTAATTACAGATACAACAAAATCATTTAATAAAATAGCATGAATACAACAAGTAGTATTCACCAAGGAGTGGAGATTTGATCTCGGCCTTGCCGTTGCTTGCGCTCCCTTATTTTTTTCCATGTTATCATGTGGAGAATGATGCATCCTAACCAAATGTTGATGACTCGTTGGCTGACCTCCCATCATACTCCTTGGGTACTCTTCTTCCCCACAGAACTATGAGTTACAATGGGGTTTTACAGAAGAGGAAGAATGTTAGATGGCGAAGGAGAGCACACTTGGCTCAAGAGTCTCCTCTCTAAAGATATCCACCTCACCAAACTCACTATAGGCTTCGTAGTCACTCATAATAGCATTATGAAATCCATCCAGCAACAAGGAAAAAGGTCCCCCTTCTCTCATAGCTTTCCCCTTCTTTTATAAGAGGCTTCATAGGTTACACTTGAAATTTCATGCACTATAAATATTTTTTTTTATTAATAAGAAAAGTTTGATTATTCGCCCACCCATGTGTGATTCTCTCATAAAGGATCTCCTAATTTGTTTATTTAAAGTTTTATTGAAAAATAATAGTATTCCTCACCCCAACATGACTCCCTATTACTACTCCTATTTGTCTCTTGATGCCCCATTTATACTCCTTATTTTATGTTCATTACTACAGTCAACTGTTAGGTCTCATATTTGGTTTCCCAAATACTCCATAGTTTAACTCAAATTAAGTCTTAGATGGAAATTCTTGTGTTATCTCTTGCCACATGCCGGTTCTCTCAAGAAACTAAATTTCTTTGATTTAATTTGTTATTTTTATTTTCATTCTCCACCTTCTTTTATTAATGAGGTTTAACTATTCTAGGATTAATGTTTCTAACTAAAATTATGCCCCTTTCCCCTCTTTTCTTATTAAAATCTTACACACTTTGGATTTACTTATATGCATATTATCTACCTAAAATTTTCTAAACGTGGGAAGGGTGAGTTCTCAATTGATCCAATCTTTTCATTTCTTCTTATTCTCCATTTACCCTAAGGTTTGCTCTTGATTTAGTTAACTTGGTTCTAAAATCTCACTTACATCATTATGTGAATTAGTATGATTACCATATCTTAATTATATTTTAGTAGTTTCTTCTTGATGCAAGGGTACCAATTCGGTTGTTCCCTTCATGAAATTCCCTTCGCAGTTCCATGGGTGTCATGTCAATCAATTTCATCTTGATTCCAAGAGTGACAATTTGGTCATGCCCTTCAAGAAATTCCCTTTCGAAGTTCCAATGGTGCCATGCTAATCAATTTCTTCTTGATGCCAAGGGTTCCAAGTCAGTCATGCCCTTCAAGAACTTCCCTTTTGAATTTCCAAGGGTGCCACACCGCTTACCCTCCAAGCATCTAGTGACTATGAGTTGAAAAACTAGGTGCAAAAATGGATACCATTATCCTTCTCTATGTTGTCATCTATAGAGATACTAATGGTGTTAGGGATCAAGGAATCCACCTTGATGTGTGCCCCCTGTTACACATCATTTTGTCACCATTAGGAAAATGACCGTTAATTTGAATCTTTTCTATCCATGAAAATGTTCCAAAGAATTCCCATGCAAGGTTAAAATATTAGCAACCCCAAAAACAAAAAAAATTATGGAATTTATGCTTGAGTGTTATGAAAGAGTATTCTTGAATAATTCTTGTTTTCATGAATTAGGGTAAAGGCTTCATCTGATGTTTTGTAGATCTATCAAAAGAAGGACTGGTTGTTCTTCATTTTCTGTATTCCTATCTTACTTATCTTAAACAAATCATATTTAGTCTTTATTTTCATGTTTGTGAAATATTATTTCGTTAATGAAAAGTAGTGTTTTTCGAGAATAAGTATTTTTAATATAATTTCTTCTTGTTGAACTTGAAACAAAAATTTATTCTTCTTTCAGTACTGAAGTTTTTCAAAAAATTTCTTTAGACAGTATTAAATTCGTAACATTCATTTGAAGGAATTCATTTTTAAGGTTTTGATTGGTTTCCTTATGCATTTTGTAAATTTTGAGTGAATGTATGTTAAAGGAAAGTTTCATGATTTTTTAGTTATAGGGTGAATTGAAATATGAAAATTTAATTTCTGCATTTGATTCATTTTAAAGTGAAAATTTTCATTCATGAAAATAAGTATGGTGAACCTAGGAGTTTTGCATTCTCTTTAAAAATTTGAAAAGAATCTCTCCTTACCTTAGTTAGAATCTCATTGAAACGAAGGGCTCATTTTTTCATATTAGTTGCATTAGGGTTGGAGGTAAAAATTGATATCATTTACACCACATCTCTAAATGGACTTAATAAAAAAATAACTGCTAAAATTAATCAAATTTTTAATCAACCAAAGATAGTGGTTCTAGGTTAAAAGACATGTTCTTATGTCTATAAACATAGCAGCTCTCATTATTTGTGTGTGGCATTCTGTGGGTAGTCGGTACTCCACATACGTAAGTATATGGGAATGTTCCCCATGTGCCTTCAAGTATATCAGATGGTGTTCCACGTATGAAAATTATTTGGGGATACTTCCTATCGTACAACATCACATTAGAAATCGCTAACATGTACTGCACTTCCACGTACCTCGAGTATATTTTGTAGGCCCCCTTCTAGGTTGCATACCATCCATAAGTAACTGAGTCAACTTCTTTTTCATTTGAGATGCACCAAACACATCATTCAAGGATATTTCATGCTTGTACATAAGCCCTTGGTTTTCCAATGCGGCATATTGTAGTTCACAGTGACTTAGTAATCTTTGATACCTAGTTACCCCTTTTTTATTTTTTATTATTTATTTGGTTAAATAAAATTGGAATACACTTTAATAAAAATCATCGTGGTTGATTCACTAATACATTCGCGTAGAATGAAAGGTTTACCTTCTAAATACACATCTATTCAATTGGAGAATATTAAATAAAAAAGGTCAAAATCGCCAGGATCTAAGACTTGAAATCAACCTGAGATATCTACAATTTCATAATCTAAGATATTCGAAACTGAAGTGATCCAACCAAATGAATTAGAATCAGTCTTGGTTCAATCTAGACTAGAAGTTACTGAGATTATTCAAGGAGAATCACATACCAGAAAACTTTCAGATATAGAATTAACTAAACCAAACATTGAATAACATGAATCTGGAATTTCTAAACCTAAATCACCTTCAGTTGCTATAGCCCCTACTCCTACACCACCTTCACCTCGAAGGAATACTATAGTTACAATTGGTTTACCTCTTGGTATTATAATTATTGAACATATTACTAGATAAAAGGAGGAAGAATCAACACGTACTCCTGTTACTACTGATCATCCAACAATTTTTCTAAGATTTCATTTTTATCCTTTTCGATCGGATCCTTTGTATTTTACCCCCTTGAATTTCTTAGATCAAGGTTT
The DNA here is from genome assembly GCA_034641835.2 of Pinus albicaulis. Taxonomy (NCBI): domain Eukaryota; kingdom Viridiplantae; phylum Streptophyta; class Pinopsida; order Pinales; family Pinaceae; genus Pinus; species Pinus albicaulis. Next base: position 1,548,284,144 of record CM076578.1, on the reverse strand, counting down.
TTTATGCTATCGCACTCCTTTCTAATTTTCATTGAGATGAAACATGTCATAAATTCCTCCTCGAAGTCAACACACTAATACCTCTATGTATACGAGCTCTCCAAAGTCATTATTATATGGTGGTCCTTTGGTTTCTGCTAGGTACCAGTCACTTTCTGGAAAAAATTTAGGAGCCACTCCTTCCTCTCAAGTTTCTACTTGGTAATCTAGTTTATCTACCTCTATTTTTCAAAGCATGGATTCCATGCATGAAGCGCCTTTGGCATCATACCAATACGTTAACATGGTATGTGGTAATTTAGGTAATCCTCTATTAACCCCAACTGGTGTTTATTATCTACCTGGGAGGAAACCACCTTATCCTTCACCTAGAGGACAACCTATTGTCGGGTCATATCCTATGGTTGGAGGACAACATTTTGTCGGAACTTATCCAAATTTTGGTCAGGTACCTGTTGAAGGCTCAAAATTATCTTCCTACAACATTATAAGGGACACCACCTAGTCGGGACCTTTTAGCATTTCCTTTTCCGTTAAAATGGGGGTTCTGACTAATTTAACTAGGTCCAGTTATCTTCCCTCTATCTCTACCTGCTTAAAGTATGACTTTCACTTACCATTATAAAAGAGACATCAAATCAGCCTTCTTGTTGATCACGCAAGAAAATGATCCTTAAGTTGATCTAGGGCTCAGCCAAGCCACAACTAATTTTTTCATCTTTGATAAGAGGACTTCTAGGAATGTAGAATTAAATTTAAATGCAAAATTATCCTAAAATGCAAGAAAAAGGAAAGGTATCTTAATCCTATCTTGATTAGGAATATATAGATCTAACCCAACTGATAGAAAAGTAATTAAATGATTGAGATTTAAATATGTCTGGCTTATAATTAATACCAAGCTAACAACGTATTTCAATTAACTAATGTTATGAATACCAAAACACATTCTATTTATAAACCTCTTAACTAAGATAATTAATCAACCACATATATGAAGTGGTTCACAAAATGATATTGAATAGTAAATCATTAATTTGAATGATTAAACAATAATATAATGAAATAGTTCACAGAATATTATTGTTTGTTAAATAGGAATTAAAAGACATATTTCTGAGAAAATATTTACTCATAAATCAGATTTCAAACCACAAGAGCAGAGATAAATTAATAGCATATTATTGAGGAAAATTACTCACATTGACAATAGTGCACAAATATGAATAAAATGACACATTTTTGTCATCATAAAATGAAACCAGTATTTAAAACAATAGTATTATAAGCACAAATTTATTGAATCTATTTCTCTATCTCTGATTTCAAACAATATTTTACAATGATTTGAACTTATGTTGTTAAAACAAGAGTTGTAATAGTGTCAACTCTGCCCTTCATACATAATTCAGAATTCGAAAGAGAAATCATTAATAAAATCCCATATCTCATATTTTATATCCTCTCACCTATAACTTTAAATCCTCATTAAAATAGTGCTTTTAAGAATTCCAAAATTGCAAAGGAGAGAAACCACTAACTCATTCTATAAACCATTATTTATAATTCTACAAGAATCATTTCAAAATGGGAGATTTGTTGAAGAGTAATTTTGATCCAACAATTCTCATTGGTCCAAATTCCTATTCTCCTATTGTTAGATCCATCTCATTGATTCAATTCTTTCCCCATATCTTCAACTGCTTTCCTGCCAAAACCAATCAAAATACAAATTAAAATCAAAAATATCAAATCTAAAAATAAAATATCTTCTAATAAAAAATTAATGAAATAAATAAAGAAAAAAATATAAGATTTTCACTGATCCCTGTAAATATTTAATTGGTGAGGGAGAACATAGATGAATTGATTTGCACTCAGTAGAGGCTATGAGAAAATGGAAATACAGAAAATTAAACTTAGGAATTTAATTTTGTTTAAAAATTGATCTTCTATTGAAATTTAGACTCATTAAATGATCAAATTTGATTATGGACCACTTAAGAAATATTCTCCATGATTTTATCTATCCAACAAGTCATCTTGGGCCTCATTTGACCAAGTAAAACTCAACTTATAAGCTTCCAAAGTTGAGAAGTAAAAACTGCCAAAATTCTAAAAAATTTATTGCTTGGGCCAAAAATAAAAAATTTTAATTAAAATCTAATCCTAAATTAAATTACAATTATTAATTAATTAATACTAATTTAATTGAAACTAAAAACTTAAATTAATTATAAGAAAAATCTAATTAATTAAAAATAAAAATTAATAAATTTAATTTAATTAAAATTAAAATTATATTACATTAATATCATAATTATATTATATAAAAATTATAAATAAATATATAATATTTTATAATATTAATATAATATATTCCTTATATTACAAACCACCTTATATATAAATCACTTTATCCATAAATGTGGGCATGATGGTTAATGGAGGAGGGAGGGTGAGGTAAGCATGAGGTTGAGTGATAAGGAGGTGAGGTGGAGGGATAAGGAGATGAGAGAGAAGGTTAGGTGATGGAGGCAGGTGTTATAAGGAGGACAAACGAACTTTATGATAAATAAAAATAGCTAATTGTATAAATTCGGCGATCGAAGATTTTATTGTATCGCAAATTTTAAAATCAGTGCACAAAGAAAATTGTGATATTGTGATATTGGAGATTCTATTGTATCAAAAATTTTAAAATGAACGTACAAAGAAAATTGCGATATTGGATATTGGATATTGTGATATTGCGATATTGGATATTTTTAAAAATTGGAGTTTTATTTTGGAAGAGATGAGGTGAGGTGAAGTGGAGCTCATGTGACATTAAAAATTATACAAAATGAACTACAGCCACTTTGTGATTTTGATATTTCGGGTTTGGTAATTTCTTTTAAAATAAGGAATTGGAATAAATTACTGAGATCCCGAAAACACATTTTTTAATTGTTCTACAATTTGGCTAGATCATTTTGTAGGATTATTAGTGAAAAATATAAAATTAGTAAAAATTAACTAGAAGTTAATATTTACAATGGATTATTGTTTTAATTACAAAAATTAAAATATGATACATTTTGTACATTTTTTAACCCTTGCGAGAAAATAATCAAACTTCAGAATAGTGCCATTAGCAAACCGGATAACCAAATGAGGTGAAACAAGTATCAATGGAAAGCTTGTTAAAAATTAAATGCAATGAAATAATCAAAATATAAATTCGATGAAAGTAAAAATGGTAAAATTGTAGGACAATTAACTAAATGAAAATCATAAAAGGTGTTTTAGCCAAAAATTAATGGAAAGGGTCCCCATTATTTGAAGTAAATAAATGAAAATGGGGGGTGTTGGGTTTTCCCTACAACAACGGCGACACACAGGAGAAGAACCAATTGTCTCTAGTTAAATATAATGAACTTTATTCACCCTAAGGCTAAAAATAATGGAGTTCCCAAAACCTTCTAACAGTAAAACATTTCCATGGGTTCCCCATAAAGAGATTAAGAAATATGAGTTTGTAAAGATAAGTACTCAAAGCAGACTCAAGTAAAAGTCATAAATCCAAAATTTGGGAAAAAAATATTTTAATATTACCTCGTATGATAAATAGAAGAATGTACAGATAGGAGTTTTTTAATAAAAGCATATATTCATTTTTATGAATAGGCTTTGACATCGCTTCACTTCCATCGACCCTGAACAGTACCCCGGTGAAGTTTTCTTTTATGCCATAAAAGCCTGGCCCCATTTCTAGTGACTGTCTATATCCCCGACGGGTTTACTTGTATTTCTCATGCTTCCTTTTTAATCACCCTTTTGATAACCACATTTTGCAAGCTTTTATTTTATGATGTATCTAAGTGAAAGAGGTGGGATGGTAGTAGAGACTTTTGTTAATGGATATAATACTTTCATAATCTTGACTCCAAAAATATTTCCCCACGACTATCAATCAGAGGTTTCATAAAGTGGAGGTGTGGGAGCGGTTCACTGAGTTAAACTCAAATCAGTTATTTCCTTAAAAAGGTAAACTATATCTCTTAGAAAGGATGTGTGTTCCTCCATCAAAAATATTTAAAAAAAGAGCATTTTATGGTTCCATAAAGATACACCTTTAATGATAAATGAAATTCACTGAAATAGGAAGAGTTAATGTTTCCCATGTATGCCAACCATTTTTGGGTGAGAAAAATACCTTCCATATAAATCTCAGTGGAGTCACCAAAATAAATAAAAAACTAAAAGAAAAAGGAAAATAATTCCAAAAAGAAGTCAACGAACTTCAAAAAATGTAAAAATGATGAAAGAAAAAGTTGAAAGAAAAATATAAATTTAGAGAACCAACCCCAACAAGATCAACTATACAAATTTCTCAACAAAAGGGTAAAAGAAGAAAAGCATGCATATGTTCCTTCTTATGTTGAGATTTTAATAAAACTTGTTTTTCATAATTACAAAAATGAGGCTCTCAACGTGTAAAGGGAGAATAACAGTGATAAGATATAATAAGCTAAATGAGAAGTTGTTGTCGATTTCACATTTTCTTGTTTCAAAGAAAAACCTACATAAAATTATCTCAACCATTTTATAATAAAAGGAATTCTTAAGAAACAAATCAAAGGTTCTGAAAATTCTGAGTTTAGGTAATTTGATGAGGACCATTACTGCTTCTCCAAAAATTCACAGGCAACAACAAAGATAATAAACTCAAATTTTGAGTCATCGAGGATGTAAAAAAAAGAATGATGAAGACCTGCAAAACAGATTTTTATATCAGCAAAAACTAAAAACAAAACTGAAACATAAAAATTAAGAAATGAAAATGAATTAAAGTGGGTGTATGAAACTTACCATTGGAAAATTTCATTTAATCTTACCTGAAAGGGATGGATTTTATCCAATGAAGGATAACATCTTTTAATTAGAATTAAAAGCATCAAGGAGTTTAATTATTTTTAAATTTCATTAACCCAAAATCATTATTTATTAAATATAATATAAATCTAGTCAACTAAAAGAAAACAATGTTTCATGTTGAAGGAATCAGAAGTAAACCAAATCCATCAGAAATTAGAATGAAAATATGCTTCTTTATGAATTGCAGCGATGAATGTTCTTATTTCTTTTCTATTACAAATTTATATCAGCCCCAAAAGATTGAAATTGATTCAAAATCCCAAATAATGTAGCAATAATGTACATGAAGATAACTTGAATCTTTATATGATAAGTATGGAGTGAAATATCAAAAATTTTAAATAAAAGAGAATTGAAGCATGAATTAACCATGATCTATTACCTTTACATGTTCCATTTTCTTTATGAATTGCTACATTACCATAGTGGTTTCTCAAAAGTGCCTTGAAAGACAAATGAAGATGCTCATTAAAATATTATTGAGATAACAAAATATGCATCCAATAATGAGTCAAAGGAAAAAATGTAAATGAACCACAGGTGATGAAATTTTCCATCAGCCAAGTGGATTGTAGAGGAGAGTAAAAGAGGCCCATGTGAATACAGCATGAAGAATGTATATCTCTATAGTCATAAATTCATCCCGATGAATGAATACTTGGATTTGATGAGATTATGATTAAACTACATCCAAACTTTCGACCACCATGATAACATGAAAGTAGCATATATATTCAAATAATCAAAGAAGACTTCATGTGAGCATAGTGAAATATTTACGAAGATTCTTAACCCGATATTCTAAAGTTACGAGTTTTTGGGAGAATCAAAATGAGAGATAAGAAGTCAAGTTTTCCAAAAACATTAATGGGTAAAACTCTGATAAACAAAATTCTTGCTTCATAATATTTTTGGGGACATTTGTTTTCAAAATTTTACTTAAATTTCTCCTCCGATACAAGAAGTCTCGGTTATTCATAATATTGAAGGGAAGCAAGATCTTGGAACAAAATTTTTTGTGTAAATTTTACAAAAAAAACTTACAATATTGACCATGCCTGATAACAAATATGTGTTAAATTTATAATGTAGTAACATTGTCTTTTTATTACATCAAACATTCACACATCAGAGGTAAAAATTTTGTAAGAGATTATAAAGTAGTTCTAATGACTTTCATTCTGATAATGAGATAAATTGAAGTTTTGTAAAAAATTATTGCAAGAGCACTTACACTTATGTGTAAAATAAGCTTCCAAGGAAAGGAGTCTGGGATTTTAAAAATATGAGAATAAATCGAGTGTCAAAGATCTCAAAAACCTTTTGAAACCAAAATTAATTTAAAAAACACTAATACCACATAATTCCATTGAAGACAGTGAAATAGGGGTCATTTCCTTTACTAAGTAAAATGGATATGATATGGATATTGGGGAGGTAAATCTCATAGTTCATTTTAAATGATTTCGATATAATACAAACTCAACAGTCCAATAAGTTAGCAAATCTAAAATTATGAGGCAAGATCTCAGAAATATGAAAAAAAAAGGATCGAGATTCCAAAATTTACCAATTTAGAGGCTAAGAGTCCCTTGAGAAGAAAGGAATGTGACTAAAGGGAAAACAATATGAACGAGTGTGATGCAATAGTTCAACTCAATTTCTGCAATTGTAAAATTTGAAACATGCATAAATAAAATGATGGATAAGATCATTTTTTGCAAGCATTTTGTGTGAATTTTCCTCCGTTTGTAGAAAATATGAGAAATAAAGAGTGTAAGTGATTCATTACAGTTGCAATGATGAGAGGAAGAATGTGATTATTGACTCATATTTTTAAGTGAAAAACATGAATTCTCTTGGGTTTGCACACATGAGCATATTGGAAGAAAAATATTGGAGAAATACTATGGTCGTATCTTTGAAACATGCAATATGTTCACCTTTTGATAGGATTTTTAATGTAACTACTAAAAAATATAAGCGGGAAGGGATATTCAAGGTCCTTTATCATAGTTTTAATATCGGGGGTGTGAAAGAGTAACATCTGATCAGAGGTTCCGATATGAAAGTTCTAATATGGATAGTGGGAAGCTTATCGAAGATCAGAGGATTTGGAATATCTGAGATCAATGATCGGAGTATTGGAGATGTATGAACATTGCAGTATCAGCGAAGTCATTTATCGGAGGTTGATAAAGAAGGGATATCAGAGAGCAGAGAAATGAGATTCACATTGAAAACTCCAATATTTAGAAGCTTTGATAATGCTATGTGGCAAACATGTGGGGTCAATCCCTTATTATTATATTCACAAAGAATTTCTTAGCTCAATTTTTCCTTTTAACAAAAAACCCTTTAATAGCTATATTGACTATCGAAAAGATTTGATTAGAGAATGATTTTATTGGAACTTTCTTATGAGGAGATTTATGATATTATAATGATATGATATGAATCTTTGGAGTTTTAATGAATAGAAACAAAATTAAATAATCCTCAAATTCTGACGAAACAAAAAATACTTCCCTGGTCATGTTGCAGATTTATAAATGGTTGGATGCTTGCTTATCTCAAGTCTCCAAAATCAAGTGAATGAAGACCTACAAAAAGAAACAGAACAGAAATAGTAAATTAACTATGAAAAAGAGAAACTAAGAATATATGAATATGAACTTGTAAATTACATTCCTGGAATAATATTGGTTGTAAATCTACCTCATGAATCTTCAAGTTCTCCCATGTATTTCTCAAAATTTTCATATGTTCAACATCATCTACTTATTAAACTAAAATGCTAAATAATGAAATTTCGGATTGCATCCACCTCGAAGGAAAAGAGTGGTTAATATGAGACTTTAGAAGCACATGTGAATCAAATATTTCCAATCTATAGCAATTCCTTGGAATGTCTTCATACATGATTTTATCACAAAAACATTTTTTAACAATGTGATGAAGTTTTACAAAAGAATTGCAATCAAGTGCATCACAAGGGTATATAATCTTACTATATAAGAACATTGATATGTTCTAAGCCACTTTCTCGGAAAATTAAAGGGGGTGCCAAGAGAAACTTGGATTCATTACTTGCTTATTAAAAATCTGAAATATGAAACCAATGCAAGTAGAAAAAGAATTTAAATCTAAATTAATCTATTATTATTGCTAACTGAATGAAAAGGAAACATGACTAGGAATAGTCATACTTCCAATGTAACCGTGCAAACATTATGTTTCCTGCATGTATGTAAAAATAAAACATTAGTAACAAAAATATAAATAAAATTAAACTAACTAAACTAAATTTGAATGCAGAATGTACATTTATTGCTAATATATTTAAAGGGAACAACTTATTTATGATCACCTTCTCTTGAAATGTCCTTTCTAAATGAATTTCATTTGGATCACAAAAATATAGATGAATTTCCATTAATTATTGGGAGAGTTTCAAAAGAGAGGATAATAGGCCAAATTGTGGAAACGAATTTTTAGATACAATGGCATGCAAAAATTTATCAATCTTATGTTCAAATGTTAAATTATTAACAATCTTTCGTGTAGGAAAGCTTTCCAAATGTCTTTCAAATGTTTAAATAAAATATGGATGAAAATCTAATAGTTTCAACAGAAGATCATTAATTGAATTAAATTGTTGGTCATTTTGTAAAAATACACTCTCTTGTTAGCATTGCTCTGGAGAAGAAAGTAACAAGTAATAAGAAATGAACATCAATTGAAATTGGAAGAGTAATAGCTCTTGATGTTCATAATTATAATTTGAAACTTCATTTTCCCATGCACGTGATGCATTAATTGAGTGTTCAATACTGAACTGCTTAATAAGGTATCTAAAAACTGAAAAATGAAAAAAAATGAAAAAAAAAAAAAAATTGGAATCCAACAAAATAAATGAAGGAAAAAACAATAAAATCAAGTCATTATCTACAATAGTAATACAATTATTATTACAGCACAATTTTAATTAACTTGAAATAAAATTCTCTTTATAAGGATTGGCTAGAATAATGGAATTAGAATGATTTACAATACCAACTTGTGAATTAAAGAGAGGGTCAGGACTATTAATATGAGTGAGAATTCAATCATGATAAAAATTATAGATTGAAATGGGTTCTTGAATGTTGAAATCATGAAGATAATTTTTTTTCTTGAGAATGAGAATTAGTTGGAACAATTTCTGAGTTTGATTGTTCTTCATTCTCACATATGATTGATCTCTAATCATGGGAATTTAATTGAGCATAAGATATTTCAACATTCTCAATGTCAGAATAATTATCATAAATAACTTCATGAAATTTATTGAAATTTTCTTCATCCCCAAATGAAAAATCAAAACAAGAAGGAAAATTAAGCTCAGGTCCATCAACGTTGGAATAATGATCAATAAATAATTATTTATTCTGATAAAAACTAATAGGGAATTCACTTGGATCAATCTCTACTTTCTAGAACAATTTTAAAGAAATGAGAAGGCAAATTACTATAAGCAAAAATACCAGGATAAAGGGAAAAATGTTAATTTGAAGAAATGAATCTGAAATATTATTTGTTTGTATTTTCTTTATTATAAATTTCAAATTCAAGATCAATCAATTGATTAACTGTGATTTCTTGAAGAAATTTTTGGCTGCCCTGAATTTGGCATTTGATCATCGTAAAAGAATTCAAAAATTTCTAGCTGTTGATTTAATGACTAATTTTCTGAAATAATTACAAAATGATTTTAACATTTGATTGCAGCTATTTCTTCAAGCTTAATATTAGTATCTTCATGTAATCGTTTAACATAATTTTCCAAGTTTTGAGATTATATTTCATTAACATGAGAGATATTATCATTAATGTTAAAAGATGTGTGTATTAATTGAAGGAATTCATCATACATACTAGATGCAACTTTGTCGTAATTGGTATGTACCTATGTATTAGAGTTCTCAATTGTGTTAATAGAATTCAAAAAATATTGATCAAAGCTTATAATAATTCCACATGAATTGTGAATGAGAGGAAGAGACTAAATATATTCAAACCAATCCATCAATTCAATTTCTAAAAGTTTATCATCAATTTTAAATCTAAAACAATTTAAATGAAATATAATGGTAAAATCAATAAAAGATTCATTTTTTAACTTTCATATATCTTCAATTTCGTCACATATGTATGTTCGTAATCATAGCCGTCAAATTTACAAAGCAACATATTAATAAACTGATTCCAGTTGTGAATTAAGGCAACTGGAAGAGATTGACACTAGCTTTTGGATTTTCCCAAAAATGTAAGAGTAAAACTTATGCATAAAATACCTTCATCAATATCATGAAAAGTAGAATTTGAAAATTTTTGAATAAATTGTAAAACATGATTAAATGTAGAAACATTTCTCTTATCGTTAAATTTTACCTTTGACAAGTGTGTTACTATTTCTAGTTGGGTATTGGCGAATACACGTCTAGAGATACAACTCCAAATTGGAAGTTTGAGAGGAGTCATTGTGATTAAAATAAAACTTTAAAATACAAAAACTCCAAAAGAAAACAAGTCTTCAGGCCATCCTTCTAATGCCAAAAATGTTGAAGGCTCGAAACTCTCTTTCTACAACATTATAAGAGACACCACCTAGTCCATACCTTAAAGCACCTCCTTTTTTGTTGAAACAGTGGTTCTGACTGGTTAAACTAGGTTTAGTTACCTTCACTCTATCTCTACTGGCTTAAAGTATGACTTTCACTTACCAATAGAAAAGAGACACCAGATTAGCCTTCTTACTGATCAGGCAAGAAAGTTATCCTAAAGCTGATCTAGGGCTCAGCCAAGCCACAACTAATTTTTTCCTCTTTGATAAGAGGACATATAGGAATGTATATTTAAATATAAATGCAAATTTATTCTAAAATCCAAGAAAAATGAAAGGTATCATAATCATATATTGATTAGGAAGATATAGATCTAACCCAACCGAGATAAAAGTAATTAAACGATTGGGATTTAAATATGTCTAGCTTATAATGAATATCAAGCTAAAAAGTAGTTCAATTAACTGATGTTATGAATACCAAAACACATTATGTTTAGAAACCTTTTGACTGAGATAATTAATCAAAAACATATATGAAGTAGTTCACAAAATTATATTTATTGTTAAATCAATAATTCTAATGATTAAACAATAATATTGTAGGTTTTAACCCTGAACAGAAATTATCTACACACGAATCTTATAGCAGAAAATAAACAATAGCGAGAGCATAAAACATAAAACAGATAAACACAGAGATTTTCCCCTGGATCCCAAATCGGGACGACCAGCTTGATTTTTCATTATATTCCTTTTAGTGTTACAACACATATATATACATGCCGAAGCATACATAAAACCCAATCCATTAACCTTGGATTAGAACATAATCGTAGTTCCCTTGACCGGATCTACAAAATACCAGGGGCCGAAAACCATCGTACCCCAAAACCATGTGCAAACTCATGCACAAAACATGGGTGGGTCTGCATATGAGTGGGACCGCATACCAAAAAAAAAATCGCCGGGGCGCTGCCCCAGACCCCGATAGGGGGGGCTGCTGCGCCCGGCACAACGTACAGCGCGTGGGACTAGTCATGGAAACAATATAACACATACCCAACAAATATAAGGAAATAGTTCACAAAATATTATTGTTTGTTAAATCGGAATTAAAAGAAATATTTTTAAGAAAATAGTTACTCAGAAATCAGAGTTCAACCCACAAGAGCAGAGATCAATAATAACATATTATTGAGGAAAATTACTCACATTAACAATAGTGAAAAAATATGAATAACATAACACATTTTTGTCATCATAAAATGAAACCGGTATTTAAAACAATAGTATTATAAATACCAATTTATTGAATATGTTTCTCTAGCTCTGATTTCCAACAATATTTTGCAATGATTTGAACTTCTGCTTTAAAAAAAGAGTTGCAATAGTGTCAGTTATTCCCTTCATACATAATTCAGAATGAAAAAGAGAAATCATCAATAATCCCCCAAATCTAAGATTTTCTCTCCTCTCACCTACAACTCTAAACCCTAATTACAATAGTGCTTTTAAGAAATCCAAAATTGCAGAGGAGAGAAGCCACTAACTCATTCTACAAACCATTATTTATAATTTTACAAGAATAATTTCAAAATAGGAGAGTAGTTGAAGAGTAATTTTGTTCCAACAATTTTCATTGGCCCAAATTCTTATTATCCTGTTGTTGGAGCCATCTCATTGATTGAAATTTTGTTTTCCCTATCTCTTCAATTGTTTTCCTCTCAAAACCAATCAAAATACAAATTAAAATAAAAAATATCAACTCTGAAAATAAAATATCTTCCAATCAATATTAATTAAATAAATAAATAAAATGAAATCTGAGATTTTTATTGATCCCTGTAAATATTTATTTTGTCAATGAGAACATAGACGAATGGATCTACACTCAGTAGAGGCTATGAGCAAATGGAAATGCAGAAAATTAAACTCTCAAAATTAATTTTGTTAAAAAATTCAGAGCTTGAACTTGTGTTGTAATTAGACTGATTAAATGATCAAATATTAGTATGGAACCATTTCAGAAATATTTCTCCATGATTTAATCTATCTAACAAGCCGTCTTGGGTCTCATTTGGCCAAGTAAAACTCAACTTATGAACTTCCAAAGTTGAGGAGTGAAAACTGCCAAAATTCTAGAAACTTTCGTTGCGTGGGCCAAAAATAAAAAATTCTAATTAAAATATAATCCTAAATTACATTACAATTATTTATTATTTAATATTAATTTAATTGTAACTAAAAACTTAAATTAATTATAAACAAAATCTAATTAATTAAAAATAGCATTTAGTTAAATAATAATTAAAATAAATAAAAAATTTATTAAAATTAAAATTATATTACATTAATATTATAATTATATTATATAAAAATTATAATTATAATTATAATAAATATATAATATTTTATAATATTAATATAATATATTCTTTATATCACAAATCACCTTATATATAAATCACTTTATCCATAAGCATGGGAATGAGGGTTAATGGAGGGAGGGTGAGGTAAGCGTGAGGTGGAGTGATAAGGAGGTGAGGTGGAGGGATAAGAAGAGAAGTTGTCTACCCAGGCAGTGGAAAAGCCCGGACGACAGTTTTTTGCCGAAATCTGGTCAACTAAAATTCAAAAAATCAGGTATTTGGAGTGTTTGGAATCCATTTTTGATAGTGAAAATGGATTCAGCACTATCAAAAACCTTAGGGCACTAAAAATACTAAATTTTAACAACTGTAAATAAGATTCTGATAAAATCTTTGCTGGATTTTTGCAAAATATTTTCCAGATTCTAGGCCAAAACGCTACTTTTTTAGACTACGTGATAAGAAGATGAGGGAGAAATTTAGGTGACGGAGGGAGGAGTAATAAGGAGGTCAAATGAACTTTATGAAAAATAAAAATATTCAATCACATAAAACTCATATCCATGATCGAAGATTTTATTGTATCGCAAATTTTAAAATGAGTGCACAAAGAAAATTGTGATGTGTGACATTGTAATATTGTCATATTAGAGATTTTATTGTATCGCAAATTTTAAAATAAGTGCACAAAGAAAACTGTGATATGTGTTATTGCGATACTGGATATTTTTAAAAATCGGATTTTTATTTCAGAAGGGAGGAGGTGAAGTGAAGTGGGAACCACGTGGAATTAAACATTCTACAAAATGAACTATAGTCACTTTGTGATTTAGATATTTCGGATTTCGTAATTTCTTTTAAAATAAGGAATTGGAATAAATTACCGAGATCCTGAAAACATGTTTTTTAATTGTTCTACAATTTGATTAGGTCATTTTTTAATACCGTTAGTGAAAAATGAAAAATTAGTAAAAATTAACTAGGAGTTAATATTTACAATGGATTATTGTTTTAATTACAAAAATCAAAATATGATATTTTTTGTGCATTTTTTAACCGAGGTGACCAAATGATCAAACTTCATAGGAGTGCCATTTGCAAACTGGATAACCAAATGAAGCAAAACAAGTGTCAATGGAAAGCTTGCTAAAATTTGAATTCAATGAAACAATAAAATATAAATCCGATGAAAAAAATGGAAAAATTGTAGAAAAAATAACTAAATGAAAATCATAAAAGGTGTTTTAGCCAAAAAATAATGGAAAGGATCCCCATTATTTGAAGTAAATAAATGAAAATGGGGGGTGTTGGATTTTCCTTACAACAGTACCTCAGGTCAGTCCAAGTCAACTTGTTGTGCCTCAACCCTTGATTGGTGCTCCTTACCCAGGATTGAATACTTTTTGGAACCCATTTTTTTCTCAACAACCTATTCAAGTTTCTCCACAAAGTGTCAATATATCAACCTGTTCAATCTAATGGACAATCTATTCCACAATTACTTGTTCAAGGTATTCCATTAGTTGTCCAGCAACCTATCCAGAGGATTTTGCAAACACCTGTTCAAAATCTTGTCCAAATAAATCCACAAATACCTGTTCAGCAACATGTTCAAAATAATCCTTAAGCACTTGTTTATTATATTGTTCAAACATTTGTTTAACAACCAATTCCAAGTTCACCTCAAACACTTATCCTGGGACTACCACAAATGATTGTCCAAGTTACGCCTGAAATACTAGTTCAACAACCTACACAGGTTGTCCCTCAAACATATGCTTATCATACTGATCCAAGTTTCTATTCTAAAACACAGAATCCCATTGGACAACCTAATATAGGAATTATGCAAACATTGTATTAAGGTTTACTACTTGGTTCAAATGGTTCAGAGTCCACCTTTTAAGATTCAACCATACCCTGGTCATACTTTTCGAATTCCATCTGAACCACAACCTAGTATGTCTCACCCTACCTACCCTAAAGGAATGAAAATACCAACCGCACAAGCTATTCCATGATATCTTAGGTATCCTCTTCCAGGGGTTGGACTTAACCCTCAAGGTTATCAATATCCACAACAAGACTTCAACCGGAAGTTATCATTCATCGCAAACTTATATTTTCCAGATTTATCTCAGCTAACGAATGATCCTATCTATTATTATCCATTTTGGGTAGAAATTACTACTAAGTTTCCAAGTGATATACCGAAGTTTTAAGGTAAATCAGGAGAGGACCCACAAATCACATTATGACATATCATATATGGTGTGCCTCGAATTCATTGATTGATGATTCTATCATATTACGTCTTTTCCAACGAACTTTAACTGGTTCGGTAGAAAAATGGTACATTGAGTTACCACATACCTCCTTCCATAATTTCAACTCCTTAGCAACAAATTTTTGACACATTTTCATCTACCAATTATATATGACACTGGTACTGAACTTTTGACTTCACTAAAACAATCGACATCTACCTACATTTTTCATCATATACATGAATGGTGGTATATGCGTCGTTTAGTGAAAAATTTTATTCCATATCAAATATTGGCTAAATGGTTCACAAAATCGTTACTTCATGATATTACAAAGGATGTTGCTAAAGGAGGTGGTTTGATGGAAGAACAAGTAATTGTTTGTGCCGAGTATCTAGACCTTTTCTATACACAATATGGCACATTGTACGAGAAAATCCCAAATCTACCTTGCCCAATAATTTTAGATTAGCTCGATTCAGCTCCTACAAGATCTCACACCAATGATGGTGTAATTGGTTCTATCAACCATAAGTCTAAGAGTTAAAAGAATAATTCTATAAATACTCAGACTTTGGTTATACAATATTCACCCAACGAAAACCTTTCTCTAGAAACTACTTCCGAAATTAATGTCGTAGAATCATCTACCGGCAAGAATCAACCATCCAGAGGTAAAAAGAAATGGAAAGGTAAAGCAAAACAAAATGATTCTCAAAAGGAGCAGCCAACCAAAAATGAACCTTTTGACGAGAAAAAGAACCTCGTTATCCTTTTATGATATGTAATGAAGATCATTATACAAAGGAATTCCCACATAGAGCAGAGGTTAGTAAATTTTTAAAAGGTTCTCCTAGTCCTATTATTTTTAAATACCATTTTCCTTCTCAAGACAGTAAAATGATTTCATATAATCCATCCTCTTCCTCCACATCGGGAGATATCATGATGATTTCTTCACAAGTTATGGTAGTAATAAGATCTAAATATTATGGATCTAAGGGTCTTATAATAAATGGAAATGATGTTAATCCATATATTTAGCCTTCCATTTAAATTCCTTCTCCTTCTGAACCATTTATAGATTGAGAGTTCAAAATCTGACATGGTGATTTGACTACCTCCCAAAGATGTTGTTCGAAAATCAACTTTTAACCCACATCCTAGAGTTTCTCATAGCTCCAACAATGTTGAAGACCTAGTGATCTATCCTTTAGTAATATTAGCTCTTGAAGTGCTACAAACATGTCCAGCACAAAGAAAGTTACTTTCGTCAGCTATTGGAGCAATTGATCCTTAGGATTCTAATCTTATAATCTTCTATCTTGAACTTCATATCCCTAGACTCCCACATCAACTGGCATTCCAAATACTACTTTTTGTCAAATACAAATGAGTTTTTCATATAGTAATTTATGAAGGATCCTATATGTATATCATATCTATTGCATGTTAGAAAGATTTGGATTCTCCAACTATCAATCAATTTCCTACCACTTTGAAAGCATTTGATGGAAGAGGTTTTCATCCTTACGAGATTTTAAATATCTACCAATAGATTTAGAAGGTAAGATGGTCACAATCAAGGTATAATTCATTGATGCCCAATTTGATTACAACCTTTTAATGGGTCGAAGTTGGACCTATGTTATGTCTACAGTGGTCTCATCACTTTTCTGCATGATAATATTTCCTCATTAAGGAAAGATTGTAAAAGTAGACCAATTATCTTATTATACGTCTGACCTTAACTCTAAAGGAGTGTAACTTTTGTGGGGAAAATAATTTCTCCTTATGAATATATCAATGTTGGTTTGCTTAAGGATTCATCACTGATGGGAAATTTTTCACCCCCTCCACCAAAATTTTCTTCTAATTTTTCCCAGGTTAATATGATCTCATCAAGCACTATGGACTATTCTGATCCTTGGATTGTTCCTTTAGAATCTGAATTGACCTTGTATGGTAATGAGATGTCTTTAAGCCCATTTGAATTAGCTTATCAGACAGTTCATACGTTTTCTGACCCACCACCCTCTAAAATTGATCGAGTGAATGTGATCACTGATGATTATTCTCAATTATCTTGGTTGAAACCAATATCATTCCCTGATCCCTTTGCTAATATGTTTCAAACAGATGAAAGTATCATGGAAATTATGACTTTGGATGAAATTCCACGGAATGATTATCATCATTGTTCATATTTTCTTCCCAACCTTCAGAAAATTGAGAATGATTTTTCTACCATATTTTCGCCTGATCTTGTAGATAATCTTGAATGCCCTATGTCAATTCTTCAATCTGAAGCTAAAAAAAAATTAGGACAAGAACATTCACATAGGCGATTTGTGCTCATTTGAATAAATTCAAACGTGCAAAGCCCTATTTCAATATTTTTTCACATTTTTGTCTGGTTGTAGGAGGAAATGTCAGAAATTAACCCGAGTATTTTTGTTCATGAAATTAACAAAAATATTACATCCAATGCATCCACAAAAGGTTGTCACTATCAAATTTGAGGCTGAAAAACTACTCCAAGCAGGTTTTATCTATCTTATTCCATTGACTGATTGGGTTTCCAATATTGTTCCTATTAACAAAAAGCAAGGAACCATTAGAGTATGCGTAGATTATAGGGATATTACTAAAGATTGTCCCAAATACAACTACCCTACCCCCTATATTGAACAAATCATTGATTATTATTCCCGTAAAAAAATATTCTCTTTCATGGATGGGTTTTCTAGATACAACCAAGTCAACATACTCCTTGTTGAACAGCATAAAATTGTGTTCATTTTCCCACAGGGAAATTTTTCTTAATGGAAACTCCCATTTGAATTAAATAATTTCGGCGCAACCTTTCAATGAGCCACATCTTATGCTTTTCATGATATCAAGCATATTGTACAACCATATTTGGATGATTTAACAACTCATTCACTGAAAATGAAAGATCATCCAATGCATTTGAGAGGTATCTGTATGAGACTTCAACACTATAATATCTTCTTGAATCCTCACAAATGTCTTTTTTGTGTACATTTAAGTTGATTACTGGGATTTTTCCTATCAAAAGAAGGCATTTATGTCGAGCAACTTAAGGTAGAGGCTATTCTAAATTTTCCTCCTCCTTCCAACTTGTGCCAACTCCAAAGTTTCCAAGGGAAAGTAATTTTTTTACGTTGATTCATCCCGTGCTAAGCTGATATAACTAAAGGTATTACTCAACTGTTGAAAAAGTCATATCATTTACATGGGATGAAATTTCTCAAAAATATTTTGATGCTCTCAAACACGCATTGACTCATACATCATTGTTGTGTTATAAAAGGCATCCGAATGGATTTCAATTTAATTTTCCCTTAATTAATTTAGAAGTAAATTGTAATTCCACATCACATGGAAACTTGTATGAGTTAACTAATTCAGGAAGACTTAGTTAGTTTAGTTAATTCAAGTTGAGGGTCAAACTAGAGGCATGTAGAGTGTCTCCTACTTTTTAGGAGCCCTAGTTGAGTTTATTTTGAGTTGTAATTAATTAACTTAATTTATTTGAGTTAAAATCAGTTTAACTAGTTCTAACTAATGGAAGAACTAGTGATAGGTCAAGTGAATTAAATTAGATTTAATTCACATGTAGTGATCAATCAGATAATTGATAATTCCCTCAAAAATAACTCATGCATGTGAGTTTTGAGGAAGACCCAGTTGATATTGGAGTTAAAGGGAAGTGTACAATTAGTTGTATAATCATCCAATTGTACAAATGGTGCATGGAGTTAGAGGAAGAGCCATGATGTATTGTGCAATAATTATTGGAGAATTTCCTTTTTAATAGGAGCCTAATTACCCAAGAAACTGTGCAAAGAAATAGGGAATCTTGAGGCCAAGAAATGGGTTAAATATTGAACCAAGCTTGCTTAGGAATCAATGAAGCAAAGAGAAATAGTGCACAGAGCTCTAAATCCTTAGAGAAGAATTGTATTGTTCTCATATTCTTTGACTTATGAAATATACATATAGCGGGGTTTTTAGCTAAGGCTTTCCCCAGATAAATATTTTTGTTGTGTGATTGTAATTATTTCTCTTTCATGTTTTGTGATTTCAAGATCTAAATTGGTTTCTGCAATTGGTAGAGTATATTCAAGTATAATTTTTTAGCATATTATAATTATTAGTTGAATCTACATGGATTTTCTACATGGTATCAGAGAAAAAATCACAATAGAAGAGAAGAATTCAAATTTTTCCTTGCAAGTGAATCAAATTTGTAGTATCATTCTTCAGAGATAGCAGGATGTATTTCTACAGATTCATACTCGAATATGCCCTTGAGGGTATTTTGAATTATATTTCTTGGAAGGACAGGATAGAGGCAGTGTTGGAAGATAATGGGTTGAGGGAATTTGTAGATACTGATATTCCTAAACCTCTAGCATCTGATGCTCAGGATCTAGCACAATGGAGGATGTGTGTATTAAGAGCCAAGAGGATCATCCTGGAGGGTGTGAGAGACCACATAGTCTTGAAACTACATGGAAAAGAGACTCCCTTTTTTATGTGGAAGACTCTTAATGAGCTATTCAGTAATAGCAATGAAGCCCAGAAACTTGAACTGATGAAGAAATTGAGGAATGAAGACATTTGGTATGAGGTAGCCTTCATAGATGGGAAGGCCTGCCTCAAGCATCTTACTTCATTTCAAATCAATAAATTTGGTGTCAAGATTGATAGCCTCTACACATTAGAGGAAGATGCATGCACAACCTTGAGGAGTAAGGTAGGGATCAGAGATGTTGTGGTTGAGAGGGAGCCTCAGTTAGTTGACCATTGGGTTGACCACGAGGATGATGATCAGGCAAAGACCTCTAGTAGGAGGAGATTTCGAGCCAGGTGGGAAGAAGGAGTACATGCAGCCATACCTCCAGGAGAGAGGTGGGGAGATGTAAAGTATTAGTCCCAAGAGTGCATAAATTTGGGCAGGGTCCATTTAGATGTCTTGTCTCATAGATCATTACCTTTCTACGAGGTCCCACAGTACACAGTAGTAGAATGGATCAATGATGGTTGATGCAGTCAGATGCCAAAGTGACAGATGCAGACACTAGCAGTAGTCAGATACTAGGGAGTGTGGAGTTGGTAACTGTTTAGATGTCATAGTGCATAGTCAGTAGCAGCGTGGAGTTTTCAGTAAATAATGCAGTAGCTAGTCACAGTCAGAGACTCTAGTGACATATGCATCATATTGATCACAGTTGATTCAATTTGGATGTTTTTAAGTTTCAGAAGTTGCAGTAGCAACAACATTAGGGAGAAGTGTTGCATGTGTAACATTCCAAAGGTACCAGATCAGGATATAGTTGAATTCCTTTCTTATTGAGATGGAGTGTTGAAAATGGCAACAAGAGATATTGAAAATGGCATCAAAAGGGATTTTAATTTAATTTCCCCTTAATTAAATTAGAAGTAAATTGTAATTCCATGTCACATAACAACTTGTATGAGTTAACTAAGTCAAGAAGGCTTACTTAGTTAAATTAATTATAGTTGATGGTCAAATTAGAGGCATGTATAGTTTCTCCTACTTTTTAGGAGCACTGATTAAGTTTATTTTGAGTTGTAATTAATTAAATTAATTTATTTCAGTTAAAATCAGTTTAACTAGTTCTAATTGATGGAGGAAATAGTGAGAGAATAAGTGAATTTAATTAGATTTAATTCACTTTCAGTGATCAATCAGATAACTAATAATTCACTCAAAAATAACTCTTGCATGTCACTTCTGAGGAAGACCCAGTTGATATTGGAGTTAAAGGGAAGTGTATTATCAGTTGTATAATCATCCAATTGTACAGATGGTGCATGGGATCAGAGCAAGATCCTTGATGTATATTGGAATCATTATTGGGGAATTTCCCTTATAATAGGAGCCTAATTACCCAAGAACTGTGCAAGGAAATAGGGAATCGTGAGGCCAAGAAATTGGTTAAGTATTGAACCAAGCTTGCCTAGGAATCAATGAGACAGGAAAATATAGTGCAGAGAGCTCTCAAACCTGAGAGAATCATTGTATTTTTCTCATATTCTTTGAATTATGAAATACACAGATAGTGGGGTTTTTAACTGAGGCTTTCCCCAGATAAATATTTGTGTTATGCGGTTGATATTCTTTCTCTTTCATGTTTTGTGATTTCGATTCTAAACCGGTTTCCGTAATTGGTAGAGTATATTAAAGTATAATGTTTTAGCATATTAAAATTATCGGTTGAATATACGTGGATTTTCTACATGTTGCATCCATTTTATTATAATTGAGATTACTTTTTGTATTTATCTACATAAGATATCACCGTTGGCATGGTTTTAGTTTAGGAAGATGAATTGAACGATGAACATGTGATATATTATTTGAGCATAAATCTTACGAAAACTTATATAAAATAAGCACATGTGGAAAAATTGGCCTTGGCAACCATTCAAGCTATCCAAAGTTTCCATTACTACATTCTCTTACATAAAAAAATAGTTATATGATATTACAACCCTATGGTTTACATTCTTATGAGAGTTGTTAAGGGGGAAATATTCTAAATGGATAGTTATCGTGCAGGAATTTGATTAAGAATTCATAAAATATAAATCCAAGGAATCATTGGTGTTTGCCGAATTATTATGTGACTTTACCTATACTAAGATAGAAACCATGGCATAGGGTTTTCTTCCAGATCAATCACTTTTTCTTACCAATACACTAGACCCTTAGTATGGAGATATTGTTCTGTATCTTCAGACTCGGACATTTTGGCCAGAATTATCTTGAACATATTATCTTCGTATTTGGTACCAACCTCAAAAATACCCTATTGTTGGCGATACACTTTATTATAGTGGTGTTGATTCTATCTTTAGATGATATTTGACTCATGAATAAGCTGAAAAATAATTCAATGTCTATCATTATGGAGCTTGTGGCGATCATATGTCAGGGTTTTTCACCGCCCAAAAAATCTTGCACGCTGGGTATTTATAGCCTTCGATGTTCAAATATTGTATAAATGTTTTCCAGAAATTCCATATTTTCCAAATCTATCATAAAAAATGCATGCACCCCCAGCTCCTCTTCACTTAATCATTGTTTTTGGTCCTTGTGCAAAATGGAGCATCAATTTCATTACATGTAACCCTCACTCGATCGAGGGCCATGGGTATATTATCCTAGCTATGGATTATTTTATAAAATGGGTCGATGTGATGCCTACATATAAGGATGGTAGTGAGACTACAGCTATTTTCATATTCAATCATGTGATTTCTAGGTTTGGTGTTCCACAAGCCATCTTCGCAGACCATGGTAGCCATTTTGGAAATTTTATAATGTTTGAACTTACTACAAAGCTAGACTTGTGTCATGACATTTCAACTCCATATTACCTACAAGAAAATAGCCAAGTAGAATCTGTAAACAAGGTTTTGACTACAATGATTAAACGGTCAGAACTCATAAATAAAATTGGAATCTGATGCTTTTTCCAACCGTGTGGGCATAATGCACCTCATCAAAAACTTCACTTGGTTTTACTCCCTTCCATCTGGTTTACAATCTGAAAGTAGTCTTACCTATTGAATGTGAAATCTCGTCATTAAAACTGGCAATCGAATTATTATCAACCACTTTTACAGAGGAAGGATATTTTTTATACTTAGCACGATTAGATGAGACTCGTTGTGAAGCTTCATTAGCTAGTGAGACTCATAAGAAACGAGTTAAGGCACATTTTGATCAAAATGTGAATCCTCGATCAGATTCAGAAGGTGACCTAGTTTTGGTTTACGATCAATAATATGATAAATTAGGTGTCGATAAATTTGAACCTATGTGGCAGGGTCCCTACATCGTAAAACATGTATTAACAAAAGGGGCCCATGAGCTAGTTGATTAGGTTGGTATTCCTTTAAGAAAGCCAAAAAATGGCCTTTACTTAAAGAAATACTATGCTTAATTCACTCTGTGAAGGCTTTGTACATTATTGTATCATATTTTTTGTGTATGTGTGGCAATTTTTGCATATTTTTATGATTTTCTTCTACTTCTCTTGATTAACCTGTGTTACACTTTATTTGGAGATGTCGATGCTCCCTCAAAATTACATTGGCTTTGTCTATGGTGCTAGTCATAGTATTTGGAATTTTTCTTCCGAAACTTGGGCTATTTATTCACCCATTGATGAGTTAATTAGTATTCATGGAATATGCCTTGGTCGAACAACAAATAATATTGCAGAATATAGTGCAATTTTTGAGCTATTATCTTACTCCATTTCATTTGGTATTCGTCAATTGATCATTAGGTTAGATTCTCAACTGATAGCATTACATTTAAACGGTTTTTATTCAATAAGAAATTCCAAAATGTTAAGATTTTTTTGGCAGGTTCATCAGGCGTGGAGAGAGAATTTGATTACATTGAATATCAACACATTCCAGGACATTTAAACACATTAACTGATGCATTGGCTAATTATTTATTAAATCAACATTTACAACAATTGTAAGACAAAAAAAATATCCATCCATATATAGTACAAAATAAACTGAGATAATAGTAGTATTTTCCATTAATTAAAATGTTTGTAAAAAGTTTGGCTTTAAAAAAAATTCATCCAAGACATATGAGGTCATATGGCCTTTATTATCTGAACATGTCGATATATCAACAACAAAATCTAGCCCTATGACTATAAGCTCATCATTATGATCATGCTAACAGATGAAGGCGTGAGCTAAGCATCGTAGCAAGTGATTGATTGGCCCGGGAATTCCCATGGTATGCCTTTGGTAATGGAGAGGAAAATCATTGATCCCAACATCTGGAATATCTAGAGTCAAACTCTCCAGGTTGTGCTCATGCTCAAATAGGGCCTCTGTTGCATCAAGGTTTGGTACCATAAGAGTTATTGGCTGCTCACA
Organism: Pinus albicaulis; assembly: GCA_034641835.2. Lineage (NCBI taxonomy): Eukaryota > Viridiplantae > Streptophyta > Pinopsida > Pinales > Pinaceae > Pinus > Pinus albicaulis. Next base: position 1,548,260,007 of record CM076578.1, on the reverse strand, counting down.
ACGTATGTCAAATTTATGTAATGTTTTTGGAATGATCAGGCCCACATATGCATGATTATTTTAGATAATTAGTTTTGGATGTCAAAAAAAAAAAATTTGAAAAAACACAAAATAATCAAAATGTGAAATTTTTACCTATGTCACCCCATTACATTCCTGCAGGAAGTGGGATATCTGGATCACCAGTGTAATCCATGCCCGCATATAGATATTCCTCGAATATTATGATCTGGCATTCAATCCACCCAAAAAATTCAGGATTATATCTCACAGTTGTGTCATCACCACCTCCATGGTGTGTCACCAAGGAAATCCACTGTATCATGTGAGGATATCGAGGTCCTCCTGCATCTATAGAGACCTGTGGGGAAAGAAGAGAAATCATCTCTAGATAAAATGAGATCATGATTGCACCATACCCAAAGTTTTTGATTTTTCCTATCTTTTATCTAGTCAATTTCCCTTTGCGATTGGTAACAACCCTCTCACACCAGTTGAAAATGGTAGGTTGTGAACACTCCAAAGAAATTTTCATTTGGGCCTGAGTGAGAAAATGAGGCACTGCACTTCCATACATTCATCCAACATTGAAATCAATAGTCCTCAACAAAATCCACTTGATATTTTTGATGTTAATCCGTCCATCTTTGATTTGGGAACCTTGAAAATATTGTTGTCGTAGGTAATTTTTTGTTATTTCTCCACCTCGTATGTGCCCATATAATGAGATATCAATCCCATGATGTGAAACCCAATTAGGAAATATATTTCATCCTCATATATGGAAATTCTTTGGTCTCCAATATAGAAACATTGCTCCTGAACATTCCAAGTTCTTACCATCTGTGTCAGCAAATCTAGCTAAGATTTCATTCTTTGGATCATGAAAAATTTTCATAGACCACAATATTTCGAGGCCTGCAATGTTTTCAAGTCATTTAAAACTACCACACCTTGAACTTCATGTTCTCTCTCCCTCCATTCCATTTTTGCAATTCAAAACCCTTAAAATAAAAATGGAGGATGATTATAAAAAAAAAAAGTGATAAATTTTGAAAGAATATTTGGGTGTTTTATTAACTTTTTCAAAACCCTCGACGTTGTGTGTGGCCCTATTTTATAAACAGAGTGAATTTGTGTAGTTTCCCTTTGGAAAACCATTTAGATCATGTTTTTCAGTGTTGTAAAAGGAGTCGGTGCGTGCAGGCCCGATGAGGAGTAACTGAGCGTATTGAGGGACAAAATTAAATTAAACAAAACCCTCTAAAAACACTAAATCTATAGTGAAATTCAAAATGAATATAATGGAAAGACCTCTTACCTGGAGAAAACGGTTTGTGAATTGGTGCACCAATTTGATCGGAATCTGCCTCTGGAGTTTTTGGTAAAAATCCACTCTCAATGGCTCTCAAATGGTAAAAACATAAATAGTGAAAAGATTTTTACTTTTTGGATTTTTATAAGCATTTTAAGCTAATTAAAATATTAGTTTTTTCCTTTAACCTCTAAAAATTCAAAATTTTAATGTTTTTACTATGTTTTTTAGCAGTTACGATAATTTTTTAGTTTAAATGTGCAGGACACATGTTTAATTATGAAAATGAATAATTTTGGAAATGAGTAAACTTTTATCACTTTTTCGAGATCTTAAAAATTATGAAAAAACAAAATCCTGGAGTTACCTTTAAGCTCTTTTCTAACTCTCGAAATATGAAAATATTGTCGAGTATGCTTGTTTGTTTCAAACTCGTTAAAGAAAATGAAAAACGTCTACTTGATATAAGTTTACCCCTTTTACGAATCATGAAGACTATTTACAAAAGAGGTATACATTGAATAAACATGGTCAATAAATTTCTCTCCTACATTATTTTACCCTTTTCCGGGCTTGAGAGACTAAATTTATGAAAAATGACATCTTGAAGTTTACTCATGTTTTTCTGTTGACTCCGTAAAATTAAAAAACAATGAGCTTTACTTTCTTCGGTCTCGTTAAACTTTACATTGAAATAACTGAATCAGTTTTATTTTCAAGTCTTTTCAAACTCTCTACGCATGAAAACAACATTGAGTTATCCCTTCACTGAACTCGTAAAACATAAACAGTACATGACTCATTAATCAGGATGATACTGAACCACTCCTTCCTAGGGTTCATTAAAAATACTTTGAAGGACTCATCCAAAGGATGAGCTTACAGGACAAGCATATGTCATCCTCCTCAAGTTTGCGCAAAAATAAAGAGGTACTTTTCAATAATGGTGGGGAGGGGGATTGGGAAAGAAATGTTTGTTTTTGTATTACAAAAGGTAATATGTTTCTCTTGAACATGACAGTCTATCACCTTTGTGTCCGAGTTGGGAAATCCATTTGTCTCATAGCTAATCATACCTCATTGAAATTCTTCATCTAGTTTTGGGTCAAATTTTTTTGTCGCTAATATATTCAAGATAAGTCCAATGTCAATTAAAATTACCTTGCAATTTCTAGCCTTCAATCGCATCGGCCATCCCTAAGATAGTCCTCGATCACTTCAAATTTTTTATTCAAAACTTAACATGAGTTTCATGTCATAACCCCTCCTGCGACGAGTTGCTTCCTATCGACTTCAGCTCATTATCTAGGAAATTGATCTAGAAACCTTTTTTAGTACCTTGGAGTTTCCATGCCATATTTACAGGTTTCTCGCATTAGACGATAGGTTCTCATCACTAACCTTCAATCAAATAATTCTATGAGTGTTCAACTTCAATACATATTTTCACACTTCAAAGTTTGTACTAGAAGTACCTTGAGAACCATTGTCATTATTGGTAGTTTTTCTCATACTTTTTAATGGTTCACATCATTGACCAGTAATCAAGTGGTTTCTACCATGTTCAACTTCGAGACATTCACTCACATGGTTAGATTCATACTCTGTATGGATAGAGATGGAGATCAAGACCCTAGATCTAGTTTCATCCATCCAGGTTGCATGGATTTATCTATTCATGATTGTAAAGATAGATCCAAATTCGATGGTTGTGTCCATACTATGTCTAATGTTGATCTTTATATATTTCTCTACTAATTAGTTTAGTTATTTTTCTATGATTATGGGAATGCCTACCTCAATAATGATTATATATTGTATTGTAACCCTTGATTTATTGTTTCGGGTCTCCAACCATGGTCTCTAATCTAAAATTTGGCATGATAAAGTGCTTCGGTCCTCAAACATATTTTCTGAATTTTCACTTTAAGGGGCAATCGGTTACACATAATTTTGTCACCATTAGGAAAATGATCGTTAATATGTATATTTCATTATCCATCAAAGTGTTCCAAATCATTCCCCTACAAGGTTAAAAACTTAGCAATCCCAAAGACTACAAGAATTCTGTATTTTATTGCTCAAAACCTATTTTCAAGCACCTATGCATTTCTCTAGCCAGATTTTGTGCATACGTAGCTTTGAACATTAAATCCATTGAAAATTTGAGCTTTATGTTCCACTATGAACCGCGCCCCTAACTCAACGAAAGTAAAAATAAAAAGTGAATTCTAGAAGCTTTTTTGGGAGAATAAATCTAAACTGAAAGCTTCGAGCTTATGCTTACTTAAGCCGCATCACTCTATTCATGGAGATAATTCCCTCTCTTTGTGGAACCCTAATCCCTCCTTTTGAGTATCTCATCCCTTAGGAAGAGGAACTCAAACCTCCTCCTCTTGGCCTATAAATTAAACACATACCAGAGAGCTACGGAGCACTGCTGAATGTAAACTTATGTTGTTGAAATAAGGCTTGAAGGCTTGTCATCTAAGAGGAATATTGGAGAACATTGGAAGGAGCCATACATCATCAAGGCTAAGGTTGTAAGGTTGTATTACTCTTAATTTTTTAGATTAATACAAAAGAGTGTTTATTTCCCACTATATTGTTTAATGGAGTTATGTATTGTGTATTTTCTTCCATTTTTCCATTGATAATGATATTGGGTACTAGTTTCCTTTATCACTAGTATGATTTTTATTGAGTCATTTATATATCATATTCCTTTGATCTTTTATTTTTACTATGTTTGCAGGTCTAGATTATGAGTATTGAGGATTTTCAATCAAACCATAGCGAGGGTCTTCATCAAGCATTTTTTTTATGGATTTCATCTTCCATCGTTCTTGCTTATGATTCAATATCAATGAACTCAGGGAAAGATTTACTAATTTTTCTATTTGTTATTAGAGACATTCATTGAATCTAGGGAGATTTCTTTTTGTCCGCATAAGCAATTTTTTTGCCATAACACCCTCAATGAAACCCTTATGAGTGGTCCAATTTATTGAAATTTGCAACAAGAAATAGTGAAATTGGCATCCAGAAACAACATATAGAAAATGGCATCCATAAATTGCTACCATGGAGGCTTTTGATTTAATTATTTCTTAATTAAAGTAGAAGAAATGTGTGTCAAATTTATCTATCCCTTAAATAAAGTGTAATATTTTCTCATAATCACTTTTAATAGTTAACTAAGTGTGATAGACTCAGTTAGCTCGTGAAATTCAAGTTGAGGGTGGTTGGTGAGGCATGTAAAGTGATTCTATTTGTTTTAGAGTCCAAGTTGCAGTTAGTGTATTATTTTAATGCATGAGAAATCAATTAACTCAATTAAGTGAGTTAAAGTCAGTCTAACTAGTTGTAACTGATTGTTGCACTAGTGAGAGGTCAAGTGAATTAAATCAGATTTATTTCACATGCAGTGATTTGTCAAGTGACTGATGATTTACTATTAATATTTGCATGCGTGTCAGTTATGATGAAGACCCAGTTGAGACTGAAGTTAAAGGGAAGTTATCTATCAGTTTTATTTATAGAAAATTGCTCGGGTGCAATTATATACACCATAGGATTCCCATGATGCATTGCACATTAAAGGAAGGCTAATTATCTTATCTAATAGGGATTAATTTCCTGGGGATTGCATAAGCAAGGTAGGCTGAGAATTGGCTAAGTACTATCCCAATTTTGTCCAGATCAGTGTGAGACAATCAAAATAGTGTAGAGAACTCTTGTGAGAAGAGTGCATTTTATTGTTTCATGATTCCTTGGTTCATTATATAATAGAGATAGAGGGGTTTTGAGTAGCAACCTTTCCCCGGGAAAAATATCTGTGTTGTGTGATTGATTTGTTTATTTCTCTTACTTGGTGTGATTGTGAGATCATGCTTAATTTTCACAAATTAATTGTAAAAGGATTCAGTATCTTACTCTAGTATATTTCATGATCAGATTGAATCCATTGGTATACATATTGTTTGTATAATTTCTACATGGTATCGGAGCACCAAGAATCACAATAGTGGAGAAGAAATTGAGTTTGTGTTGAACAGTATTCAAACTTGTAGATACTTTCTTTGGATCGACAAGTGAATCAAGATGGCTTTCAATGGATTAATATTGGAATATGCACTCAAGGGAAGATCTAATTATATTTCATGGAAAGACAGAATGGAGGCATTTCTGGAGGACAACGGGTTGAAAGAATTCATTGATGATGATATTCTGAAGCCTGCAGCAGTAGATGCCACTCTTCTTGATGCTTGGAAAAAGAAGGTAGCAAGGGCGAGGAGGATCTTATTAGAGGGAGTTTGAGATCACATTGTCTCAAGTCTCCATGGAAAGGAGACTCCATATGCAATGTGGAAGGCCTTGACAGATCTGTTTCAGAACAGTAGCGACCAAAGGAAGTTGGCGCTGAAAGACAAGCTCAGGAAAATCAAGAAGGAGGAGGGCGAGACTGTACCAACATACTTGGAGAAGTTGACTCAATGTCGAGATGAGCATGGAAGTGTTGGTGTGACCATAGCATATGATGACTTGGTGAGCCTATCACTTCTAGGCCTTCCCAAGAGTTGGCATAGTTATCAAGTCTTTGTCAATGGGAGGGAGAAGTTACCATATTGGGAGCAACTTTGGTCGGATTTGGTACAAGAAGAATTCAGGTGGAATACTAGGGATGGATCCTCATCCAAGACTAATGAAGAGGAATATTGTGCCTTGGCTAGTAAGGCAAAGAAGGCCAAGGGAAATAAATCCCAAGGCGAATTGGGCAAGAAAGACTTGTCCAAGATCAGATGTTTTCACTGTCACGAGCATGGGCACTATGTTACAAATTATCCACAGAAGAAGGCAAGCAAGAAGGAGCCTACAGTTGCAGCCGGTGAAGCATTGACTTCACAATTCGAGCTTGATTTTACTCTCACTGCATGCATGGCCAGCACTGTAATGGGATGCATGTGGTATTTAGACAGTGGTACCTCGTTCCATATGACGAGGAATACAGATCTCTTCAGTGACTTGGAGGAGAAGGACCTCCAGCAGAATATAGAGTTTGGAGATGATGGGAAGTATAGCACGACCAGCATAGGTACATTTACCTTTCAGAGGGAGTCTAGCTCCCCTATCAGACTAGTAGATTTTTTGTATGTTCCAATCCTAAGGAAGAATCTTGTCTTTGTAGAAGTATTGGAAGACCGTGGTTATGAGGTGATGTTTATAAAAAGAAATTTTTTCCTTAAACACATATCCACGGGACAGGCGAAGCAGATCAGTTCAAGATTCAAGAATCTGTATGCTCTCGAGGTTGAGGAAGAATGCAAGGCTTTGAGGAGAAAAGAAGTGGTTAATGACTTGGTGGTTGAGAGGGATCAATTATCTCTCAACATGCAGCCTCAAAAGCAGTCTCAGAATTTTGTGGAGCAGCCACAATTGGAGAAGCAGAGAGGAGACCAAGTGGAAGATTCCACTCAAGTGAAGACCTCCAGGAGGGGGGAATTTTGAGCCAGAAGGGTAGAGGGAGTACATGCAATCATACCTCCAGATGTGAGGCGGGGCGAAGTGCAGAATTAATCCCAAGAAGAAATTCGAGCAAGATTCATTGAGATAGTGTGTCTCATGGATCAAACCTGGCTACAAGGAGCCCACAGTATAGCAATAGCAAGAAGGATTGGTTAGATTGATGCAGTCTAATGTCAGGAGGACAGAAATCAAAGTGACAAGTGTCGGATATTGGAGCGCAGATCAGATTTGGCAGCAATGCAGAGTGCATGGATGCAGATGTCAATAGCTCAAAGAGTCCAGTAGACATGTGCAGTAGTTAGCAGCAGTCAGAAGACTCTGATGACAGATGAATTATACTAATTTAGTTGTTTGGAGGCTATTCAGTTTCAGAAGTGTTGCATGTAGAACATTCCAAAGGTACCGTATCGAGATAGTTTGATTCCTTTCTTGTTGAGAGGGAGTGTTGAAATTTGCAACAAGAAACAGTGAAACTGGCATTCAAAAACAAAATCCAGAAAATGGCATCTAGAAATGGCTACCATGGAGGCTTTTGATTTAATTATTTCTTAATTAAATTAGAAGAAATTTGTGTCAAAATTATTTATCCCTTAAACAAATTGGACAAAATATTGTAATATTATCTCATAGTCACTTGTAATAGTTAAGTGAGTGTGATAGACTTAGTTAGCTCATGCAATTTGAGTTGAGGGTGGTTGGTGAGGCATGTAGAGTGATTCTATTTGTTTTAGAGTCCAATTTGCAATTAGTGTATTAGTTTAATGCATAATAAATCAGTTAACTCAATTAAGTGAGTTAAAGCCAGTCTAACTAGTTGTAATTGATTGTTGCACTAGTGATAGGTCAAGTGAATTAAATCATATTTAATTCACATGAAATGATATGTCAAGTGATTGATGATTTACTATTAATAGCTGCATTCATGCCAGCTCTGATGAAGACCCAGTTGAGACAAAGGTTAAAGGGAAGTTATCTATCAATTGTATTTATAGAAAATTGCTCGGGTGCAATTATATACACCATAGGATTCCCATTATGTATTTCATAGTCAAGGAAGGCTAATTGTCCTATTTACTAGGGATTAATTGCCTAGGGATTGCGTAAGCAAGGCAGACTGAGAATTGGTTGAATACTAGCCCAATTTTGTCCAGATCAGTGTGAGACATTCAGGATAGTGCAACAGACTCTTGTGAGAAGAGTGCATTGTATTGTTTCATAATTCCTTGGTTCATTATACAATAGAGATAGAGGGGTTTTGAGCAGCAAGCTTTCCCCAGGAAAATATTATGTGTTGTGCGATTGATTTGCTTCTTTCTCTTACTTGGTGTGATTGTGCGATCATGTTTAATTTCCATAGAATAATTGTAAAAGGATTCAGTATCTTTCTCTATTATATTTCATGATTAGATTGAATCCATTGGTATACATATTGTTTGTACATTTTCTACACATTTTTTTGTTTTCCCCCACATCATCATGATCTTCAAGGAAAAGGTATCCCAACACATTCCATCCCAAGTCACAATGGGAGTGCTACTGGGTGGAACCAAGGACCCCTCCCATGAAGTACCATCTATCTATACAGCCCCATCACCTGTGTGTATCTTTCGGCCAAGCAGATAACATGTGCATGAATCCAACTAACATGTCATTAGAATTCATTATAGAAATTTAAATTGAGCTTAAAATGTTTTGAGAAAATAGTATGAAATTCAAATCAAACCAAATATTTTTGACTCACCATATGCAAGTGCATCTGGGTAGTCTCCTTCCACACTCAATAATCATATGTAGCACTTGTACACAATATTAGTCACCAATATACTCATGTGTGTTAAGTCATCACCATGGCATAATCATCAGCATCTTTGTTAACCATGAGCAAGGACTTATGTAAATACACAACATAAAAAATCAATCACATGTTTAGACATATTCATAAAACACATTCATCACAGTTATTATCATCATCACATTAAACTTGAAAATAATTATTATCACATCCACAAATAGTAAAATTCAAATATATGAATCCTCGACCTGAGGTCCTCAAAAAATAATGTATTATCCCTAAGGCTATATCAAGGCTAAAATGTAATAACAACGTTAGTCACCAAAGTGGGCCACTACATACACCCCGGGATTAACAATAGACTTCATCCCAAAGTGCTCAAAACAAGAAATGAAAGTGGTGACGTATAGGCTCCTTGGTGTCCCCCCAAGTAACCGAATTGGGACTATAATTTCCCCACTAAACCTTCACTTGGTCCACCAATCGTCGCCTAAGTTGTATAGTTCATTGGTATAACTGGCTCGGTCATAACCATGCCCTTGTCTTAGACCTACTAAGCCAATAACATGTGAATCATAAGAAATATAATGACTTAATACAAACACATGGAACACATCATGAATATTTTCTAATGATGTAAGTAAATCAAGCCTATATGTCACTGGCCCTTTCCTCTCTATGATTTCAAAAGGTTCCATGAATCATGGAAAAAAAAAATTCTCCCTTCCCAAACTTAATGGAGCTCTTTTGGGGCCTTACTCTCAAAAACACCATATCTCCCTCTTCATAGCATTGATCAATCTGATGAGCATTGAAATACCTATTTTATTTGTATTGGGATTCCTTTATCCTCCCTTAATCATGGTCATTTGTTCTTCCATCTCTTTTACTACTTATGGTACTATTAATACTTGTCCCTCTAGTTGACTCCAACTCGGGGTCATTCTGCAAGGCCTCCCATATAGGAACTTGAATGGCAGCATCTTGATGGAACTCGGATAGTTGTTATTGTAATTAATTTCCACCAATGGTAACAACTCTTCCCATATTTTCTTGTTGATCATCACATGCATTCATAATATGTATTCGAGGTCCACAGGGTCTTGGATAGACAGTGATCAAGTGCTCCATTAAGGCATTCCTTGATGTGAAATCACGTGTTGAATTTCCTGCCCTGATCAGGGTGATATATATAGACATGATGAATATGTAGTCCCACCAAGCTTACAAAAAAAAAAAAAATTCCTCAAGGATTTTATTAGTCCTCTCTGTTTGACCATCTGTGCCAGGGTGATAACTAGTGTTGAATTTTAACAAGTTTCCCAAGGCTTCTTGGAAATTAGTCTAAAACCTTCATAAAAAATGCTCCCTTATCTGATATGATATTCCTTAGCACTTTTTGTAATCTCAGAATATCATTAATGAAAACTCTAACTATGTGAAATGCCTTATACATAGTTTTACCTAATATGAAATGGGTGTTTTTGGCCAGTGTGCCCACCACTACAAACATACCATCATGTTTCCTAATTTTCATAAGTATTCCCACGATGAAATCCATTAATATAACTTCCCACTTAGGCTTTGGTTTCTCATCGGATTCTAATAACCCTATTGGATGTTTTTACACTAACACTAACACTCTAAACATCTTTCTACAAAATTTACAATGTCCTTCTTCATTCATTTCTAGAATTATTATGGTTTTAGGTCCACACTCATCTTCTAACACTAGGTTTTTCCATGTATACTCCATGATGTGCTTCGCTCAAGATCATTTGGTGCATTTATTCACTCGATGGCATGCATATCCTTCCATGCAATTTCAATATTCCATCACTATCTAGAGAATACCCCTTCCATTAAAATCTAGCTAACCTCCTTGTACCAAGCATCCTCAATTTCTAATCTCAACAAATTCTCCCTCAAATTTTGTCTTTAGGGGAATCGACAATAATATTTGAGGCTTACAACCTCCAACTTAAATCATACCACCATCTTTATTGTTCCCTTTATGTAAGTAATAACAAAATCATATTTTCTTATTAACTCTGACCATCTTCTTTGTCTGGAATTTAATTTAGTCCTGTGTGAAAATGTGTTATAGTCCACAATGATAAGTTGTAAGTTCAAACTTCTTTCCTAGCAGGTAGTGTCTCCAAATATCTAGTGTGTATACATCACTTCCATTTCTAGATCATGTGTCGCATAGTTGTCCTCATGGTTCCTAATTTTTCTTGATGCATATGTTATTACTCTTCCATATTACATCAATACGCACCCAAGGCCTTCCATGGAGGTGTCGATGTAGACTATAAATTCCTGCTCCATGTTTGGTACCTTCAAGATCCATGTAGTTGTTAACAACTCTTTTAACTAATTGAATGCTTCTTCACATTTTTCAGTCCAAAAATTACCAACACGTAATTCCTACCATAAATTACACACATATACACACCAATTTTATCATTTCAAACCATATATAGTTGTATTTTTTTTAAATACATTCATATCCTCAATGCCCCAAATAAGAGAATAGAATAATTGTTAATCTTACAAGAATACTTATATTTCATCCAATTGCAAAAAATTTAAAGTTAAATAATAATAATTGTTTTATTAAATTCCAAATAACGATATACTAACCAATTTAAAATCATAAAATAATCCCATAACAAAATAAAGCATATCACCTTTCATAATCCCTCTTTTAAATTATTACTTCATATAATACACTAATATCAAGTAAGTAATATAAACACTTTAATAAAAAATTCCATCACCTCCTAAACAATTATACCATGACTAGTAATAACAAATAACAAGAAATTTGTTATATACATAAATATAGTCATTTAATGTAAAAATGTTTTAATTTAATTTACCCAAATGTCCTATTATGAAAAACCCCAACAACTTAAAAATATATACACATTGCCTAATTATACTGAGTTAACCGCCATAAAATAGTGGTATGAAACAAATCAACCTTTTTCACTTCACTTCTAGTTATAAGAATGAAACATTAATTGTTATTATATATAATTACCAATATTATAAGTTGCTTCTTCTTATTTCTTTTTCTTTTTTATGGGTGATTTCTGGCTACGTAATGTTGCAAAGGAGATGTAATTATTTGTATTTTCAACATAGACAAAACTCAGTCCATAGCAAAAGATGTAATAGTCTGCACAAAAGCATCAAATTAAATAAACCTTAGTACCATACCAAAATAAATAGAATTTTAGTAGAAGAACTAGTTACTATTTTATAACATAAATGGTGTATATTCATTCTTAATCATGAGAGTGCCTTATCGCATAAGCCTGTAGGCTTCCAAGGAAAAATATATGACCTAAGGATACAAATTAGTCTTATTTAATGACTTACATAAATGAAGTGATTGTATCTCGCCTTCTGAGTCTTACACTCTATTGTGAAAATTTTAGGATCAATTAGAGTAGTTACATTGATAAATAATTGTATCAAGCACTTGTATGGCACAAATGTGCTAACAAGTTTGAAATCAATCCATGTGTGTGTGTGCGCATGCAGGTGTAAATTCATTATTAAATCATGCCCCCCATGATTCTTCACCTTGAGGTTGAGCTCTATAATCTGTGAGGTTTGAGGTTGAGCTCTATAATCTGTGAGGTTTCATGTTGATGGATAAAGATTTATTTTGTGAAAATATTTTTGATATATAGACATTGATTGATTTCCAAGGTATTAGACCCAAACAATAGTTCTAATACTCTAGTTTTCTGAAATAAAATGTCAAATTAACCAACCCAAACACTTACTGACATAGTCTACATGTGAATTTTTCTTCTAATCATTATTGCTAAAGTTCACTAAAGTGAATTTATGCTATTGTTGGTAGCCTGAATAAATGTCTTCTACTACAGATGATGTGCTAGAATACTATAGAGCTATGACCATTGATATCATGATAGTTTTTTCCATGGTAATTAACTAACCTTCATAATGATAAGTGACAAGAACTTGTTGGAAAATAGTTATAGTTGGAGTGATTCTTGTCAAAAATATAATATAAAATAAAATTGTTGTAAAACTAATAAGCATTTGTAATTACCGTCATTCCCAAGATTTATTAATTAATAGGTAAACTGGAGACAATAACGCATTATCTCATAACTCTCACTATTTAACGACCTTGATTGTGGTGGTACTGTCCATTAAACTTTCAATAATTTGAAGAAGTTCACAACAATGCATGTAGATGAAAATCGTTGGTTTATACCAATAGTTTGGCTAGGAGTGATCAAAATAAAATCTTATACCAAGTGTAGGGACCATTTAGTAAACTAACCCCACTTAAAAATTTGATCATGACACTCCAGTTCAATAGAAATACCGGTTTAGGACTTGTAGTAAAAGGGAGCTGGTAAAGTTATATGACAACATATCCTTACTTTTGGATTTAAGTGTAGAATAATCTCAGTACTTCAAAAATATAATGATATTGTCATATTGTTTCATGCACAACATCTAACCACATGGACACCTATCCAGATTTAACATATTTTCAATTGACGATAGGTAAGAAATTAGAGTGAGTTCACTCGTAAAATCCATCATTACTAAAGGGTTACACATAAACTTAACATTTAATATAAAAAAATCTTATTACTTAACAGGTTTTTTCATTAGAGAAATTTAGAGGTCTAAAGTGGGCCTCCTAAGGAATATTATAAAATAATAGTGGAAATAATAAAATATGATTAGATTACATCATTAAATTTTAGAGGGAAAAAAAGAAAAAACTACTTTTTCAACTCATATTTTCAACTTATCTCCTTATGGTTTTGCTTAAATTTTGAGGGGGTCACTCGTTCAACACAGAATTTGATTCCTCATCCAAGGAGTAACCATATTGCATACTTTCGATGGACCTTGCTACACAAAAAATGAGAAAACATGAAAAAATGTGATTGCAATCACATATTTTTATGTATTTCTCATTTTTTGTTTAGTAGGGTCCATTGAAAGTATGCAACATGGGTAATTCTTGGATGAGGAATTAAATTTTGCATCCAACGAGTGCTCCCACTCAAAATTTGAGTGTAATTTTACAGAGACAAGCTAAAAATGCAAGTTGAAAAAATAGTTTTTTTAAGTTCCTTATTTTTTAATAATTTTACTTTTTTACTCCGAAAATGGTGAATCATCTGCCATGATTGACATCATCATATTGAATCCTATTGGTTCTTATAAATTTTATTTTGGTTGTACATTTTTGTTTCGACACCCATTTTTTACCTTAAAATTTCTAAAATGAATAATGCACTATCATAATAGATTATTGTTTAATCCCATAAAACATTCTTTCAATTTTGATCAAAATTTGAACATATTGAAATTTTTCAATGGATATTGATATATTCTTTTACGGCTACCTTAAGTGATCAATGTAACAATATTTAGATGATTATTAACCAATATAATTATATGAGGCAAAAGTAGTAATTTTTTGTGCCCCCAAATTGCAATTCATAATGGCAACTCACCGCGAATTGTTCGACATGTTTTTACAACACTATTATAGTAATTAAATTTAATGTTGGTCCCATCTAGCAGGGAGAAACATTCTATGAGAATCCAAGTGACTTAGCTAGGCTACATGTTGATGTTTGGAATTAGGATTTCAAAATCGTATTCAAACCATTAAAATAGAATGTGAAATGGTGTTTCATGACTTTTACATATACTAGAATGTGAAATCGTATAGCAATCAAGATCATGTGTTTGGGAGGGTTTTCCTATTTTAACTAGTGTTCCCAACACTAGAATATAGAAAAACCACACATCGTAGAACCTCTAATCTCAAAGGCTTATAAAACGGTGAATTATAACCCTTCTTTGCAGCATTGACATTATGCGAATGTGGCCAATTGAGGGTAGTTATCAAATTTACACACAAAACTTTGGTTAGGATTTACATCTATTTATATGCCCTACATTTAAAAATAATTAGTGCATATGCACCCAACTAATCTCAAGGTCCACCTCAATAATCGTTAAAAGAATTTCTAGCCTTTCACAAATGTGAACATAAAATTGAACATAGATCTTATTAGTTTACTATATCGGTAGAATATAATGGAATAGTATAAATGAACAAAAAAGGCTAGCATAGTGGGTCGACCGCTGAAGAGAACAATCCATATTCCTTCTATGTGTTACGCTACTATATATGGGTCTTCACTCTAGTGAAAACGAACTATAGTTTTGTTGCAGATTGACCAACTAAGATAAAGGTTGAGGTCGGAAATAGAAGGAGATCAAGTAAAGGAAAAATAGGTATTTTTTGAAGAAAACCTACATAAATATGGTCTTGGAGTAATAAATTCGATGCATTTATCATAATAGATCATGTATTATATTTATTATATAAATATAAACATACTCATTTTTTTTTAAATTACATACCAAGTGTATTTGTCTAGACTTCATTCTAGTGAATGAATTCTCACATATAGATTGTTGTGACATTTTCTTTTTTACTTTAATATGTGGAACATTATTATATTACATTGACATTGTATCATTTTTTGTGTTAAAATAATAATAAGAAATCCTATATCAATAATTATTTTAACATTTTTTTTGAAACAATTAGCACTTCATCATGGTCAATTCTAGGACTAAAAGCATTGTTGAAAGCAACAAAGATATATTTACAGGACTCCACCAAATCCAAATGATTGCACTGTGAACCTTTGGGTAGTTCATTCGATAAGCTTGTAGTTTATAGGATGAATTTGTATCATGATAATATACCTTGATCAATTTAGAAAAATTATGTTGTGTCATAGAATTTAGTAGATTCATGCATGCAAGTTTAGAGGTGGGAAATATTTTTCAAATACTATCACATTTATACTCAATTTTCCATTCCTAATAGATCCACACCATTTATGCATGTGTATCTTTGTTGTAATTGAAAATTAAATATATCTCCTTCCATCTAATGATTGCCTGGCTACTTGGGATCAAGTTGATGTTTCTCTCCCTTTTCCATATAATTCAAGTCACCTTATGTCTTATCAAAATAGAGTTGAATAATTATTTTTTTCTTTTTTTCTTTTTTTTCTTATTTTTTCATACTTGAAGTATTTTATGCAATGTGTTCCCTCAAGCGATAATTTTCTAAGACATTTTAGTAGGGTATTCCACATACTTCCATAAAGATTTAGAATCAAAATATGAATTATCCAATTGAAGCTTTAAGTATATGCATGTTTATTTTATTATCATATGCATGGTATATATATTAGGTTTAAATAATAAAAGATTCATTTCTATTGGGATTGAATTAAGTTCTCAACTTCACTAAATTGAAACAACAAGAGAGATAAAGGAAACATTCAACTTTAAAGGGTACAAAGATCCTAGAGGTTGAACTTAGGGCTTTGATACCAAGTGTGGGGACCATCCCCATAACGCCAATTTTTTCTTTGTATTCCAATCAGACTCAAGACAATAGCAACATATTACTAGATACAGGAACCATGCTAGTATTTATTTAGCCCATATGCAATGCAGTTAAGTCTCAAAATGAATTCATAAGCAAATAAATATTTCATTTTTAAACTAATCGTTTGATAGCCACATCCATTATAAAAGTCACATATAATTAAAAATCATAAACATTGGAAATACATAAAGTTTAAGGTACATATGTCAATAGCCCATAAATTTACAATCCAACCACCACATAATTCAATTTTACATTCTAGTAACTATAGATACAAAAAATCATGTAATATAATACCATAAATACAACCATTATCATTCACCTAGGAGTGGAGATTTGATCTTTGCCTTATTGTTGCTTGTGATCCCTTGTTGTCTTTTGTGTTCCCGTGTGGATAATGATGTGTCCCGGTCGAACGCTAATGAATCATCAGTTGACCTCTCATCATAGTCCTTGGGTACTCTTCTTCCCCATGCACCCCTTGAGCTACAATGGGGTTGCACAGTAGAGGAATAATGCTAGTTAATGGAGGAGAGCACTCTTGGCTCAAGATTCCGCTCTCTAATGACCTCCACCTCACCAAACTCACTATAGAATTCATATCCACTCACAATAGCATTATTTAATCCATACAACAATAGGGGAAAAGTTCCCCCCTCTCCCATAGCTTGCCCCTTCTTTTATAGGAGGCTTCATAGGTGACACTTGGCACTTTATGCATAAATAATTATTTTTATTAATCAAAAAGTTTGATTATTCACCCACCCATGTGTCAACCTCTCACCAAATATCTCCTAATTTATTTACTTAATTTTTAATTCAAAAATAATATTTTTCCTTACCCCAACATGACTCCCTATTTCTTCTCCTAGTTGTCTCTTTATCCTCCTCTTATACTCCTTATTTTGTATTCATTACTGCAATCAACTGGTAGGTCTCAGATTTGGTCTCCCAAATACTCCCTAGTTTAACTCAAAATGACTCTTAAATGGAGATCCTTGTGTTGGCTCTTGCCACATGGAGGTTCTCTCAAGAAACTAAATTTCTATAATTTAATTTATTATTCTTTATTTTCATTCCTTGTCCTATTTTCTTAATGATGTTAAAATATTATAGGATTAATGTTTCTAATTAACTTTATGACCCTTTCCTTCATTTTATTATTGAAACCTTACACACTTTGGAGTTACTTATATGCACATTATCTACCAAATATTTTCCAAATGTGGGAAGGGTAGAGCTCTCAATTGATCCAATCTTATTATTTCTTCCTATTCTCCCTTTACCCCAAGGTTTACTCTTGATTTAGTTAACTTGGTTCTAAAATATCACTTACGTCATTATGTGAATTAGTGTGATTACCATATCTTAATTGTATTGTAGTAGTTTCTTCTTAATGCCAAGGGTGCCAAGTCGATCATTCCCTTCAAGAACTTCTCTTCAAAGTTCCAAGGGTGCCAAGTTGGTCATTCCCTTCAAGAGGTTCCCCTTAAAAGTTCCAAGGGTTCCATGCCAATCAGTTTATTATTTATTCCAAGGGTGCCATGCCAATCAATTTATTCTTGATGCCAAGGGTTTCAATATAGTCATGCCCTTCAATAACTTCCCTTTTTAAATTTCAGTGTCACATGCATCTAGTGACTATGAGGGGGAAAACTAGGTGTGACGATGGAGACCATTATCCTCTCCTATGTTGCCCTATATAGTGATACTAATTATTTTGAGGATCAAGGAATCCACCTTGATGTGTGACCCAACTAAAATCCTTCTAGGAAACCCAATCCAGTGGCTTCCCCCATGGCATCGAGATCTTCAAGTTGAATGTATCCCAACACCTTTCAACCAAATTTACGGCATGAGTGCTAGTGGGTGGAATCAAGGAAATTGTCCCACCTCTCCCATGAAGTACCATCTATCTATACAGTCCCATCACCCATGTGTGATTCATTTAGCAAGAAACTAACTTATTCTTGCAGCAAACTAACATATCATTAGAATTTCCAGTAGAAATTTAAATCGAGTTTTAATTTTTTTTGAGGGAATAGTATGCAATTCAAATAAAACCAAAGGTAACTGACTCGTCATATGCAAGTGCATCTGGGTAGTCTACTTCCACACTCAATAATCATCAATATTACTTGTACACAATATTAGTCACCAATATACTCATGTGTGCTAAACCATCACCATGACATAATCATCAACATATTTGTTAACCAAGAGCAAGAACTAATGTAAACATAGAACATAATGAATCCATCACATGATTAAACATAGTCATAAAACATATCCATCACATCTATTATCATGATCACATCAAACTCAAAAATAATTATGATCACATTCACGAATATTAAAATTCAATTATTTGGTTCCTCGACCTAAGGTCCTCAAAGAATAATATATGATCCCTGAGGCTATATAAAGGCTAATGTAATATCAAGGTTAGTCAACCAGATTGGGGCACTACAAATTATTTGGTTGGGTTAATATTCATCAACGTTTAGTTTTATTTTATGTTGTATAAATACACAAACAAGTGAAGTTTGAAGGGATCAAGTAGATTTTATTTAGTTCCTCATAATCTAAATATTTTTTTTTTAAAACTTCATACCAGGTTTCTTTTTATCAATATATGCATTGATTTTTATTTTCTTTAAAAAATATAATTCTTTAGTGTACAAGTTGAGGTTTGGAGGGCACCTTGACCTGCGCATCATTTATTTTTTCCCTATGCATATTTTGGATTGTAGTA
This sequence comes from Pinus albicaulis, assembly GCA_034641835.2. Taxonomy (NCBI): domain Eukaryota; kingdom Viridiplantae; phylum Streptophyta; class Pinopsida; order Pinales; family Pinaceae; genus Pinus; species Pinus albicaulis. The sequence goes on along the minus strand of CM076578.1, from coordinate 1,548,241,118 downwards.
GCTATATTTGTTGGTAAATATCTCGGTGGTTTCTATTTCATTTTCAGATTTATATTTTCAAGTTTATAGTTATTTATATTCAGCATTAGGTTCCTTATTTATATTCTAGCTATTGCACTTTCCTTTTGTTAATATGTTCACTATTTATTTGTGTGTTTAGTTTCCTTTCATGGAACATTAATTTTTGTAATGTTCATGAGCATCCTCAGTTTCCTTTAAATAGAAGTGTTATTTTTTTCAAAAATTAAGTTTAATGTTTCCTTATTAACTAAAATATTGAGGAGTCTAAAGGAGTATTATTGCAAGTCCTTGAGCCACCTAAGGGAGTGAGACAAAGACACTACAACCAAAGTTTATACCAATAGAGGCCCTAATGCATGCTCGATCAACCAATTAAACTTTAATAAATTATTTTTTTCTTTCTTTAGAATACATTTTCATTTCAAGCATGTTATTTAGTTAAAAGCCTACATAAGTGAAAAGAACATTGTTATGTGAGTCTTTTTCAAGGCTTAAAATCCCACAATTTTTTTTCTACTACTGTAAGTTTTTGTAATCTAGACCAAAAAATATTACTTCATTTATGTATTGAAATTAATTTATTAGTTTAAACATTTGCGTTGCATTGCAATATTTTAAGGAAATATATCATTTTACAAAATAGGAAACTATTAGCCTACACATATAATGCATGACATCTCACAATTTTATAGACTCTCTAATTGATAATTTGATGTTTTAATTTATGCAAAGGAATTATACCAACACACTTGAACTCTCTAATTTTTTTGAAGGAATATAATCAATGGAAAAAATAGGCTCACTCGTTGAAGTTTCTTCCTTTATTTGTACCTAGTTACCCTTATCCCTTAATAGTTCCTCAAATCTTGGTCTCTTTGATATTTCACTCTCCTCTATATCGAAAATAGTCGAAGAAGACTCTAGTTATGTTCTTTTATTGTTATTCACTTTTTTTAGGGATTTCAATCACTTATGAATGAGGAATATTGTCTTCTTGGTCAAGATTCTACATTTAATTACGTAAACAAATTTCCTCCTCTTATAATAAAAATTTTACTTATTCCCAATTATATATATTTTTAATCTTCATCCCACATAGTGTAGAATAGACATGGATTGGGTGTCTTTTTAAGGCACTCCATGATGTGAAGGTCGCCAGTTTGAAACTCTGTGAGAAAAAATCCAACCATGTCAAGGGTTGGTGTGGCCTAGGTTGGGTGTAAACCTCAGGTGATTTTAATGGCTTAGATGCCCCTATGTTATGAATTCTCAAACCAAGGTTAAGCATGCAGTCATCTTAGGACTCACAAAACTTAGAAAAAATAAATAAACATTTATTTGAAATCTTATATAATGCTAGAGTTACTCGATGCTCATATGGGGGAGATCCAAATTTTAACCCATTATTTTAAATTACCTAATATGGGCCATAATTCCACCTTTCTACATGGAAGAGATATAATTTTTAAAATATTTTTTCAACCACTCCCTGAGTTTTTCTTATATTAGCAATAAATGGAACAACCTATTTCTCTAATTTAAAGGTGAGATGATATTTCTTGGAAGAAAAATGAATAAAATCTTAATAAAATCTTTGTCAAATATATTCCATAGAAAATATACTTAGCTTCAAAAAGGATAGTAACTTTAAAGGTTGGAGTTGTGAACCACATATCCCGATAACTCTATGATTTTCATTAACCAACCTTTAAATTTAGTTTTTGGGATGCATTGAAAAAAAAATTCCAAATATAGGAACATTATAGGTGTTTTCCCTCCATGTTAAAAAGCGTAAGCTATAAACATAAATTTATTAACAAAATCAAGGAAATCCTTATTTTGTGCCTTATTTCCTAGTAAAGAAGTTGATTAACTACCTGTTAGGTCCCTATTTTACTAGTATAGTCCCTTATTGTTGTCAATGTAATCCCCTTATTGTTATTATTGTACCCTTGTAACCCCCATAGTGTTATTATTGTGCCCTTAAATTATTATTGTTAGGTCGGCTAGGATTACACTGTGGCTCCACTAGGATTACATTGTGGCCCCATGGACTCCTATATATAGAAAGGAGGTTTTATAATTTGAATCATCCAATAATTGTTCATTCATGTAATGTATTGTAGGTTTTCCCCTCGAAGTGGCTTATTTCTAAGGCATTGATATCTCTTTTCTTCTCTTTTTGGAGCTGGTTTCACAACATTTGGTATCAGAGCTTTGAGATTCTAGGGTTTTGCTACTCCAAACAGGTCATCATGGAATTTTCACTATAAATTTTTTTCTACGAAGGTTCAGAATCTAAAAATTTTAAAGTCCGAAGCCAAAATCCTAAGGAACATCATTGAAAATTTCAGATATTGGTTCACAATATTTTCGGAGATACAATCTGTGGAAGTTAGGGCTTTTTTAGGCTTCTGAATTTCATCTCAAAGAGGTGATCATGGGAAAATATTCATATCTCTCTCTCTGAGCATCATATTGGAATTATGTAAAAGTGGCCATAAACACACAGACTGTGGTTTTTTTTCTATCAATTTCAGAGCCAAAGGAGGAAACGGTGACACGTGGCAAGTCGTACAAGTTCACTTTACTGAACTAGTCCAAAATTGGGTCATTGTGGGAGATTGGACATAACTTTTCCTTGAAGAATCCAAATCATATCAGACCTATGGAATTGGAAAAAAGCTTTAGAGGGCTACTACAGGGCTTAATTTCAGATATTGAGGATCCGTAACTATAGAGATAATTCAATTTCAATATTGAGCTCATCAAAATCAAGTAAAAGGTGTGTATTTTTTTTTCGAATTGCATAAGTCTTGTTTGAAGAATCAAGTTGAATTGATTCCAAGGGCATATTGTAGAATAGATATCAGTATTGGATTCTAAAATGGCCCCTAAAAATAATTCAACACCCATTAAGCCTTTAGAAATCTCTACTGTGACTCATGAAGACGAAGAATGGTAACATGACATATCAAAATTACAAGAGCAAGTGCAACAAATTTCTCTCTCGCAAAGAGAAACAAAATATGACATGGAAGTTTTGAAGAAAGGTGTGGAAACTAAGATGGATGTTTTGAAGAAAGGCATGGAATCTAAGATGGACGGTTTGAAGAATGGCATGGAATCTAAGATAGTTGGCATGGATTCTAAGATATATGGCATGGAAACTGGCATGGAATCTAAGATGGATGACATGGAAGCTAAGATCGATGAGAAAATGGAAAACACGAAGAATGTTATAAAAGAAGACATGGAAGGTTTGACAAAGTTGATACAAGAAATGGTTCCTAATGGTGAAAATATAGTAGAGGAAACTCATGATGAGAAAAAAATATATGTTAATCATGATTTCATAAAATCTAATGTTGGCAGGAATAACCACCATATTCCAAAAATGGATATGAGGAAGTTTGATAGAAAGGATCCTGTAACATGGATACTATAGATGGAGCAATATTTTGATCTCCATAATGTGCAAAACACACAAAAGGCACGCATTGAAACTTTACAGTTAGAAAAAAATACATTTGTATGGTATCGATGGCTTTGATCCTGTAAAAAAAATTTCACTTGGTCAGTTTTTACGGGGGAAATGATAGCACATTATGAGGAAATAAAGAGCAACACCTTCTTTAGCCAATTGATAAATCTCAAACAAAAGGGTTTAATGGGGGAGCACATTGAGGACTTCCAAAAATTGAATATAAGGGTAACTGATATTCCAAAGGAAAACGGTATTGATCTCTTCATAGGTACTTTAAAGGATAACATCCAACATGAAGTTTGTGTTTTGGAACCTGATTCATTGGAGAAGGTATTCAGGTTGGAAAGAAAAATTGAATGTAAAATTATGGCGACAAGGAAGCCTACCACTCACTTCTATAAAGAGGGAAGTGTTGCTACTCCTAGATTTCCACAACCTACAAGGTTGACACCACAACAATTGGAAGAAAAGAGAAAAAGGGCTTTGCTACAGTTGTGATAGAAAATACACTAAAGGTCATAAGTGTGCTGAGAAGAAATTATTTTACATAGATTGTGAAGAGGAAGAAGAAAATGAACAAGAAGAGGATATACACCAAGAACCAACCCAAGAAGAGGAAGAAATGAGTCCGACCATATCGTGTAATGCATTGGCAGGAATTACCACTCCTCAAACTCTCAAGATAGAAGGACATATCAAGAAGAAAAAGGTAATAGTGTTGATTGATTCAGGTAGTACCCATAATTTTATTCATTGTAAGGTAGCCAAGGAATTGAATTGTTTCCTATACCAAGCACCAGAATGTCAAGTGATGGTTGCAAATGGAGGAACTATAAATTGCTCTGGAAAATTCCATAATATCAAGCTAACCATGGGGGAATATGTATTGACTAGTCCAATGCTTTCCATTCCCATGGGAGGTGTTGATGTTGTACTAGGAGTACAATGGTTACAATCTTTGGGGACGGTAGCTTTTAATTTTCAAGAACTTTTCTTGAAATTTTTTTCAGAAGGAAAGGAAGTCGAATTACGGGGTATTGAAGGGAAGCCGGGAAGGATAATAAGCTCTAATGTAATGACAAAGCTTCTAAAGAAAGAACAACGAGGCGTAATTGCACAATTATGCTCACTAGAAGTTCCGACATCAAAATCATCTATTTCTGCAGATCTCCAACAAGTCTTGGACAATCATTCCAAGGTGTTTGAAACTCCCAAAGGACTCCCACCTATTCGTGATCATGATCATGCTATTCATTTGATTCCAGGAAGTGTTCCTCCAAACATTAGGCCTTATAGATATCCTTACTTCCAAAAGAGCGAAATTGAACGTATGATTGTAGAAATGTTAGAGGCGGGTATAATTCAACCTAGTCAAAGTTCTTTCTCTGCTCTTGTAGTATTGGTAAACAAGAAGGATGGATCATGGCGAATGTGTCCGGATTATAGGGAGCTCAATAAGCTCACCATTAAAGACAAATTTCCCATTCCTGCGATTGATGAATTATTGGATGAATTACATGGAGCAATTTATTTTACCAAGTTGGATCTTCGTTCAGGATATCATCAAATTAGAATGAAGACTGAAGATATTCCAAAAACAACATTTCGAACTCATGAGGGTCATTATGAATTTTTGGTCATGCCCTTTGGCCTTACCAATGCACCTTCTACATTTCAAGGGTTGATGAATTCCATTTTCAAACCCTTCCTTAGAAAATTTGTGCTAGTATTTTTTGATGATATACTAATCTACAGTAGGTCTTGGAAGAATCATGTTCAACATGTTGACAGGGTGCTCAAACTATTGCAGGAGAAACAATTATATGCAAAAACATCCAAATGTTTCTTTGGAGTACAAGAGGTGGAATATCTGGGTCATATTGTATCTCACGATGGTGTTAAGGTAGACCCTAACAAAATTAAAGCCATTAAGGAATGGAAAGTCCCCACAACCATAAAGCAGTTGCGAGGATTTCTCGGGTTAACAGGGTATTATCGCAAGTTTGTTAAGAATTATGGGAGAATAGTAGCATCTCTAACAACATTATTGAAGAAAGATGCATTTTCATGGACTCCTGAAGCAACTAAGGCCTTTGAACATCTTAAAGAGGCAATGTGCCTAGCACCGGTCTTAGCTACGCCAGACTTCACAAAAACCTTTATTGTGGAATGTGATGCCTCAGGAAATGGAATTGGTGTTGTTTTAATGCAAGAAGGAAAACCCATTGCTTTTGAAAGTCGTCCAATCAAAGGAAAGTATTTACAGAAACCTATTTATGAGAAGGAAATGTTAGCAATATTGCATGCACTAAAGAAATGGCGAACTTACCTAATGGGAAGACACTTCAAGGTAAAAACTGATCACGATAGTCTTAAACACTTTTTGGAACAAAGACTATCGTCAGAAGAACAGCAAAAATGGGTCACAAAGATGTTGGGTTATGACTTTGAAATAATCTACAAAAAAGGAAAGTTGAATGTTGTTGCAGATGCACTCTCAAGAAATAATGAAGAGGTAGAAGCATTGCTTTGTGCCATTTCTATTATCCAACTAGATTGGATAACCGAAGCAAGATTTGAATGGAAGAAGGATGAAGAAGTGTGGACACTCATTCAAAAGTTGCAGCAAGATCCTAGTAAATCTGATACATTTAGTTGTAAAAATGATTCCTTATGGTACAAAGATCGCTTATATCTTTGTGATAATTCCCAACTAAAGCAAAATATTATTTTGGAATTGCACATTTCTCCTTTAGGAGGACACTCGGGATTTTTAAAAACTTACCACAGGGTGAAGAAAGAATTTTTTTGGATGGCCTTAAATCTGATATTCAAAAGTTTGTGGTGGAATGTTTGGTTTGCCAGTAGAATAAATTTGAGACAATTAAGACCCCGGGTCTTCTACAACCTTTATCCATTCCAAGTCAACGTTGGGAAGAGATTTCAATGGATTTTATCACAAGTTTACATAATTCAAAAGGAAAGAGTTTCATCATGGTAGTAGTTGATAGACTTACCAATTATGCACACTTTTGTGCATTATCTCATCCATTTAAAGCAAGTACAGTTGCTACTACATTTATGGACATAATTCAAAAGCTACATGGAAACCCAAAGGTTATTGTGAGCGAAAAAGATCCCATTTTTACTGGAAATTTTTGGACGGAGTTATTTTCTTGTTTGGGTACTCAATTAGCTCGTAGCTCATCTTATCATCCTCAATCTGTTGGTCAAACTAAGATAGTAAATAAAATTTTGGAAGGATATCTTTATTTTTTTGTATCTGATAAACAAAAACAATGGGTCAAGTGGTTACCTCTAGCTGAATGGTGGTATAACACTTCCTTCCATACTGCAGCAAAAATGACCCCATTTATGGCACTTTATGGATATCAGCCACCATCCATCACATCATCTTTAAGAGAAAATTCGAAGGTTCAAGCAGTGGAAGATCACATCAAGCATCAACAAGAAGTTCTCCAACTCTTAAAGGACAACCTGAATTTGGCACAAAATCGAATGAAACAACAAGTAGATCAACATCACAGCTAGAGAGGTTTTGATGTAGGAGACTGGGTATTTTTACGGCTACAAACATACAAACAAATGTCCCTCAAGAAAGCTAATAAGGATAATAAATTATCGCCAAAGTACTATGGTCCTTATAAGGTGTTGCAAAATATTGGTACTATGGCATACAATTGGAGCTTCCGGCTTCTTCATGAGTGCATCCAATTTTCCATGTTTCATGCTTAAAGAAGGTTATAGGTGAAAATATTCCAGTTCAAACAATATTGCCAGAACTTGATGAGGAAGGAAAACTCATATTGGAACCTGAAGCGGTCACGAAAACAAGAACTCGACAGCTACGGAATCGATCAATTTCAGAGTATCTCATCAAGTGGAAGAACTTACCCACTGAAGATTCTACATGGGAGGATGACAATTTTATATAGAAGCACCCAGATCTACTCAAGCGTTGAGGACAACACTTTTTTGAAGGAGAGTGGCATGTTAGGTCCCTATATTACTAGTATAGTCCCTTATTTTTGTTAGTGTAACCCCCTTATTGTTATTATTGTACCCTTGTAACCCCCATAGTGTTATTATTGTGCCCTTAAATTATTATTATTAGGTTGGCTAGGATTACATTGTGGCCCCACTAGGATTACATTGTGGCCCCATGGACTCCTATATATAGAAAGGAGGTTTTGTAATTTAAATCATCCAAGAATTGTTCATTCATGTAATGTATTGGAGGTTTCCCCCTCGAAGTGGCTTATTTCTAAGGCATTGATATCTCTTTTCTTCTCTTTTTGGAGCTGGTTTCACAACACTACCCAAGGGTTGCTAAGCTCATCTTTTATGTTTAGTTGAATAAGTTGAAAAGAAGTAGGTTGGAAAAATATGATCAGGTATATCAAGTAATATTGGTACCTAAAATATTTAATTACTTAGACCTCTACTAGTTGTAAATGAATAATATTTTCCAAATATTTGGGTATAATTAGATTTAACAAATATTTTTGTACATGGTGGACAAATTTCTACCATAAACCCTAGGATTACTTAGTCTACATTTCAATCATGGCCATACCTTATAATCATGGACATCATGGTTAGGGATTGTCTTGAAATATGAGGAAAAAGATTAGATTTGTAGGGGAAAGGGATCTTTGGGATCATTGCATCTTTGTCCAAATCGGAATGTAATAGGATAAGGTTTTCATCTAAGGTTAGCTCAATGTATATAATTGACAAAGTTTCTTCATTTAAAACTTATTTCTTCAAAGTTCTGATGAATATGGAGCATTCTCAAGATGGAATCGAGATTAATGTAGAATAACATAGACCCAGTAGTAGACACTATGGCATTTTTATCAAGCATGTAAATTTTAGCACACTAAGAAACAATTTCAATAAAATAATAAGTTTTCAGAATTATGGATTTGGATAGGTTTTATTTCCACATATGAGGATAGTCATGCAAGTTTACAAATTTTTCATAAGTAGATTTTATTAGCTTATAAGGGTCAAACTAGGAAACGATAACCTCAAAAAATATAAGTGTCCCTGTCAGTCAAATTATGTTCTTCTTCGATTGGAGTTTCTACAATCGAAGTTGCTTGAATGGCGAAGGTGCATTGAGCTTTTATCTCCATTTTTATTTTATGCAATAATAAAGTACGAGGAATACCCAAATTTTTTCAATTGTAGTGGAACTCAGTGCTCCTAAGAATGCATTCCTTTCTACTCCTTTAACCATAAGTTAAAGTAAAAAATAACTTCACTAAACTCTTTATTTTTTATATCGTAGAGTTGCATCCATGTGGCAATTTCCTATTTGGAAAATATGTAGTTGTATGACACTTTGTGTGTAGATGCCATTCTCCACTAACTATGTACCATGTTGGTATATGCTACCACTTATTGGTTTGTTATCCATTTCAAGGGGGCATCAAAATTTTTTTGACAAACCACTTAGAGGGTGTTGAAAGAAAAGCAAACGTGACACTTACCCAATTGAAAAAAAAAAATTATTTCAAACCCCTTGACCCCCCCTCCAATTTTTTAATGGTTGTGCAAAGTTCACCACTTGAAATAGTTGTGAACCAATGACTTGGTCAGGCATTGTGATCTATGGTAAAAAAGTGGTGTAAGCCTAATAAAACACTTTAGTTTAGCCAAACGGCCGTATTCCTAAGTGCTAATGGCTTGAAAAAACACTAATTACCATCTTTTATCACTAGCAATCAAAATTTCATTAGAATTTTCATTTCTATGCGAAATTTTACAACATTTTGGCTCTAATTAGGTATAATTCTTCCTTGTGAGGCACTAAGAACATGAAAATCAATGCCTTATTCATTTTTTCAAAATCAAACTTCTTCTATAAAATCATGAAGCCATATTCTTGATTTCTTATAGTTTTAATTTAATCAAACTGCAACTAAAAATAACTACTTGACTACAAGATTATTTATATACAAATTTTTGTTCTTTTATTCATGTATTCTCAACATTAGTAACATAAAATTGCTTCTTATTTTTTAATCATAAGACTTTATCCATTGAGCTATAAATTCAACCTTTGAAATAAACTCTCAAAATCAATTCCACTTTGCAAAGTAACATGCTAATTTCAATAAAATCATCATTGGTTATCAAAAATGATGCAAAAATCACCATTAATATATTATGTTTCAGAAACCATCAACGATTTCAAAATTGAATAAATTGTTTTAAAAATCGTTCATTAATAGGCACCTGTAATAATTCACCATCCAAATTTTGAATAAAGAAAGTATTTTTTTCCTTCTAAATTTTCGATTTAAAAGAGTACAAACCACAATTTATCATACTTATCATGTTTTCCTCAATCTTCTCTTTAGGTATCACATCTTAGAACTAGATATCCAAAAACATCAGTTCTTTCTTTAGCTCTTCTATCAAAAATATCTTTCATTTTTTCTTGATATTGTTTAACTTTTCATTCTCATATTATCTATTCTATTGTAATTCAATTATTTAATTAATTCTCATATTAAAATCATCAAACTCCTCCAAAGGATCCTATAATAATTCTTTAACTAGAAAATCAAGATGAATGGGAAGGACCATAAATGTGTCATAGACTAACCAAAAAGGAGACATAACTATATATATTTTAGTGCTTTTTTTGTTTTCCCAAAGTGCATACTTCAAGAGTGAATCCCAAGCTCTTTTTTTCTCTGAGAGCGTTCTCTTGATCAACCCCATTAAAATTTTATTTGATTCTACCAATAAATTCCCTTAAGGATATTATGCAGTAGAGTATCTAAAAATTATGTTATAATTTTGACAAAAATATATTATAGTAGCATATTTGAAAAATGTAGCATTATCAGTAATAATATTCCTAGGACATCCAAACCTGGTTAAAATATTTTGTACTAAAATTTTGATAACTATTACATCTATAGTTGTTCTTGTAGGAATAGCCTCCACCCACTTGGTAAAATAATTAGAAGTTAAACTTAATTATATTTTTAGGCGCATGCAAAACTATTTGGAATTCAAAATATAAGCTCTAAATGATTTCAAAACCTTCACAAATGCATTGCATTTTTTTTTTAGTATATTGTACTTCAATCCTAAATCTCTCAATTTTTTGCTAAAAAGGATATTGGTTGCTCAAAACCTTCATTATTGTCATATAATAAAATAGCTATTATGGTACTTTCAAACACAAAATTTAAAATAACAGAAAGATTCGTATAATATGGACTAGTTAGGCCCACGTGGTGTAGAGCAGTCAGTGACGGGGTGCACTCTTAAGGAACTCCATTCTGCAAGGTCACCGGTTCGAAACCCGTGGGTGGAATGGGAAGAGAAAAAATGGGAAGATTAGGATTATTCTAAACGAGCAAAAAATATATATATGGACTAGTTAGAATCGGTGCTTTTACTAAAGCCCTTTTTATCTGATTGAATGAATTTCTGGCTTATGAGGACCATTTAATTTCATGATCCTTTTTTGGCATATTAGTTATGTCCTTCACAATTTCTGCAAAATTGGGGATAAACCTTCTAGGAAAAATGATCCTACATGTTGTACCCTCCTCTTATTTTTCCTTTATTCCTCATATAGCAAAGGGGTCAAGATACAAAGGATAACATAGTTTGGAGTTGTTTTCAGAGCAGCATATGAGCTAAAAGACCACATCGGACCCACTCAATCAAAAAGTGTTATGGAAGAGCTTTTTAACGACATAAATAATTTTTCAAATGGCCTCTTGGATAAAAAGCTAGAGGTAGTAAAATTTGGTCCCATAAAGGTCAAAATATCAGAGAACCCACAACCCTGGAATCCCATAACTCATTAAAAAATCAATTCCAAAAATCTCTAGGGACCAAGGAGCTAGGGATCTGTCAACTTTCAGACTTGGGATCATCTACTAACAAAACCCCATAACATAAATTGGAGGCCTAAATCCTGCGACCCTAGAACCCTTAACCTTGCATTAAATGAATTTTTTAAGGCGACGGGATTGAACCACTTACAAATAAATAAATCAAAAAACAAAGGATCGATGACAATTTTCTCTCTCCTATGACTAGATAGGTGGCAACGTGTCATGGGGCAAGGGTGACATCAGCAACCGCCCACTGGGAGGTGAACACGTGGTAAGAAATTTTGAATTTTTTGAGTACCCAAAGGGCACATATATGGATGACACTTGGACTGATCATGGGTTGACACATGATTTGGTTGACGTGAGCATGGTGTCATACCAATAACATGCCCCGGAGGGTCGAAATATTGTAACAAAGGAGCATCAGGATGCAGGGAGCAGGGAACAGTAGAAGAGAAATATCGAAACCCCAAAATCCCATATCCATTTCTAATTTCATTTCAAGACCAGGGCACCAGGGAATCCAGGTTCTAGCTTAGTAGAGCGAAAGCCTTGGGCAACACTATTTTTGACGTACAGGAGCTGCCAAGTGGCAATGGGCTTTCCCCCACTTTCCAAATGTAAATGATTAAATATCAGTCACCTATGGGGTGGGTCCTCATCCATCTCGTAGTAACCTCACCCATGAGAAGCTTTGGTAGGTAAAAAAGCATGGAATTGAAGTCATCGCTTTCCCCTATAAAGTTAGAATCAATAAAGTAAATCTAGCAAATCGACGGTGGTGATTAATTTCGGGGGGTCGAACCTTGCCTCCAAGTCTACCTAGACACCCCACTATAGGAGGTAAAATGGGTCTGCCACCTATCAGGCTAACGTGGTGACCATGTCAGCAGCTACATCCACCTTGAAAGATCAAGCGAGCCAACAATTAATATTTTATGATTTTGGAGTCATCACATATCACTGTCATTTTGTAATTTTGTAAATATTTTATTTTTAAGAAGGAATCAAGTTTGTTATGTAATAACTAGGATATCTAGGCCATTAGCATGCTTGCACATGTGATTATTTTATACAATTGTATCACTTCAATATATTTTGGTAACTATTTTGGTCAGGACTCTCCCTATAAAAGGGAGGAAGGACTCATTTGTAAGGGTTCAATTTTCGATTCTAGAGGCTATAATATTATGCAAGTTTTGCAAGTTCTAAGGCTTTAGGACACGTATGTTGTTCTAAAATATTAATGAAGAAGATTTCGGTGATTCCAAGCACTTATAAGTGGAGTATGTGTTTCTATCTTTCTTTATCATTTTCAGGTGTTTATTTCCTCTTAGAAACCGTATAATTGTAGTTGGTGGAACTCATTCTTATATGTCAAATTTATCTATGACATGTTATGGCAAAGAATACCTATAATATGTGAGATTGAAGGCCTTAAAATGAACTCCACGATTTCTGATTTCATTTTCTTTGTCTATCCATAATTTTGTTTAAACGTGGTGCACGTGATTCTATCATTAGCCCATTGCACAATACTTCTTTCTTTTATTTCTTCCTTCACCTATAATACAACAGCCTAAGAAACTTCATTATCTATGTGTATGCCACCATGGTTGAACTTTAATTCTTTGGAATGAAATATTTTTAATGTGTGAAATGTGATTTTCCTCTTATTAAGATAGTTGATCCAGATTTAAATAATTTTATATTTAAATCTTAAACAACATAGATTTATCTTCAAGAGACACTAAGATGTCCTAGGCACTGACCCTTCTCCTCAACCCGGGGGTTGTCTCTAGGAGCCACAACACTGCCCAAACAATTATTGTATTTCCTTCTTATTTATGGGTATTCCAATAAATATAACAACTTCGAATCTTTCTATATCAATTTTTACACCTTCTTTTGATATAATATGGCTCAACAATCGTCCTTCCTACATTGGAAATATGTGATTTTTGGGTATTTAAAGATATTGCAAAAATTTCTATAATTTTTGTAAGGTTTTCAAAGATGTTTCAAATCAATTTAAATACACAACAATCAATTTGTTCTTTTCACCAGCAAAAGTTGTATCCATATCTCTTTGGAATGTCTCCCCTGCATTCATCAAACCAAAAAGAATTTTGACATACATGAAAGTAACCTAAGGTGTGATAAATGTGGTCTTATTTCTATATTATTTGTGTGTTTCCACCTAATTATATCTAGAGAAACCATCAATCATGGATTTTTTGTTAAATCCAACTATTTTATACAAAATGTGATCCATTTTACGAAGAGGGTAGTTTTCCTTTAATGAGAACTTGTTAATTTTTTAAAATTCAATACATGATCTTATTTCACCACTCTTATTCCTAATAGGAACTCAATTTTCTACCTATTCTAAAAACCTAAAAGTAGTTTTAATTTTTGCATCCAATAATTGTTTAATCTATTTCTCTATCATGGGTAGTAAAATTAGATTAACTAACCTTAACTTATATCTTAATGGATTTGACCTTGGATTCTATGTTGAATAATTCCAGTATTATTTGTCCTCAAATATTCATACTTCCATGTAATGAAATCAAAAAAAACTTTAACTAATTCCATGTCTTTCCCTCTAATTTGCAGATATAGATTTTGAAAGCTTGATATACTTTTGTGCCTTTTTTGTCCCAATATTATAATCCTCCACATATTCTGCTTGAGAATTTATTGTAGGCTTAGCAGCTAAATCATTATATTAAGAAAAAATTCAAAGGGTACATATCCCTTTGGAATATGATTATTTTTTAATTGTGTGATCCTATTATTAGCTATCGCATTCTTCCATTCTGGTTTCAATTTGTTGATTTTCTAGTGCAATCAATACTAGTACAATTTTTCAAACTGATAAATACTTCCAAGACTTCTTTAGATCATTATAATCATTAAGCAGATATACATGAAAAAATTCAACCATTAATCTCTTCAAAAGAGCAATAGATATCATAGTTAACAATAAGACAAGAGACACCAAAATTTTCGTCAAAAACTAGGGAAAAGCCCACAAGGGGAAAACCCATCAATATTTCCTTATGAGAGAGATTTGTATTGATCAAAATGTACATAAGAATATTCCAAGTAAAATTCCAAACTCTGACCTCAATATTTTCCAAGTCAAACTAGTGAAAAGAGAGAAAAAGATTCAATGTTGGTCCAAGTCAAAGTATGCAACAGAGAGGCCAAATTCTGGACTGAGGTAGTTGAATAGAAGGCACCATAATTCAATCAAATCATAGTCAACGAGCCATATTAAAAAATTGGTCAAATAATAGAAGTTTGCTTGCGGTCAACCCTCAACCAAAGAACCAGAATAGGAGAAAAATTTCGATCAAACAAGGTCAATGAACCACTGAAATTTTTAGCCTCCAATATTAGTCACAAACTAAGTCAAAAAATAGTAGATAATCCAAACTAAATATTTTTCAAACAGAAGTTAAGAAATTTTTTCAACGGAAAAATAATATTCCGCTTTTCTCCTTCACATGTGTGGATAGATATCCTTGTTTCAAATTGAATGGATGAGTGAGTGAGATGCCAAAATGAGGTCAATCGAACTCCAATATATATGAGTGCTAGGAGGAGGGTTTTTACCATATGTTCAAAAACATTCAATGAGTGGGGTTGACTTATGTAAGTGAGGTTGAGTTGGTCAAAATGAAAAATATAAAATTTCTCCTTTGATTTTCCAATGAAAACACTAACCGAAGCTACCAATTTTCAACACTCCCTCTTATCTAGGGAGGTATTTTACATTATATCTCTCTCAAGGTAAATATACTTGACCAATCCATTGGTCTCTTATTAAAAACCAAAGGGAGAGATCAGATGTACAAGTCTCATCATAAGGAACAAATTCATCCCACAAGCCAAAACCCAATGGCATGAAGGTCAATGCCCAATTGACCATGGGATCAATCAATGAGGCTAAACTCTCCAACCATATGAAATGGTTTCTCATTCAAGCACAATGACCCAAGAGAGTACACAGGGTCCATCTCCTCGTCCATATACAAGATCTCTCGATTGATGACCCAAGAGAGGAATCCCTATCTCGATATCAAACTCCCTGATTATATATTCTCTCGGTCAAATACAATGACCCAAGGGAGAGAAATCAAAATAAATGTCCTCAACCAAACCCATTTGTCTCTTAATCAAACATAATGACTCAAGGGATCACTAAGCCTCAAAACCAAAAACCAAACTCCCCAACCACATTGTTTTCTCATTCAATCTCAATGACCTAAGGGAGTAACCAGGAAAATCTTCTCAACCATAAACCTTGGTTTCTCATCTAAGCCAAATATTTTCAAACACATGATGTTATACAATCAATGCTCCCTCTCTCCTAGAGAGGGATTTCTAGCTTACTCTAATTCATTCTCTAAAATAATAAGACCTCATCTTGGACAATGCTTTGTTAAAATGTCAACAACTGGCTACATCTTTGAGTCTCGCAACTCCTCTCTGGACAATATTATGAACGAAATGATACTTTACCTCAATGTGCTTTGAACTATCATGAAAAACTAGGTTCTCAGAAATATTTACATAGCTTTGATTTTCATGATATACAATGATCGATTCCAACACCTAATCAAACAAACTATAAAATAGCTTACGAAGCAATAGAGCTTCACAACAAGATGAAAATGAAGATATATAATCAATTTTAGTTGTACTAAGAGAAACATAATTTATTTTATTACTTCACCATGAAATTATAGCAGAGCCCAAGCTAAAACAAAACCTAGAAGTGTGATTTCTATAATCAATGCGTTCAGCCCAATCAACCTTAGTATAACTAAATAGCTGCCATTTTCTATTAGAAACATATATCATACCATAATCAGTGGTTCCATGCAGATATCTCAATATATGTATCGTTGTAACCCAATGCACATGTTGGGGCTCAACCAAGAATTGGCTCAATGTGTTCACTGCATAGAAAATATCAGGTATGGTGTTTACCACATTGCTCAATGAGATAATCAATTTGTGATATGTAGAGGGATCAATCGTATCAGAATCACAGTCTTGTATCTTCTTCAAATTTGTCACCATGGGAGTGTCCATGGACTTGTAGTCCATCATGCCAATTTTCTAAAGGATCTTAATGGTGTACTTTCCTTTTCCAACTAATATTTCATTAGGATTTTTCCATATTTCCAATCCCAAATAGTAATGCATGAGACCAAGATCCTTCATCTCAAATTTATAAATTAGCTCCCTCTTACACTAGATAATGAGAACCCAAATCCCTGTCATAAATAGATCATCTACATATAGCAGCAAAAACAAGGACACCACACCCTTGGGCATGAGGTTTCCTTTGCATGCTTGAGTTGCGTGCTGAAATTCTTTGTCATGCTTGTATTCATCAATAGTTGTGTCTTTGAATACATCAATGTTTGCTATAAATTCCAGTATCTCTTTTTGATAAATTTTGAGAATGGGTGATACACAATGTATCGTATTGCATACCTAAAATGTGACGATTTTAGAGTCACCTATTGTTTTGAGCACCTCAACTTTCAGTTCGATGTCTTTCGTCAAACTAAAAATGAGTGCTTCGTATTCAGAAATGTTTTTGGTGCACTCAAACTCCAAGAAGAAAGAGATCAAATGTTTTCCCTGTTGTGGGTCTACTAAAATGCAACTGGCTCCAAAGCCCTCCTGTGTTTTTGTACCCTCAAAGTACAAAATCCAAATATTATAAATACTGGGGCTATGTCCTATACTACTACTATTCACATATATTATACAAAGGTTATTTGCACCAATTGGATTCCTAGGAAGGAGTTCCAATTATGTATCAAGTGGGAGGGGAGAATTTTGTGCCAAATAACATCCATGGTCTACTTCTAAATAATAATTTCCGAAAATAACATCTCAAAATCCCATTGGCTCATTTTTTCCATCAATTTGTGTCATGGTATGCTTCATGTAAGGCTCATTTTCAACTCAAATATGTTTATTTATTCCCTTGTATGGAATCCATAAGAGTGTCCAGTCAGTTGAAAATTATCCATGTAATTTGTTGGATAAATATCTTCTAAGAAATAAACTGTAGGTTTCAGGAATGTCCATAATTACAATATTTATGCACTGGTGAACTCTATGATCAAATGAAAAAAGAATGATAACATTATTAAGTTCACCAATGGCCTAGAAAAATGAATTGTTTAGCTATATGATATGTGAATCTATTTTATCCCATTTGGAATTTATTTTCTTAGCGATCGAGAATGGCATAACATTCGCGGATGCACTGGAATAAACAAAATAGTTATGGACATTATAAATAAAAATTTTGAAATTTAAAAGGAATGGAGGGAAAAGAGCACTAGAAATCAAATTTATAGCATTAACTATAGATTCAACGATATCATGAGAGTTACTTGACATTACATGAGAAGCATAAACCTCTTTAATTGTCGAAGAGTGTGATGAGAGTACTTGGATAATCAGTTATTGTTGGCCCATTATCTTTGTGAGCTTGAAGATTGAAATGTTAGTGTGAGCTCTTTTCATATCTTCAAAAAATTGTAATAGACTCTTTTTGTATTAACGGGTTGTGTTGACGAATCAGGTGGTGTATCTTTATCCATTTCTTTAGGGATGGTGGAATTGTTCTTCTTGTTGGTGGAAGTGTTCTTGTAATAAGGAGAACTTCCAGACTTGTTTTGCAAACTCTAAGTTGGATTGGAAGATGGTAGAATCCTAAACAACAACTACTTCTTAATTTCCTACTCAAAAATAGGTCCCTTTCTCATCAAGTTGTAACAGCCACTTGAATTCTTGGGAGGAGCTTCATTCGTTGATTTTTTATTAGCACTTTTCTTTTCAACATTGTATATAACACTGAACATGTTCACTAAATTCCTAGCACCTAAACTTTCTTCGGTCACAGCAGGTTCATTTGTTTCTTAACTATGCTCAGGTTATTCTTGTTCTAACAAAGTATCAACCATAATAGTCATCATAGTTTTCATATTGTGGTTCCACAGAGGGCACATCTTTTCTGAATGTTTCTCTTGATGAAAAATTCAGAAATTATCCATGCCCAAACTTTCAACATTGAACATTGCATTAGAACTTTGAGCATATTTGGTCGGTTGAGAGTTATTTTTCTTTTTAAAGAAAGGTGGCCTGAAAGACTTGTTGTTGGTGGTGGATGCCTCACTTGACCGTCCCTTAAACTCTAATACTTCATTTGTAAGCAACTTTTGAGACTTGGTCAAGCTTTCCATATCAAAAGAGTCTTTGTCTTTAGCTTTTCTAGAGGAGGTTTTTTTTTTCTTACCAACTTCCTTGGATTCTTTCAGATCATTGGTGTCTTCAATGACTCCAATTGAACAATTATATTTTTCAAAAACAAGAGCTTCTGCAAAGTTTAAGACCAAATTATTATTTGCATATCTTTTAAAAAACACAGAAATTTTAGTTGGCAAGGCAATTGTATAATAATCCTTCATGATGCCATCGTGTGGTTGTACATCAGTATGGAACTTGTTCAATAAAAGAATAAATATCTAGCTAAAATATTTAACTCTTTCTTTGTCGCCCATTTTCAAGTTCCCAAGTTCTTTTAGTAACATGGAGGGAGTATTATCATCCGTAATTTTTTCCAAAAATGGATTCTTAAACTCCCTCTATTTATGGATTGAATTGGTCAAAAGACTGTGATACCAAACATACACTACCTTCTAAAGTGTATGGAAAGAGTCTACAATCAACATCGTCAAAATGTACCTCAAGCATCCGTAAATTCATGTAGAACTCGTCCATATCGTCGTCATCTTTTGTCTTCTTATCGAGATCAAACTTTAACGACATATTTTCTGGATGTTTCGGCATCTTGTGAATATTATTTAGAAGGGCAAGTGGCCTTTGGGCCATCTAATCAAACTCTACATCAACTAAGTCTTCGACTCTTTCCTCCTCCTCTTCTGAATCTGAAGAATATGTTCCTTCACCATTAAGATCTATGTTGTAATTAGGATGTTCCTCATCAGAAATCTGAAAATATTCCTCTTCACTGTCTAGATTCCCCTCAATGGGTGGAAGTTCCCCTTGATTTTATGTAGGTTCAACTAACTCCTCAATGGTTGTGAAAACTAAATTCAACCAAAGAAACCAATATGCCACTAAGATTTGTTTCTTTCTTTATGGGATTTTGAAGTAGAATCGCAACAACAAGGAGTAAACCAAGAGCTCTCACAAACTTACAAGTGATGGGTAAGATAGTCTGCAGTTGATCGTAAGTAACCTCAAAGGCTTGTCTTGGACTAGACTGGTCAATTTATTCTTTTTTAGGAGTATGATTTGGATTATAAATGGGAATGTTATTGCATTGTGTGGAAGTCTTCTTGTTAGGATGTGGTGAGTTTTCAGCCATAAAAATGCGATTTCCCTCCTTCTAGTGCCAGAATGTTGATGTTGTTGTATCCTGCCAACATGTAAGGGGGACTCCCCCATGAAAATTTCCAATTAGACTTTGCATCATTTTGTGTGGGAGCCCTTCCATAAATAAGGCATGCCTACCATTGTTCTTAGATATTTTCCTTGGTTGTGATGGTTAGCACAAGAGATTAATGTACATGTACTTCCAGATAAACAAGTGAATATGTCTTGTAGAATGTTTAGTTGCATAATGCATCAAGGTTATTCTAACGAAGGGGAAATAAAAGTGATCCTTTAAGATAGGAGTAATAGTAATGATCTAATAGATACACAGAAGCATGTAATATGGATGAATCATTGATCAACTAGAGAAATAGTTCACATATAAGCAACGATTGTTAAAACACATACAACAAAATTTCAACAAGATGAGCACTAAAGCCACCAAAATACTTCAATTTATTTAGTACAAGTGAAACAACATTTATTGAAAACATTCAAAGAATAGTCTTACAACATTTATGACATATGCATGAAAGTGTGTTGGCTCAATGAGCTTCAAGTATTAAGAAAAAGTTCCAAGATACATCAATATAATAAACACCACTAACTCCAATAGTGGAGCATTAGAGCAACTGCTTTCTCCTCCAAAAGAACTATATTCCTCTCTAATACCTGGTAGGAGGAGCCAAATTGAAATTTCATTTGCATGATCTATGAGGGTGTATATATAACAAAAGGGGTGACTATGCACCTCCCTTGTGACTCGTAGACTACCCTCGTGACTCTTTGACTTCCCTATGACATTTTCAATATTTCATGACTTTTCACATTATATAGATGACTCTTAGACTTCCAATTTACATTACATTTCTCATACATTAAAAATCACATAATCCTATCCACAAATGATGTGGCAAATGATGACTCATATAACACTTTGACATGACACCTTGACAAGACATTACATGACATTGGTGACATGGACTGAATGATGATATGGAAATTTCATGACATTATTTTTGCTGATATCTTTGTGTATTCTTGAAATATGGTACATTTTCTTCTTCTTCCCCCTACATAAGGCTTGAAGGTAGGGAGTTTTCACTATGATATTGATATTTAGTTGTTGTTGCAATTTGGTGTACCTTCATCTTCATGTTCAATGATCAAATTTGTATTTGCAACTACATAGGTGTCTTCTAGCATGGTATCCTTCTTCATCTCCTTCATCATCATCTTTTCATGTGAAAACATAGTACCTACAACTGAAATTCACTCATGAAAAGACGACAGAATTCTGAAACCTCTAGTCTAAAATACTTCATGAAAATCATTGACTAAGATGGAACTAGGTTTTGGACTGAGAGATTGACTCGGGTATCGCACAGTGCACAGTTCCAGAGGTCAAGAGCAAGGACTGAGGCTTGAGACTACGCAGTGTGTAGCTCAAGGTGATCAGGATAAGGTGACTGCGTCATTAAGGGGATCAAGGTGGCAGGCTTGAGGCGTGAAGTTTCCCAGTGTTCAATTCTGGAGGAGAGAGGCCTATGGATTGTGTAGTTGTGTAGTTCAAGGAGTAAGGTTGCGAGCTTGAGGCTTGACACTGTGCAGTGCACAAAAGAAGGTTGAACTACGCAATTATGGAGCTCAACAGGCCAGGGTTTAGCACTAATACTGTGCAGTGCGTATTTCTAAGAGGTAGTAATTATGAATTGTGATGTTGTAAGAGGAAAGGACTAAGCCTAATGGTTGATATTATGCAATTTGCAATTCTTGAGGCTGAGTGAAGCCAAGTTGCTCAGGCATGAAGTTTTCATAATTTGTCTAAGTGCAATATCAATGAGGTAAACGTGAGCTAGGACAAAAATTTAACATGATATCACACTCATAACAATCTAAGACAATACATTGATCACTCAGAACAAATGGACAACATAATCCCCTCAATGTGATGGAAATATGACAACTTCCTCCAATTGCGACACTAAAGATACACTTTGCGATGACAATGACGACACTTGTGTGAAAGTACATGAAACTTTGTGAAAGAGTGTAATACATGCCTATATGATAAATAAGTTTCATTCGCACCAAAGTTACTCCTTGAAATGAACCATAACTATGTTTACGTGATATACGACACTTCCCCTTCCAAAATATGACACTTTTGTTTTTCTTCCAAAAGGGACTTGAAAACTTAGAGGAAATGCATGGAAATACTCTTACTACTAGAAATAACAGCATGTAAGGTTAAAGTAGACTCTGAAATTGGATGTAGGCCAAAAATTGGAGAGTGTTGTAGCAACGAAAATAGGGGCTATGAAAGATATAGTTTACCATATCCCAATCCATACTAACACTTTCCAGCTCTCCTAATCTCCATGGTCCTAGGCATAATTGGTTTTCATATGTCACAGAAAGGTTCACACTTCATAGTCCCATGAGAAGAAGGAGTTATCAACTCAAGTTTGATGTAGCTAAATATATATATATAAAGTAAAGAGAAATATATGAAGTTCAAAATTCAAAATAAAAATGAAAGGATATAAATTATAAGTCAAAATCCAAAGTAAATCCTGAGCTATGCTCCCTCACTATGATACCATTACCCCAAGACCCATGTAATGAAACACATACCTGAAAAGGACTAAATGAAATTATCCCTAAGCCCATGCAATGAAATGTGTATATAAAAAAGTGGCATTGTATGAAATTAAGTTAAAAAACAGGAATAAAGGAAAAACAAGAAAAAGACAAGTAAAGGAGTAGTAATACACAACGTCTTCACATACATCTGTTCTACTTCAAAATCAAAAGCAACAGTAACTGATAAAATAAATATAATAGAAGTTAACTAGGAAACAAGAGAAAATGTCTCACCAAATTTAATTCTCTCTACCTATTACTAACATTTTGCTACTAATCAAGCTTTGTATTTTTCCATTATAACTTTTTCATTCAACTTATTCTTAAACATTCATTTGTTTCCAATGGGATTTATGCCAGCTATTAACTCCACTAGATCCAAAGCCGCATTGTTGTCCAAGGTTGCCATTTCTTCAACCATGTCCTTTTTCCATAATTTTCCATCCTCTGAATTCACTTCCTACCTAATAGTTCTAAGATTACCATCCATAATAAATAAAGAAAATTTTGAACAGAAATTAGGTAGAGTATACCTTTATGGCTACCTTCTTATCGATCTCCTCAATAAAAAATTATCCATTTCTTCTTTCTCTAATTCCTGTTCTTTTGTAGATTCATGATCCTTCAATTCAAACTTTATCTTATCTAGTTCTTTCTCCCTTGGTAGGACTTCCTCTTTGACAGCATATTTGATTCCTATAAATAGCACATCTTAACTTTAGAAAATCTTCTGAAATTATGGGTTCCAAAGCTTATAATATTTCAAACCATCTTTATATCCAATAAATATACATATTTCGACTTTATCATCTATATTACTTATATTCTACTTTGGAACATGGACATAATCATCACAGTCATATACCTTGACATGTTCAAGAGACGATTTATTACCAATCCATACCTCATATGGAGTCTTGTCTTCCAACGTCGATGAGGGTGATCTAGTTACCAAGGAAAACATGGTGTCAACTACCTCTTCCTAGAATTCTTGTCCTAACATAGAACCATTAAGCATGCTCCTTACTTTGCCCATCAACATCATGTCCACCCTTTTTGTAACTCCATTTTATTGAGATGTGTATGGATTAGTCTTCTACCTTGCTATAATGCACTACTTATAGAATTATTTGAGCTCATTCCTATAGAATTCTCCACCATTATCTATCCTTAGCACCTTAATTTTATTCTCTGACTAATTTTCCACAAGATCCTTAAACTCTTTGAATTTGTAAAAGACTTTAGATTTCTTCCTAAGGAAACAAATCCATGTATTCCTCGAGAATTCATTTGCAAATAATACATAGTACACAAATTTACCTAGCGATGGAACTAAAACATGTCCAAACACATCATTGTGCACTAATTGTAATATTCTCTCTGCCCTTACAACACTAGAGGAGAATCTTACCTGATTTTGTGTCCCATATAAACATGTTCACAAAAATGAACATCCTAATAGAAATTAGGCATACCCTTACCATGTAGTACTCAAAGGCCCTTCTCTCTGATATGTCCCGGTATTATATGCCACAAAATAGTATTTTCTCTAGAAATTGTAGGTTATTTTTCCTTCTCTAGCTCCATTCTCAAGAACAATGGAACTATTGCACCCATCATTAATAGTGCTTCCCAACATATTATACAGAGTTCCAATCCAAACTCCCTTTAGCAATACTATTTTCCTTGAACCATCCTGTAGGTTTCCTTTTTAAACATTTTTTGACACCTACAAGACTCATTTTTCTTACAAAAATTCAAATTTTTGCCTAATCGTGGGATGTGTAGAACACTAGGGAGTGTTATAATATTTCCACCCATGAGCTCAGCTTAAATTTTCCTCACCCTAGGATTCTAGTTTTCAAATCATCTCTTAATAAAATATCACCACCATCATATCGTTCATACTTACAAAAAAACTCATTGTGAGGAGTCATGTGAAAGGATGCCTCCTAGACGACCAACCATGCCTCATGATCTACATGTTTATTTGAAGAAGCCAAGTACACATCCACTCCATCTCAAGATGTTTTTGCTTCTGTAGGAGCATCATCTAATTCCTTCCTTTCCTAGAAATTTTGAATATGTAGTCTTTCTTGTAATGCCCTTCTTTTCTACATCTTCAACATACATTTACAAATTTTCTTGTATATTTAGATCTTCCTCTAGATTTAGATCTCCCACTTAAGGAATTATTTTTATTTATATTATGGGATTTTTATCTTATAGAAATATCATCTGTGTTTTGACTTCCCCTATTTTTTTGTCTCATATTCTCTGATAATAAGGATGAGGCCATTTCATTCAAACTTGAAGTAATTGCATTACTACCTCTGGGAACAACTAGACTATCCCATGAGTCTAGAAGAAAACACAACAAATGGATAGTTACCTTGACGTGAAGTCTTAATATCAAAAAATAATAGCTTACTTACCATAGTATTGAAGGTGTTTGGATTCTCTATCATTGAGTTTCCATCCTTCATCTTCAAGTTAACCTTATACATTTTTTTCCATGGGAACAATTTTTTCAGTGGGGACTTAGACTAATAAAAATCACCTAACTTGTTACATAATGCCTTTGTTGTAACTTATCCCCAAACATTCAATAATATTGAATATGAGAGACAACCATATTTTTCTCCTTGCCTTTCGATCCAAATTAATCCATTCTTTTGTTGATATCCCTATCGGTGTAGAACCTAGATCCATAGTGATACACTAATCTTTGTCCACCAATAAATCTTCCATTTTGAGCTTCCACAACTCAAAGCTCTACCCATTGAATTTCTCTAATTCTATCTCTAAATTGTTCATTGTTTCCTTCGACCACAAAAACCAGTTTAGCAGATATCCCATTGTAACAAGATCTACCACAAACTTGATCCAAATCCCTTAGCCACAAAAGCATCCCCTTGAAGCCAAAACCACTTTATGTGGATTTTAACCCTACACAATTACTTTTTTTCACAGAGATTCTTAGTAAAACAAAAAGATATGCATTGGTGTGCACACACATTAAATTAGATATTTTACTCTAGAAACCCAAATAGGGAAAACCATAAATATTTATTGATATATGTGCTCATTATAGTATTACAACACAACATGTATATTTATTGTGGCATCCATAAATTGCCAATTTATTTACCCTATGTTAGAATGCAAGTAGTTCCTTAACTGAACTTGCAAAACCATTGGTTGAACCAACATGCACCAAAAAACCGCAAAGCAAAAACCATGTGCTCAAAACCACTAAAAAATACACAAAAAACTGCTCAAAAAAATTGCTCATGGGCGTTGTTCCCAGCACAACATACAACGCATGAAGGTAATTGTGAAAATAATATAACACATACCCAACAATTTTTTGGGGATTTTATATGTGATTATCTGAAGTGAAGGGAGTTTTTGTCCCTAAGAAAAGGAGACTGATACAAAATATCATGTATTTATTTTCAAAATATTTTTTTTTCCATAATGTTCATAAATAGGGAATATTTTTTACAAAAGATTCACTTTGAGTAGAGGATTTCATAATTCGTAAGTTTCATGCACAAAATAATTAATTATTTGTTGAAAATAAAAACCTCTACATAAAAATTCAATGACCATAATTTTCACAAATGAAAGGTGATAATTGAAATCTAATTCATGAACAAAAATTTATGCAATATAGCCAAAATTCAATGACCACAAATTTCACAAATGAAAGGTGAAAATTGAAATCTAATTCATGAACAAAAATTTATGCAATATTTCCAAAGGGACTGAAACAGAACCCACACAACATAATAAATTCATTGAGTAGTAAAGTGAAGATGAAAAATCCGAGTAAATTATTGGAATTATTGTTTCAAAATTTTAATTACATGATGTTGACCTATAAAAATCTTCTACAAAAATCTAGAGGAATTAAACTAGCAGTTTGGTGCAAAAGTGGTTAACACAAAATTATCCCTAGAACTATAGTTGTTTTGATTTAAAATGGTTGTGAAGTGTACAATAATCATCAAGGTGATTAAGATTTATTATAGTGGAGACTTGGGTTTAAAACATCCAAGTGGTTGCAAGGAGGCTAGGTGCAAATCCTAGATAGCTTTGACACCATAGATACACCATTCATAGTGTGGCAGCTTAGCCACATAAATTATATGAAGTCACTAATAAGGTAGTTGATAAAATTTGGTGTAAATATAGGGAATGGGAATGTATTTGTTGTGTTATTAAGTAGTTTCCCTTCAATTTACAACAAAGTTATATTTACCATAAGTCAAATGTCGTTGCAATATTTAGATGACATGGTACTATCTCTTTTGGATGAGGTAAAGGTATTGAATTGAAAACCCATAAAATTCATTATTAGTATAAATAGAATAGACAAAAAAAATGGGAAAAAGATATACTTGCTAAATAATATCTAGAATGTTGCTATAGAAGAAAACCAGGTCACACAACCTTGAATTGTAAAGTTTGAGCCAGTGGCCTAAAAGGTAAGGTTAAAGACACACTAAAAAAGAGATATGTCGACTAAAGAATATTTTCATGTTGACTATGAGATTGAGAATTGTGATAAATGAATAGAGGATAATTACATGCTTTGAGTAGTTGAACCTCTAAAACGAGGAATCAGAGAATGTTTAGCTCAAAGTGAATAGTAATCCAAGTGATTTGAGAATTATGAAATTTTAGCGATTCAAGAGTTTGAAAATTATACCCTCACAAAGGTGATGGGATAGTTATTTTATTTAGTTATTTAAATTTGTTTATTGTGAAATGTGTGGGTTGTTTCTATTTGAACATTCCTATAGTTTATTGGATAATTTCTTCATCTTTTCGTTGTTTTTCAGTGCTCGAAATATTTCCTTGTTAATCATAATTCCGAACAATCACTTAACGTTGGTGCAATAAGTATTCATTTGATTTCTTGGTGAAACATGACCCAAAATTTCCATGTTGAGTTGTAATTAATATGATCCAAAATAATTCAAGGCGCAGAGGATGGGTCCTATAAATTGATTTTTCATGAATGCAACAAACAGAAGAGTAGGTCAAACACCAAGGTGAAAGACCATCCTTGTGGGAATCCAAGAATAGGGTTGATATAAGGTCATCGCCTTGATATTGTGCATAGAAAGGGGTTCATTATGAATAAATAACCCACTATACCAAGGTGCAATATGACACTGACAAGCAAGTTATGAAGGCGAGGCCCACCCCTTTTCAATTTATAAGACAACCAAGGGACTTTGAATCTATGACAAAATTGTTATCAGGTTGAACTCATAATATGGCCTAGAAATTGCTTTACACATTTAATATATAAATCCATGATAAAGTTGAGCAACTCGTAGCCTATTAGATCTATGAAAATGGGCTCTATTACCCACAATGTTTTTGGTGTAACCATAAGGGTATATTGTATACATTTGAGAATATGTAAAAAGAAAACAAAATCATGGTGGCACCAACATGAATGTATGGGAGTTGAGTGTGGTAATGGTACATCAAGAAAACATAATTTTTTATTATAATAAGTTAGCATTATGCAAATATTAATATTCAATCAAACTCTAGTATAATCAATTGTGCCTTAGTATCAATCATGTCACAAAATATATTATTAAAGAAAAATATTGAGAAATTGATTAGCTATGAGATATTCTAGACAAATTTGGATACCTTGGGGACACTCAGCTTCAGAAATAAGGTATGTTGGAACACATTATTGTTACTAAGGATGATTTAGACTATCTCACATCCAAAGTTAGTGTTGCTGACAATAGGTGAGCCCTTTCCAACGATTATTATACCACTAGTCGTTGTTATTGGGTCTCAGAGTTTTAATGTTGTTCACATCAATATAATACAAATCTATTGATTATGATAGTTCAATTATTGAATTTAGAAAGTGCACTGCAAGATCCATATCACTATTAGAGAATAATCATGTATCCAAATCCAAATCTATCTGCAAGAAAAGTAATCACAATGGTAGGCTTACAAACTAGAGGGTGCATTCATGAGGCATTATTTTGGGCATCATTTCAACCTTGTTTTCAATACATGTACGGAAACATCAAATATTTTGGTGTCCCATTTACCATTAAGCCATGGATTGTTCAATCCATCAAGGACAAGAGAAATTTTGGAATATTTCATTGTAAGTGGAAGAACAATTGTAGTAGCACCCTGAGAATGCAACAACAAAATGGAGAACGTATCAAAGTTTTTACAGACCTATAAGTTATTTATTTTTGGTTGGTGAATCATGTACAAATAACTCAGATTGGACCTCAAATCTATGTGAATTGATCCTTGGAGCAGAGCACTCTATCTTCCCCTTGTGAACTAATATATAATAAATGGATAAGTCAGATTACACACACACACACAAACACACATAAATATATGTGCATGTAACATATCCCCTACTATCCTAGGCACTACTGTTACATAGCATTTTGTCACCGTCCCTGCAATTTCCTGTCCCGCACATTGGAGGGCTTTTCCCGTGACCTGTGAGTAGTGACATAACCTGAAACCACTTTCATGGCATCCCCTTGCATAAGGAAAAACATTCCACTAAAGAAATTTTCCTCTGAAAAACCCTAAAAATAGATCGTCTAGTCTTGGTGTGACTAGCCAGTTCAGCCCTCATGCCAGTGGGGAAAATCCACCATAGAGGGCACGCCAACTGGCACTATGTCCCTGTATCTCACTCGCGCCAAGCTTAATAAGGGATGTTTTTTAAAAATAAATGGCGGAATTTTGATTCCAACAAATTCCTGAATGAGTAACTAAAAGGAGTTGGGTGGTTTGGCTCCAGATCTCCATGTATGGGAAGTGGTTTTCCACCTATCATGGAAGCTTCCTTAGAGATAAGGCCAATCCCATGATTATAGGGATCCCAACTCCCCTTCCTCCATCTATAAAATCTTGCCTTCTCCCTTAGCAAGCTAGCTGAACTTGTAGGAAGGAAACTATAGCCAGACAACCTTTGAGAGCCAAGCTGAAGAGAGAGAGCTTTGTCCAGATTCCTGACTGGCTTCATTGAGACGTGCTCTGCTGTCAGTGCCGCCGAAGGAATATCAAGCGTCAGAGATTTGGGTCATAATATTTCCTTTTTTATCCTAATATAACTGACTTTGATTATTGTTCCATTCATGTGTTTATTTCTTTACGCAATGAATTATATCCTCTCTGACTAATATATGGTTACATGCTTTAGATTTTACGTTGTATGTCGTTGCTTCCTTGCATGTGTGCAGGTGTTCGGAATTGTTGAGCAGAAGGATCATGATCTGCCAAGTGAGGGACAGGAAGCATCATCCTTTCTTCAACGACCACTGCGTAGGATTTGAGGTAGGCAATTCGTTATGATTTTTGTCATTTTGTAACTAGGAACCTGTGTCTTTGTGTGACTTGATTGTTACTAGACCCAGTTTGGGCTAGTAGGGATCGCCTCTGTCCGCAAAGGGGATTTACCTCCTTAAAAAACTGGCGACTCTACTGGGGTTTCAATTGGAGTTAGTATTTTCTCTTTTGGTTGTTTTTGGCTTTTGATTGATTGATTTTCTCTCCTGGTTTGCCTCCTTTGGTGTAAAACCCCTGTTTAGCCCCCAGAAGACCTGATCTAGTCTTTGCTTACTCTTTTTTCATTTCTTCCCATAGTAAACTCAATTGGCATGGTCTATAGCTTGACAGTCGCGCCAACTGGCGCTTGTTGCTAGTTAGGCCCCCGCGCCAATGTTGTTTTGGCGTAAGATACATCCAAACAGTCATGCCAACTCTGTTTGGTGTTAGGGTTTGCTTGTTTTTGAGCCCTGTGAGTTTGATTTCTGGTCCTAGTGTCATTTTTATGAGTGATTGAGTGCCTTGAAATCTTTTTTGACTGTGTTTAACCCTTGTCCTTTGATTTTTTTCCCTTTACCATCAGTTTTTCATTCTAGCCCCAGGGTTTCTAGGTGCTATAGTGTGTTGAGCCTCCCATGGGAGTTTTTGGTTCTTTCCTTTCCAGTCATCTTCATTTTCGCTTCTTTGCATTCGTTTTGCCTGATCTCATTGTATCATTGCGTCAGTTGAGTGATTTTTCTCTCTTTCATTCAAGATTTCACTTTGTCTCATTCCAAGCCTAGATTACACGGTTTGTGTGAGTCTTTTTGAGATTCTTCTTCAATTTGAGGGATTTCTTCATCAATTTGGGTCTTGATTGTGTGTGTTTGCATTGACTCAACTTGTTTGTTTCAGCTCTCTCACTGTCATCTCTCGAATTGGTTTCTTCATTAGTTTTTCATTTTTTTGGTGCATTTTCTCTAAAACATTGAAAAATACAAAAACAAATCTCTTTGCATTTTTTATTAGTATAGTGAAAATTGAAAGCTCTTTTGTGTTATTAGTCTTATATAACTCTAAGAGAGAAGTTTTCTAGTTTCATTAGCTTGCTTTAGGCACAATAGTGGATGTTTTTGTGCTCATTTTGTTGGTATTTGAAAAGCTCTCAACCCTCTCGTAGTTAGCTCTTCATCGAATAAATTGATATATTGTGGCATGTAGTGTGCATTTAGAGGATTTTCGAGATACAAAATTTGATAGGGCCTGAAATTGAAACATAATTTAAAGATCAACGATAAAATTTATTCAATTAACCTAAGGCAACATTGGAACATTAATGGAATATCTAGAGGTCTAGGCTAGCGACGTGTTCTGGCGTCATTAAACCTAGTAGTTGTCATTTTCCTTTTGGCTTTAGACAGTGCTAGTACAGACTTGTGCTCCTCGTACCATCATGTATATAAAGGGAGACCCTGCTAGGTTGCTATCCTTTATCCGTAGGAAGACGATTCTGCCGCCTTTTACCCATGATACACCGGACACAGCATTCGGGGAGATTACCTGCATGTACGTCAAGTCCTTGGTTGATTTCTCTTTCATTTTTTTAACCAAGGTGTATATGGCAGTTCATGGATATCTGGTACACCCATTTGCCTAGATTACCAGAGTAGTCATTTTCGATCTTTACTGACTCCTTAAATTTGAAAAGATCATCAAGCGCTTGTCCTTTCACGCTTGTTTCCAAACTAAAAGAGACAGAGTCATATTTTACTCGTTTCTTGACTCTTAAAATATGAAAAGGTAGAGTTTGGTTTCAATTTTTTTTAAAATTAACTGCCCACAAAATATTCTTGGTTAAATTTAGTTTCCTTAGGGTGTTGTTCTAGAGTTGTTTCCGATGGCAACTTTTCCGGAGTTCACCAACCAAGGAATCCCCTCCGATGGGAATCCTAGTCATTTTCCTCCTTTTGGGAATGTTGGTGCTCCTTATATGGCAACGTTATCCCTCCCTAGGTTAACTGTTGGGTTGCCTGTTTGGTTATTTTCAACCTCTGTGACCCCGAATGTCCTGGCTACTATTCAATAAGTTCCTCTGCCTGAACAACATCATGTTGATTCCAAGGTGGACCTCTCCCCTTCTTCGCCTGTTTCTGCGTCTTCCGCTTCTACTTCGCCTGGTGAAAGTTTGGATTCGATTAACTAGGTGGCTAAGAAGACTAAGAAGAAGAAGTTCGATATGAGAGAGGCTAAGGCTGCAGCTACTACTTCTAAAACATCTGCTCTTGATAAACCTTCCAACCCTCTGCGAAAAGTCAAATTCCCTTGCATTTTGTGCCAAGGAAACCATATTCTTTGAGATTGCCCTAGCATTCCCAAGGTGCTTGAAGTATGGTCCAATGGTCGCCTGCCATTTCCTTTGGCTTCCGAGAGTCAAGTTGGGGGCACGTCTTCAGCTAGTGCTTGTAAAGCTCCTAAGAAGCAGGGTAAGCTCACCAATCCCTGTAAGTTGTGTGAAGGGCACCATGCCATTCAAATTTGTCTGTATATGGATGAATCCAAGAAATTTTTGGACAACTCGACTGCTTCTGCACCATGCCTTTTGGCTGGTTACAAGTAGTTGTCTTTGATTCCTTCACCAATTGTTTCAATGATTGGTCAAGAGTCATCCTTGGTCGATCCTGCTCCCCCAGAAATTCACCACCATGAATCCATCTCTGACCAACCATTGGTCGTGGGATCGGTTGAGCTGGCCCCGTCTACAGTGCACCAGGTATTTTTCGTTGAGAGTGGATCCCACATCCCTCATGTTCTTTTTGTTTCTTCAAATTCCTCAGACTTGGAGAAATATTCTCATGTCCCTATACCTCAAGAAGCTGCTCCTTCGCCTCCCATGATGAAGGTCCTGGAGGATACCCCTCCCACCTTCGAGATGGAGGTCTTGGAGGATGCTCCTTCTTCTATTGTAACACCAGGGGAATACCATCTTAGTTCGATGGTAGCTCCTCCAAGTATTTTAGTTGCTTCCTTCGATTGGAGTCGATTTGCAGGATATTTCCTTCCATCTTATGTGTCTTTCGAGATAATGGTACAAGCCTTTGATCTGGTCATACCTAGCACCATCATAGATGAAGGAGCGTCTGTTAGTATTTTATCGTCAACTACTTGGCAAGCTTTCGGTTTGCCGCCGCTTGTGCCTGTTACGTAGAATCTATTAGCGTTTAACAAAAGAACTAGTCAACCGTTAGGGATCCTTCCAAAGTTGCCTATTACTTTAGGAGGGAAAACTATCCATATTGGCGTGATGGTTGTTCCTGGCCCCTTGGACTTTAATTTACTCCTAGGCCGTGATTATACTTATTCCATGGGAGCGCTTGTCTCCTCCCTCTTTTATGTGATGTGTTTTCCGCACCAAGGTCGGATTGTGACCATTGATCAGCTTGCGTTCTTTGGTCCTAATATGGCAGCTATTCCACCATCATCTCTGCCTGATCTTTATCCAATAGTTGTGTCATCCCCGCCGCATGTTAATTATGTGGCTACCTATCCCATGCTCGCAATCAGTGATACTGCCATTGTGCATAGTTTGCTGGGGGCATTGGGTCCTGATTTCTGAGATGTTGTCCTCCCCTCCGGTGTGGAAATCTTGGAAGCCATGACTTCTTATTCATTATGATGAAGTCTGTCAAAGTAGAGTTCTTTTACTGGCACTACTACATTTTGCGGAAATTCCGACACTTGGTTCCAACGCTTTTGACCAAATGTCGGAAATTTCCCCAAATTTTTTCCATCCCGCCCGAAACCGTCGCTATACCGACGTTTATAGAAAAGTGTCGCAATACCGACACTTAGAAAAGTGTCACAATTGCGACGTTTGGAGGAAGATGTCGCAATTGCGACACTATGGCCCAAAGCGTCGCTATTGAGACGACTCCAATCGTCGCAAGTGCGACACAATGTCTAGGTGTCGCCATTGCGACGTTTGGAGGCACCCGTCGCAATAGCGACGCTTTTTCCGCCGTCGGTATAACGACACTTATATGCGCGCTACATAAAAATATGAAACTTATATGCGCGCTACATAAAAATGATTTTATTGTTTCGTATCCGTCACAATAGCTACATTAACGTCTGATATCACGCGCGCATTCGCCCTCCGCTCTTGCAGAACAGCATTCGCCCTCAGCTCTTGCAGAATAGCATTTGCCCTCAGCATTCGCCCTCAGCGTTCGCCCTCAGCTCTTGCAGAACAGCATTCGCCCTCAGCCCTTGGAAAATGGTAAGTTCTTACTGCAGGCCCTTCCTCCTATAGTAGGGTTGACTCTATTTGGGTTTTTTTGGTCAATTCCATTGGATTGTGTTAGGCTGTAGGGTTCTCTAGATGTCAAGAATCAAGATTCAATACCCTCTATTATCTTCATCACCCAATACAAGATTTAAATTTTTCCCAAAGAAACGCTTATTAATTTCGCAGCCATTATTTCTCCCTGCTTTAAAAACCCTACATTTAAATGAAAACAAGCATTGCATTTCAACTACAAAAATATATTAGTGTTCAAATGTACATGTGTGCTAAATTAACGTCTGATATCACGCGCGCATTCGCCCTTAGCATTCGCCGCTCTTGGGTGTACGCATTCGCCCTTAGCATTCGCCCCCCGCCCGTAATAGCATTGCCCTCCGCATTCACCCCGAGCTCTCGCAACGCATCTCACCCCGCCTCTCGCAATGCGCATTCACCCTCAACTTTTGCACGCATTTCCTCGCATTCGCCCGTGTTTGCCCTCAGCTCTTGCAGAACAGCATTCGCCCTCAGCTCTTGAAAAATGGTAAGTTCTTACTGCAGGCCCTTCCTCCTATAGTAGGGTTGACTCTATTTGGGTTTTTTTGGTCAATTCCATTGGATTGTGTTAGGCCGTAGGGTTCTCTCTAGATGTCAAGAATCAAGATTCAATACCCTCTATTATCTTCATCACCCAATACAAGATTTAAATTTTTCCCAAAGAAACTCTTATTAATTTGGTAGCTATTATTTCTCCCTGCTTTAAAAAGCCTACATTTAAATGAAAACAAGCATTGCATTTCAACTACAAAAATATATTAGTGTTCAAATATACATGTGTGCATCACTTGTGTAGGGTATTCCTTTTCCACTTTCACATTATCCAAGAATGTGTGCAGTATAGTTCATATTTTTTGTGATTTAGATTATCTTGAAAAAGAAAAGGTAAATTATTTCCCATGGAAAAAGAAGGTTTTCCCTTTTTATAGGTTGTTTGGACTTACGTGGAAAAATTTATGGTATGCCTTTCATATTATGTAGTTTAAATTTGAATTACCAGATTATTCTACATGAAAATATAATTACCTATGTGATGTCCTTCATCACTAATTAAAATTATAGGGTTTCAATTTCCTAGACTCTAACTCATCTGATGATAAATTCTAGGTTCTCATTGGTGGATCACTCTTCCATTGATTTCCTTTCCCTCTGGATCTTGTCATACTTTAAAAGTCATCAATGATACATATATTATTTCAGGTATCCCAAAAGGCTTTATAGTATAACATATTGTGAATTTTTTTTGACACTTGAGGATTCTTTTTAGAACTGCAACGCGGTCTATGCCAAGGAAAATTTTAGGGGCGAATTTTAGCCCAAAGGCGAATTTTAAGGGATTTTGAATTTTAATAGGGCGAATTTTTTATATAAAACCCATTTTCTATAGTTTTATAAAATTAGCCCAATAATTATTTTAAAAATAATTAATTATTATATGTTAGCCCACCAAAAAAAATGCGCTTAAAACTGAAACAATCGTATTCGCCTTCGATTTTCTTTTTTGGAGCAGATTTCAATGGCATTCACCTAGATTTACAGGGTTGAAGGTAGGGGCTGGAGTGATTCGCCCCATTTTTTCACTGGTTCGCTGAGGTGGTTGGGCCTTGCAAGGGCGTGGAAGTTGAATGTTAGTCCTTGGATGTGAATAGGCTCGCCAATCTTCTTGCTGGTTGAGCGAGGGTAATGGCTTACTGAGAACATCAAATCCTCCATTATTGGGAAATGGCCCTTGGTTACTTCCTAAATCAACTAAAAATCCCTGATCCATGACCTGCTAATATGTCCACAAATAATAACAGCAACTTCCTGTTTCGTGGAGGAGCGGCGCCTTTCAATATCCTCTTATCTTCGAAAGAGTTCCCTCTCTGTTCATGGGAAGACACCACCTACAATTTCTTCTTGTATGCGATAAATCCTTACCAGCGTGCCAGCAGATGAAGAGCGAGTCTATGGTCTGGTGAGAGTTTTGGGTTTTTCACTTACGTTTGGTTTGGTTGGTGGGCACTTTGAGTAGTTTGCACAGTTGGTAGCACCTGCATTTCAACAATGGCAGCAGCAGATAAAAATTTAGCCACGGGCGAGGAAGAACTGAAGAATAACAAGGGAGCCCAAGACACCAATGAGGACGATTATGACAATGCGGAAAACTACTCGGACATCGAGGAGGAGGAAGAATAAGAATCATCATCATCAAGTAGCGAGGAGGAAGAGGAGGAAGATTAGGTCGAGTTGGCCCTTCGAAAACTAGCATTAGAAAGCAAAAACAAAAAGAAAGAATTGACCGATGCAGAGATGTTTGATTTTTTATTCATTTCTGTAGGAACAATTCTGTTTTATGCACAGATTCAATCTCATTTCCTTTGTCTCTTCTTCTCACCTTCTACAACTGTGAATTGATAAATTTTTGAAGTGCGAGTCCAACTCAAGCTCCTAAACAGACTACCGAGCTTTATTTGAAATCTAGAGGACTCCCTGGAAGAGTGATTGTGTTGTATTCTTCTGGAACCTTACACTCAATTACAGATAATTCATTTAGCAATGATTTGGAGTTGTTGATATGGGAATCCACTGACAAATTGACAAACCTTTGGATGTCTTTAGTTGAAATAACCTCCATTGTTTTTCTATCTTTTTGCTCCCATTTCACTGATGCATCTCCAATTCCAGGTTTTTTCCTGTGTGCCATTATCTGTCAATTTCTTAACCATTCTTTGCTCTGCAGCAATCGCAGCTCTTTTAGGAAACTGAATTAATCTTCAAGAAAATTCTTTGTTGAAAGAGTTTAAAAATTTTCAAATCTGCAGTGCAAGACATTCTCTTTCTAATCCTAACTAGCTCTGATACAATGCGAAGAAAATGGGAACTTTAGAGAAATGGAGTGGATAATCACTGAGCACAATAAACCACACATTATTGTAGTGCTGAATGTAATAAGGTTTTTTCATTTTATATTTCGAAATACATATACATTTTTACAATAATAAAAATGGCCTTCCTATCGTTAAATATTGACATGCAAGTGCATTGTACTCTAATTACATATTACATGCTAAATCTTCTTTCATCATACAACTAATCTCATATTCAATTATGATAACTCCATCGACCGTCTTCTCTATGATAAATCTAATCTAAAGGATTGTGTATTTTCAAAATAGGCATACACTCACAAAATGTGGAAATGCAGATATAAAATCATCAATTTGGTTTCTTGATGTTTAAGATATGTCTTTGATTGAAAAAGTCTAAACAATTATACATAATCTTATTTGGCAGTATTTGCAAATGCAGATGCTCATACTATATACTGGAAAAATTTTCCCTGTTGTATTTGAATGCATTTGAGATATATGGAAAAAGGAATATTTTATGGAAAATAAAGCTTACAGAATAATAGGGTATTTTGTTTTCTTGCTCCTTCAAAGTAAATTATGCTTTTCAACTGACTATTCAATCAGAATAGCTAGATGTGACCTGTCAGTT
Organism: Pinus albicaulis; assembly: GCA_034641835.2. Classification (NCBI taxonomy): domain Eukaryota; kingdom Viridiplantae; phylum Streptophyta; class Pinopsida; order Pinales; family Pinaceae; genus Pinus; species Pinus albicaulis. Next base: position 1,548,203,470 of record CM076578.1, on the reverse strand, counting down.
CCAGTGCTAGTAACAGTTATATTATGAATTCTATAAGAAAGAAGGTAACCACTGAGAGTTTCATCCCCAAGTGACCAAGGTTACAATGTTCTGTATGATGTAGATGTCTCTTTGGCATGCATTTAAACATCAGAGCTATCACCCCTTTTATCCCTGCTTCTGAAAGTAATCAGTAGATCAAAGCCTGTACAGCCACATTACATTCAAATTTTAGATACTCACAGTAGCTGTCAATGTTTTGCTACTTGCCATTGTTGATTTCCCTTCATCAAGTTGGCCATTTATGCTTGGAAAATGATTTTTTTCCCTTCTAAGATCATGGACAAAGGACTAGAGTGAACCTTGAATCCCCTTCTTGATTCCTTCAGAATGTATCTCAGGATTGAATTCTTCAACCTGAACTAAAAAAGGTCAGCTTTCTTCCATAGAAAAAACAACCACCTTCCCCTGTTCACTGTAAAGTGTAAACCTTGTCATCTTTTTCTGTCTGTTTCACTGTAAATGATGTCACTTTGAACCAGCCCCCTATTTTACTTCTCTTGCAATGCATTGACTAGATAAGAAGATTGCACTGGGAGGGACTTTTGAAAATTCTAGTCACCACTCCAGCCTAAACCAGAGGATATCAAGGCACTGCCTAAAGTAGCTAGAAAAACAACCATGGAATACAAGCCATGGAAACAAGAAACATACCTTTCTTGCAAAGCCTTTGCATAAGCTCCCTCGGTGATCATGTCGATAATGGATTGCTTGGTGTCATGTATTCTTTTCCCACACATAATGCTAATGCTTGTAGGGACTGAAGTAAATAGAATTCCACTTCAAGGACTGAGGGGGTAGGTTGAGGTAACCTCCCTTGTCCTTCCCACCCTAATTGCACGTGCCATCGTCATTTGAAAGGTATGCCACCTGTAGCATGAAGAGACATGCATAATGCCTTCCTTATCTCCCCACTCCTACACCCTAAACAGGTTATATCATCCTTGTCCAGTTTATATTTCCTTTTGTTATCATGCCACATACATCCTCTCAGTTTTCTGAAAATGGCATTGTTATGTTGTCTCTGAAATGCCACTAATCCAAGTATATTAACTTGCAAAATAATTTCCATCTGTCTTTGTAAGCTACTTTAACAATGGTCCATTGTCTGCAGCATTCCTTGCATTTAATGCATTGCAGATCAAAATTGATTTCATTAACTTGGTTGGATTGGATGCTATTTACAACTTAACTATTATGAATTATGGATATCCATTATTACTATTTTTTGCATCACAATGTAAGTATAATATCTGGTTGGAATGGAACTAATCTACCAGTGTTTATTTCAATTTGAAGAAAAATTTAGGTTCATGTTCTACAGATTTTAATGGCTTATCTATGTAACTTGTTTAAATCTTGAAGTTTTTGCAATTATTTAGGACAAAGTATGGTATATGACCTCAATCTGGATAATACTGTAGGTAGTGTGTACTAGATGGATGTATAATATTTATAGATAATCAAATAGATGAATCTATTCCTCATAATTTTGATGTCTTAAATAAAACATGTTACACTATTGAAGGCTGTGGCATTTTGCAGATTTATGGCGCAATCTGAGGTAGAGAATGCTATTACCAACAGCACACAGCCAGTGCCTGCTACAAATGCTTTAAAATCACACCCTCGAAAGAGCATTCTCTCTCGCATCTGGAATGGAATTTTTAGGAGTAGCAATGAGGATTTTGAGAAGAGATTGCAACACCTTTCCAAAGAAGAAGCTTCTGTTCATGCTAGGTCAAAGAGGCGATCTGAAACTTGGCGCAAGCTTGCTTGAGCTCTTATAATTTACCCTGTCATCTGTGAGGTGTGCCAATATTTTGAAAAATCTCTAGACTAGATAATATTACATGTATTGACATTTTCTTACTTGCAAACATGTTCCTAATTTTTATTTGAAGACTGATTCCAACTGCCTATTTTTATCTTTATATGTGACAATTCCTCTTTTGGAAGAATATATATCACATATAATATAGTTTTTTCTAGGAACGAAAGAAACTGTCTATACAAAAAAATCTAGCTATTGCAAAAGGCAGGTCAACAGTCCTGTAGTTTTAGACATTTACATAAGCATAACTCTAAATTCTTACCATCTCCTCTAATCCGGTTACCAGAATCCCAGTCTATTTTTCATCACATGACCCTAGAGTACCAACTCCCCCATTACCCAAAATTTCCTCCCAATCAGCTTCCTTATGCCTCTGCTGTTCATTTCATCATTTTATTCAGTTCTACAGTAGGGTTAACTAGAAAAAGTTCTGCATTTTATGTCAGATCAATATGAGGATACGATATGATAACTCTATTAGTTTAAGTCAATACTTGAGATCTATTTTTCATGGGGAATCTTTTTTCTCACAGAGTAGTACTAGCCTATGTTACCAGAAACATGGTCAGGAGACTCGTTTCTTACTCTGTTCTGGTTCATGTTCCTCTATCTTGACACTACATTACTACAATTCTGAACAATTTCATTTGCAGAATAATAAATATACACCAGGGGGATGGGATTCACTTTTCTCATCTCCTGAAACCATCTAATCCCGTTTCTTGGTCCTTTCTTATCCTTACCATTTCCCATTTTGGGTAACGTAGATACTTGCTGTGCATGTGTGTTAAGTTTTAACCAAAGATTTCTAATGAAAATTGGATGAATATGCTTCTCACTTTGTTCCACATGTTTTTGGCTCTTTATTTGGTAGGCTACTGTTAGCATATTTACATGGTATTGGAGATAGAAGCCTAAAGGAAAATTATGTTTTTTGTCCATTTTTATAATTGCAGTGCCTGATAAACATGTAATTGCATGAGCCTAACAAAATGGCATTGAAGACATGAGATGCATTTAGAAATTGTTTTCAGAAATATTTCTTGGAATGACTTGCGCCTATCGAGGTCACATGTGGGAGAACACGTACAGGAAGCATATTTCTTTGATGCAAGTGCCTCTCTTAAGAAGATTCCTGAAACAATAGAAACAACAGACTTTTGTACATGTTCTCTTTAGTCCTCCCATCTTACGATTGATCTGTCATAAACTTTTTCATAATTCATATCCCATATTTTGCCATTTGACCCTTTTTCATGTAAAGATGGATGCACATTTCTAGCTTGAGCATGGATTCTGAAGGTTGAAGAAATTAAAGTTCAAGATGTAGAACCCTTTTTCACAGTTCTAGTGAATGGGAATAGAAAATTGCTAGTGTCAAAACCAAAATAGTATGTAATGACTTTTTATGCATTTTTAATAAGACATTTACAGATAATCATTGACTATATTAAAGTGATGGATTTTACCTAATGCATTGCCAAAGCTCTGCAGAGTAAGTCTAATAGAAAATTGATTTAACACCCATGTTTAAACATTTTTGGAAGCTGTGTATTGTTTTTGTCAAAGAATTATTTGTATAATTTGTATTTGCTTTTTAAAAAGACCGAATTGACTTATTGAACTAAAGGCTGTGGTTTGTTTTTACAGGTTGTTGCTATAGTGATTGCTATAATGTCAACAAAAACTCCAGATTTAACTTGGAAAATGCGAGCCTTACGAGTACTACCTGTCTTTGCTTTGCCAGGGTTCTCTGCTCTTCTGTATTCAACATGCTCTAGTTATTTTTGCATGTGTAAGTAAAGAATTGTTGAACAAAGTTAATTACTTGGATATTTACTTTTAACAGAATGATGGTGTGCATATGCATGTTTCCCTTTGTTTTCTCTATTCTTTTGTTGGTAATCTAACATGTAGGATTAATGGCTATGGATCTATTTTGAATCTTTTGTTAGTCTGTAGTTTCTTGAATCCTTCCATAAATTTTACTTGCAACTAGTAGGTGGATTTGTCAACAGCTGTGCAGATTTACAGTGAAAATTACAAAGAAAAATAAATATTTATGATGGAGTGGATGGATACTGTGGCATGATTCATGAATAAGATGCTACAGATTCTCCTCCTTCCTATGCTCTGCCTGGATACAGCCCTCCTTTCCTTTGTTTGGCTATGGAACACTAAATCAATACAATGATAATGTAACCCCTTTATTCCCTTGCAACCTGATATTTAACATATCTTTATAACCATTAGGATTAGGGTGAAGGTTTTCACATCCCAATTTCTTATTATGGTCAGGATTTGTTACCTTTTAGAATCTTCTTATAGGTCAATAGACTTCTTCTTGATGTCTATTATGGATTTTCTTTGGTTTAGAAATGTAATTAAGAGTAGTGAAAATAAAGTGTCTAGTCTGAAGAATGTCCTCCAAGACCTTGTGGAAGAATGGCTCATAATAGCCCTCAAGGCTGCCCTCAATTAACGTTGAAGATAAGCCTAATTCTACAGTGAGTAAGTCGGCCTATTTGCAGTGAAGAAGTCGGCCTACAACCTTGGTGTAGGGTCGGCCTAAAATCATAACAAAACACTGTATATATAGCATGACCTGCGGCTCATTTGAGGGGAGAAGAATATGCAGACCTCTCTAAAGAAGTAACAATAGGAAAGTGCGGATTCCTCTGCAGATTATAGTGGTAAATAGCGTGGGTTTACAAGAAGACAACAATGCGTACTTAAGGAAGAAAAGGATGCGGATTTCTCTGAAATATCAACAATGATAAAGTGCGGATTTCAACAGTGATGAAATGTGGATTTCATAAGTGAACAAGTGTGGATCACAAAGGTTAAAAGGGTGCTGATTTCAAAGGTTAGAGAAGTGCAGATTTCAGTAAGAACAGAAGTAAGGAATTCAGACAAGTTCAGGATCTGTGATACTTTTATGCGGATACATCTGTGATATAAATTTGGATAAGAACATAAGTTTTACATTCTGAAACAGTGGATAAAGCTAATGTGCATGCAAAGGATGAGAAGGAAGATCTCAAGATAAACTTAGAGACCGAGTTCTCTAATGTTGATGCAGGTCAGTGCACATTGGCGAAGAAAGGAAGGATCAGTATTGGAGGAAGTCTTAGAAGCAGTGTCAAGGTCTTGGAGGCATTCATAGGTCAAGGGTATGAGTCTTGGTCATGGTACTTGTCATTTGAAGATCTATAAGAAGAATTTCTTGTGGGTTTTCCTCTCCAAGAGGGAGAGGTTTTTCCTTGGCTCAAAGAGCCTAACTTTGTGTCTTTTGTATTTTGGTAATTGACTTGATGAAAGAATAACTAAGCTAAGCAAGAGAAGACATAAGTAACTCAAGTAAATTCACAAGTAATTATCAAAAAGAGAATTTGAATTAATCTCAAGCCCTCCAAATTCTCAACATTAACCAGCAGAGAAGCACTAAAACAATTAACATTTGATGGATGTTATTTATTTGACTGGCATTTTTAAGGTTGTCTTTGCACTTGGAATTATCCTTTTCAATAGTTAAGAAGCCAATATTTTGAATTCAAAATTTACCATTTTTTGGCCTCTCTTTGCATAAAATTAAGAATTGCATAGAAACTTATTCAGGATTTACTGTTCTCATACCTTTTCTTTGCTTTTGGCCAGATATGAAGGGACTGTGTGGGATGATCTTGCTCAAGGGAAAGGTGTATATACAATTCCTAGGGAACTTTGCAGGTTGCTGAAATTGTAACTCTTAATTGCAATTCCGACTAGCTGTCATGTCTCTAAGTTTGTTTTTGTGCAGTTAATATTTCATATATAGTTGATGTAGCTACAGCTGGAAAATAACAAATAAAATGAAAACACTATTTGGAATGGACACAGGGATAGTGTGATATCAACTTTTACTTTTAAACAACTAACAATTTGATAAAGTTGTGCCAAGATAAAGAAATCACCAGGAGTTTAATTAGTATTTTTTTATTTGTTTTGGCATTGGTGACACCAAGGGCTCAAATACATATCTCCACTTATCAGACGATCACATCTATTTTCATGAGGTATCATGAGGTATGCACCATTTGACAAGGTGCTACATGTGATCTTGGATCGGTCTTGGTGACCTGTGGATTTCTTCAAATTGCCTCCATAGTTCAAAGTTCAAACACTGTTGGTGCTTGCTGGATGAATCTCCATGGCATTCTATGTACAGTAAAAGCCTATCATTCTAAAAGAGGTGTACTATGGTTGTTGTCTCGTGGAGTGGTGTTCACTGTTAACATAATAGGAATTTATATAAAGCTGTAAAATATAAATATATTAGAACATTCAAATCAAAAGGCTTTTGATGCATTTTCTTAACATTCCACACATTTTGCACATGGATTCACCCAGGCTTTATGATTTTATAAACACTGCAAGTATTATCACGTTGATCTAATTTTCGTGTATTTTACCAAGGACATGAAATAGAATTCTCATCATGTCTGTAATTGTGGACAGTTCAGTCATTGTTCCATAATGATGTTCATGAAATTATGGAAGCTACTGAAGAATATTCCATAGAAGTATGTGCAAGGCTTTCATTCGAAAAAGGTTCCATTGGATGTCTTTCATCTGCAGATGATTCATGAGAAGGAATACATATTTTCAATTCAAACAGAGTGAGAACATGACAAAGAAGTGGCATGTCTACCTGACAAAGGATGGGCGTATCTCCTTGGCTGGGCTGCCTTTATCCAAATACGAGTATCTTGCAGATGCCATAATTGACTCCTACTACAATGTCAGTTAAATAACAATAATATATCAACAATAAAATCAATTCAATTGTCTATGTTAGAAATCATTTTTAATATTGAAACACCTGAGATCACTGTTAAGTGTTGATGTATTAGGCAATCTCATTAGCCTGTAATCCACAAAATTGTGTCTGGTCTACTGATCTTTCAACACTTATCTTTGTTACATAAAGGTCGACATTGGCCACCACATGGTTGGTAGAGTATTCTGCAAGCAGTTTCTACTTTCTACAACAGCTATCCTTCTATTTTGTTAATGTAGGTAACATTTTAAGTTGACAGAATATGAGCCTAGTTTTTGAAATCTGGAAAGACTGCTATATTGAAGGCTTCATAAAACTTTATATTTATTAAACTCTCCTGTATGGGACTGATCAGTATTCATTTAAGATAGGTTTGCAATTTGATGGGTCACCTATTGTAATTACATAAGTACAGCTGCAGAGGAATACATAATAAAAGGATGAGATTGAGATGGCTTCCTTGGTAGAACTACTTATCATTATTGCCTCAAATACAGCATTCATTTTCAGTACAAGCATGAAACACAAGATTGATTTTGACTATCACTGTCCAAAATATAACATCCATTATTTTGATGATCACTATGCAAAATATAACATCCATTATTTTGATGATCACTATGCAAAATATAACATCCATTTTAATTCATTCTCAGTATTCGAAAAATAATGGTTTTCTACCCCTAAGCATAAAATGTGGTAATCTCCATTAACTTCCACAGAAAGGGAAAATGATATACTTGCAGAGGGCCTCTTTGGTGGTATTAGCGATCATAATTTCCCAAGGTTAATTGTCTGTTATCAATTATTGCAAAATCTATCCAATGCATCGAGTTGACTCTGTGACCCCTCTGGAGTGGAGGCCAATTATACAACAACATCTACAAAAAAAAGGAATGAAACCAAGATCTGATGAAGTAGGCAACCATCCTGAGATTGAGTAAATTCCCTGATGAATTGCTGGTAATCAATGTAGATCCCAACTAGTCTGGGAGAGAGAACACACACCCACTTGACACCCCCAATACTCGTGATACCTTAAGAAAATCCGTAGTAATCGCAAAAACTGCCAATCATTCTATCATAAAGCTGCATCACACCAGAAACAATGTCCTCAAGTAGTCCAAGGACACGAAGCTGCTTGATGGGTAAATTCCTGGGAACAGTGTAGTGCCAAAAGCCTTTTGAAAGTCTATAGAGCAACAGTAAACCTTGAAGGATGTCTCTCTGTCTAGTCTCAAATATCACAGAGTAAATATGCAATCCAATTCCCAGTTGTCTCTCTTGAACCAAGACTGGCCCCTGCCTCTCCAATCTTTCCCCTCAAGATTCCAAACAATTCAAAAGTCAAAGATGAAAGGTTGTTATTCACCTTAGCCAAACATTTTTATCAATGATGCATCCTATGTTCATATTTAGCAGAATATTCTGACAATAGTCACATTGTATTCAATTTAAAGAATAAGAAAGACACTGAGCATTAAAAAATCAAGAGTCTGTTCTTTTTTATAATTGAAATATTCTTTTTATTATTGTCTTAAATGTACAGAGTTGTTGCTCAATAAAATAATAGAACCACAACTGGAAAGCCACAGGCTTTTTGTCTGACCAAACATCAAACAGGTAGGAAATGTTGAGAAATTTAGAGGGCAGTAGTTAGGATGATTTCTCTTTTAATGATAACTGCTTGTGGCTTCTTCCCTGATGCTAGGAGTTCCTCTTCAATCCCTACCAGTGTCCATTATTCTTGTTGAGCTTCTATGGTAGAATTTGTGCTAAAAATGCATATCTTTACTATCTTCTTGATCCTTTCCAATTTTTCTTTCACCTGAGCAGCTATCATATCCTCGACTGGCCACTTTAAATTTATTGTTTCTTTGAAAACAGATCTCTAACTTCTGGTATTCTTCAGGTTAATGAGAAGATTAAGGGTGTCCAAAATCCTCTACACCAAATATCTCTCTTTCCTCTATCGCTCCTATGTTATTTTATTTTCACTCTTAAAGGAGAAGGGTCAATAGCTTCATAAACTATTTGATGGGCTTTGTTACACACCCAAGTGGGTAACCCCTAGGAGAAACATTTTGTCCTATGGATGGATCACTGATTGAACAAAATTATAGATCATTTTTTGTTGTATTCTTGTTCCCATGCTTCACCTTGGTGGTTTTTACTTACCCCTAGTCTAGTGTGATCTTCCCTGAGGCCTTTCTTCCTGATCTATTTTGTCAAACAAAATAATGTACATCAAAAATTTCTCAAGTTTGCAGATTTTGTGTCAGTTCCCGCATTCAAATTTAGCTCTTTTGCCTCGGTTTTGTTTCCAATATACTTCCAAATTTGATGAGTTTTAGTTTTGGATATAAATTTTATGGGTTTTGGATTTGAGATTGAGTTCATCCTCAAGATATATGCGATTGGGATTTTTATTTGTTTTTGAATTCTCACATTCAAGTTGTCTGTTGTTCAGGCGAGAGCAACAATTCTGTGGGACCTCATAGTTGGTGGGTGGGATGTTTCATATCGGTCAGAGTTTGTGTTGAGTGCACAGGGAAGCTATTCAACTCTAATTGACAAGAACAAAAAGTTGTCTTCATCTGATGAGTCAATTTGCAATTCCTTCAAGGCATCAGAGGCAGGGAAGGTAGTTCTAATAATAGACAACTCCTCTTCAAACAAGAAGAAGGCTACAGCCTATAGATACATGGTAAAAAAGAACATAGTTGAGGAGTTTGACCCTCGCAGTATCTTAGATGTACTTAGAAAGCTTTCTTACATTCAACAATCAGAAATGTTAGTAGTTAAGAATGTGCCATCATGTTGGAGAAGCAAGTTTGTCTCTTTGGAAGCTGGAAATTTTATCTACATATGTGCTACTATATAAAAGTTAATATTGGCAATAATAAAGGTTGGTTGTGTTTCCAGAGCAGATCATCACTGTGAATTCCACAACTTTTCATGTTTGTGATTGATAGGTATATGATATACATGGTAAAGCAAGTATAAATAAAACTTATAAATATTGACCACCCCAAGGATAGTTAAATTTTTTATTTATTGTTTACCCCATACACAAATCTATAGAAATAATATTTTTAGTTCGAAAATTGAATATTGTATTAAATTCCTCATCAATAAAAATGTTCTTCAAGGAATGGTCTACATTTAGAGGGTTACCTATATCTAAATGAAATCAGTCTATGTTCCATCTAGGTTCCATTATTTTATAGATTATTACACGTTAAACCGACTTTACTCCTTGACTGGCATTGCATTCAACATTGTGCACAAGTATGTTTTAAATGGATCAATCAAAAGTATGATTTTATCTATATTTGATAATGCAAGTTGAATACGTCATACAATACATAGGAGTGCTATGGCTATGAAGTTCAATATGAAATAATCTATTGATTGCTACTATTACTATTATAGAAGGGGTGCTCTTCCAATAGCCATTTATTAGCTATGTGAAGAAGGCTTTGTAGAATTTTTATTTACTATAAGATTATGTATAGCTGAGTTGTGGACAACTAAGTAGAATTTGGTAGGAAGTTTGGAGTATGTGTTTCATAATGATCTTGTCTTCTCTTCATTGATGACTTTTCAATGTGTAAGTTTTGACCTAATCCATTACATTATCAATGTGTCAAGGCTCAAAACTCGACCTATATGCCAACTACTTCTTATGATCATTCCTAGGAACATGAATCCTAATTTTTGTAGGTTTAAAATTTATCACAAGTTTTCTCTATTGTGGTCAAATTTGTGGAGGTTATTTCAAAATTTATTTAAGGTACCATGGATCTAAATTTCTTATGAACTTTCAACACTAACAAACTTTGGTGCAAATTGTTGATAAATTCTCACTTGGTTAGGGTTATAGATGTTAATGAAAATTTTGTGTGCATGCATGAGAGTTGGATGCGAATGCACAATGTTGTGTAGCATTAGTGTGATAAATATGGGATAGTGCAAAGCATAGTTTTGAAGATTAGTCTAAGTTGACTTGTACCTAATCAACTCAGTCAAGTTGATTTTTGGTTGAACAGTTAATTATTGGTTCAATGGACAGAAGATCTTGCAGGCACAAATACCAAAGGGAAAAATGGAGCCCATCATGCAGTACTCTTTGTAATTCTCCACCACTGCTACCTTCCATGCTTCCTCAAAATCCTCTCCAACCTCAATATCAGTGCTAGTAGTATCATGAGCAACAACACTACGCTTAGCAAAACTAGAAGAACGCGTTTTCCAAACTACACGAGAACTACTTCCCTCACGAGTCACCATGTGCCATGCTTGGTCTCGGTGGTTCTCTTCCTTCTACTCCTGGTTCAACTACCATATCTTCATTGGAACCAACACCCCGAACTCCACTAGAAAATGATTCACCATTTTGTACTGGTGATTCGCCATGATTTTACAAGATAATATAATCTCGTGAGAGATTCTCCAAAAAATTAGATATACATATTATATTATTAATAAAATCGCCTTCCATTTTTCCTATGTATCATGGGGATTTGCCTATTTATTATATATATAAATTTAGGGGGGTTCTTAAAATTTTCCCTGGTCTATGCTATCGAGTTATATACCAAGAAACTTGTCCTTAATAACCACACTATGATGTAGGTTCAACTAGTTTGAACTTGTTGGGACATAGCATATGAAGTTGTGTGATGAGTCCATATCACAGGTCTATTATGGTGACAAAAGTGAAGACACGTAATGATAGTTATTATGTTAACATTACTAGAAAAATTTTCGAAATTATCCATGCTATCAAGATGTCAAAATTCCAGGCATTAGGTGTCAATGCTCGTAGCTAATAGATAATAATAATAATATAAAAAAATCACAACTTTATTCTTGAAATATGATTGTTACACATTGGTAACCTAGTTCATGAGTTAATATCACCCAAAGACTGCAAAACAAACTTAAAATATAAATTAAACCAACATGAGAATCCAACTAAAGGTTTCTCGACAAAATCATGCCATAACCTGGCATTTTGAAACCCAAATTTGAATCCATCATAAGTAATACAATGCAAACTCAGATGGATTTTCAATGCATGTTTGCATGCTACACTTTTTCTCTGTCTAGATATCATTTTTTAAATGGAACCATTAGTCAAGCCCAAAGTCCTTTTTATGTGAAAAATTCAGCTCTATTTGAGCTCTTTTTTGCTCCACCACCTTCATAAACCAGTGTTACACGAGGTCTCGCCCCCCCACCTAGGGGTCTAGATTCCTCGCCCCCTCGCACTCCGGGGTCTTGGGGACTTATAGGGGACGTTTCCCTCATGCCCCCTCATGCCCCCGCACACCCCCTTTCACACCCCCTCACGCCCCCTCACACCCCCCTTCACGCCCCCTCACGTCCCCTCACCACCCCTTTTAGTTTATGGTTTCATGTTAAAAGTTGATGTGCCACTTAGCATATTTGAGAATCCAAGTGATTCTGATTCAGATGGTGACATGGTTGATCCTGATATATTCGTGCAGAAGTTGGATGCAGAGACTAGTGTGGCATTAACTTGAGCATTTATGCTCATTTATCATTATGATGATATCATTTTATATTCATATGTTATGTTTTATGTTTTATGTTTCAGACATAACTTATTTGTGTTTAAGTTTTATGTTTCAGACTTGAGTTGTAAACTTCAGTTTAAACTCTATTTTGAATCTTGATATAATATGTCATATGATATCTTAAACTTTATTTTCATTGTACATTGTTAGTGGTTACATTAATGATTATACAGTTACAAAGTTACATATGAATCCATGATGTATGTTTTAACTTTTACTTTTAAATTTGTTTCAGTTAGATGATTCATCATTCATCGATTTATAATTTTTAAATTTTATCATTTATGATTTATCTTTCATGATGTAAGTGTATGATGATTGTATATACATTCCTTGCAAAAATATATTTACATTATAAATATTAAATTTTATAATTTTTATTACCCAAGCGTCCCCCCGTTTTCTGAAAATTGGTAGGGAGCTTTTGCATAGGCGCTCCCGCGCTCCCTCCCCTTGCTCCACCTCCAGGGGACTTGGTGGAACATTGCCATAAACATATGCAAACATATATCATGATCTTGGAATTTACATACATATGTGCCAATGTTCCATAATCATGCCCCATCATCAATTTAAAAAATTTCCATTGAATATCAAATTATGGAGGGGGGGAACTTTTTGCTGCAACATTTGGCTCAAAATAAGGGACCGTCTCCGTATGAGGTGAATGAGAACTATAGATATTTTAAGAAGTATATTAGTGCCTTTTCCTCTGGCCATGGAGTCATATACAGTCATCCATCACAAAAATTTTTCTTTGTTCATTCTCACCTTGAAAGTTGCAAAAAATCATGCCCTAATTGAAGCGACACTAAATTTGAAAGATATAATAAAAATGCAAGCTACAAGTGCCCTATTAATACAAAGGGAAAACCTTCCTACCTACCCTAACTGAGATACATTTTGATTGAATAGGAAACATGATATTTCCTATGGAGTTGATCCAACAACTTGTTAAATGTATTAGGACTAAATCATGCATTTGATTTCAGAAACATGCGCATGAAGAGAAAAAGTGCAGAATTAATGAAGAAATCCATACATACTCTATAAAAACTTCTGCCGAAAGGTCTAAAAAATACTTAAGGCCTTAACTTAATTTGAATCCAAAAAATGACAAATAATGTTAGTGAAAACAGAGTGGTGTTACAGGTGAACAACATAAATAAAAAGTGAAGATACCTTTCCCAAAGAATGCCTTTGTCATAGTTGTGTGAAAACATGTTTTCCTTTCCCTTTATACATGCAAGTGAATGCATTATAGGTATGGTGTTTTCGAAATAGGGAAAGCCTACTTAAATATATCATTCGTGGATTGAATGTTTGGGTGCCTTAATGTGCAATGACATCTTTCCAAGACTGAATTCAATGCAAGGCATATTTGAAACTCTAACTTTGTCGTCCGGTGTCTTATTAGAAATTATTTCAGTTTTCATTTTGTGTTTTTAAGTTAGATATTGTTTTCAAGTTTTACATTTATAATTTTATTGCAATGTGGCAGACTGATGAGAGCAGTGCAGGAACAACCCAGAGACGAGATGATCGCGGAAAGAGGCCAGCGGAAGAACATGTAAAGTGCCATTGCTCTATCTTCGGAGGTATTTTAGTTTTTTACATAATTGAAATAATATTAATTTGAAGCAAATATGCGAGACACCTATGATATCAGTACATTTGATGATTCCCTCTTTGAGGAAGAGCTTTCTTCATCTATCTCCGGTGTTCTTGTTGCAAAAAGGCTGCGATGTCTGGTCGAAAATTTAATCCTTTGATAGATGCGCCTCAAACACGAAACGAAGAGGATACAACATCTTATAGGCGGCTAGAAAGATGTCAGGGTAATAATAAAAATTCCAAAAGGATATTTTTTTTTATGCATGAGATGAATTGTGATAGTTTGATTTTTAATTTTTACATTGACTAAACTAACAAAAATTCTTTGTATGTAAACGTTTACGGCATTTGCTGAACCCGGTGTTGGTGGTAGTGGGACACAAGGGCAAGAGATTGCCCAACAACCCTCTCGTACACCTTCTACTCCTTTAGGTTCTAGCCAAGAAACACACCCTGCCCAAGCGGACACCCAGCCAACTGCTGAACGTGTTGGCAATGATGAGGCTGATATGGCCAGCTACATTATTGCGTTTCCTGGAGCTACACGTGTCGGCTCCACAGGGACCATTAATGGCACGTTGTTGGTGAACGATGAGGGTGTCCCTATAAAGCATGTACAACTCCCAGGTAAATTTTAATATTTTAACTATTTCATATACTTTATCTAAAACATATTTATCATGATTTTTATTTTTAAATTAATGATAATATCTTCTTTTTCTTTTGGTTTTATTCTGTGTAGGAAACAATGAGTTCTACATGATTCTGGAGAGCCATGCGTTGGTAATTTTTGGCCCAACCATACGTACAGGGTGGAATTCCCAGAATTCCAACCTGAAAAAAGAACTTTTAGATTATCTAGAAGCCCTTTTTGGGGTCGGCACATTTGACAGAAAAGCGGTGGCTCAGGTAGCCGGCAAATATTTGAAATATACCAGGGACACCTATAGGACACAATTTCAATTTAACCCTAGATATGAGCATCCTCTCGCAGTTTCAGAGAGTGAGTGGAGAGCACTCATCCATGACGGAAAAGAGAAAAGGGCAAAGAAAGAAGGAAAAATGCCAACTGGACCCGCAAGGTAAATTACAACTTTAATTCAAGCTTTAATTTTCTTTATGTCTAAAATAAAAGTGTGCTACGTCATATTTGACTTCAATATTTTGATGCTAGGTTGCCTGACACCTCAAAGGCAACCAAAGCTAGGATTGAGAAAAAGGGCCATCACAAGCTCGGCCAGTGTGGCTACTTGAAATTAGTTGCAAGAATTGTAATTAAGTAGCTAAACATCTTATAATTAATTGTATCGTCTTCAAACGTTTTTGTAATCCTATCAAATATGATTAAAAATACACAATCATATGTAATGTAGGGTGATGACTTCGGAACAGAAACTACAGAGGAAGATAAAAATATCGCTTTCCGTTTCGGCTATCAAGCTGTAGTTGAACGTCGCAGAAGCTTGGGGCAGGTCCCAAGATCTACAATGCCTGATAAGGTAAAACATTAACCTTTCAATATTTTTGTTTTCGTCCATAAATTTAATGTCTAACAACTTTTTTTAAATCAGGGGAGCAGCACTACCGACGAGGCAAATAACCCAGTTTTAGAGCCAGATGTAGATGATCCTCTCGTGCACCCTGATCATTGTAGTGGGGACCAAGCCGACAATGCTGCTATCAGTGAGGGGCGTGACGGTAATTAATTTCCACTTATAATTTTTTCTAATTATACCTTGATGGTTGTCCTTATAACGTTTTTTGTTTAAATGACAGAGAATGTTTCCCTTGAGGATCTTACCACCAGCGAGGAAGACAGGGCAACAGTCCCAACGGCGACAACTGGTGCACCAGGTAAATAATCTCATTGCAATTTTTTTAATTAATATTACCGAACTAGTTCAATGATATTTAACAACTGACAATTAAAATTTAATATTATTTTTTTTTGTACGTGATGCCCTATCACTGGATGAGACCGGACATCGTGACAACACAACTAGGTCAGCGGCGACAATGGTGCACCAGGTAAATAATCTCATTACGATTTTTTTATTAATATTGCTAGAACTAGTTCAATGATATTTAAGCGACAATCAAAATTTAATATTATCTATTTTTGTAGGCGATGCCACATCTTAGATAGGACTTGAGACATTGTGACAATGCAGCAAATCGTGTTAATAGGTGGTGCACAGGAGGTAAAATAATATCATTGAAATTTTTTTATTAATATTACAGAACTAGTTCAATGATATTTAAAATGACATTAAAATTTAATATTATCTGTTTTTGTAGGCGATGCCCGTCACTGAATGAGACAGAGACATCATGTAACTAGGTCGAGCGAATCGAGCGGCAGTGATTTTGAGTAAATAATCTCATTACAATTTTTTTAATAATATTACCGAACTAGTTCAATGATATTTAAAAACTGACAATTAAAATTTAATATTATCTGTTTTTGTAGGCGATGCCCCATCACTGGATGAGACCAGACATCGTGACTACGCAACTAGGTCAGCAGTGCGGGTCGAAAGGCATGAAACAGGAGCAGAGCATGATGATATTGATGATGTAATTAGGAGCTTTAAAAATAGGAATAAGAAAAAGAAAATTCGATAATGTAAAATATTGTATTATTATAAGACAAACGTTACCATACTTGGAGCGTTTTTTGCAATGTTTCTTTGCGTACTTTTTGTTGAATTGTTTTTTATTAGTTATTGAATATTTTTTTTTATGCTCATGAAAGTAAAAAATGAAATATAGATTGGGTATTGGGGAATTGGGAGTGATGTGAGGGGAGGGGCCATAAGAGCTTCCACCTTCACGTGGTTGGCCCTGTTTAGTAGAGAATAATTTATTGGAGCGATTTAATCTTGGAGCAAACCTCCCTTGATCCAGCGTAGCAACAAAAAAGTCACTGTTGACTTAGTTGCTACTCTTTCAGATCGTGGGAGGCTTGTTCCAAGTTCATGCGACTCCATTGCTGCTCTTTCAGATCGTGGGAGGCTTGTTCCAAGTTCATGCGACTCCAATAAATTGTTCTTGAAACGAAGAGGAGCTTATTCATGTATGTTTTGACATTTTCAACATATGTTCTAACATTATCATAATAATGCATCTTAGAGTAAAAAATAGTACATCAATTACTTGTATTTATTGTATAGATAATGATGGATTTTGATTGACTTGGCAGTGCAGGTACAAATCCTCTTGCATCATGAGCAATACAACTTGTGAACCAGGGTCATGTCCAGATATTTTTGCTTGTGCGCTTGACCAGGTTCGTAATGTCACATTTTGTAAGTTCCTTTACAGTTCATAATTCAATATTAAGCTTGTTCACGATTATTATCTAGGTTTTTTGTATGTGTTTTTTCATCTATTTGATTGTAAGCAACTATGCATGTTTCCTGTTGTTCACTATGATTTCTCCCATTACCACTCCCAAGATGAATCCGAATTTATTGTTACATAGGTTACTTTATTGTTACTATGATTTCTCCATTTACGATTTCATAGGTTACATCATGTAAAGTTGTCAATCTCAGGTTGGTGATGAGCTTTAGTTCTCCAGATTTGGGGCTTTTCTGATATTTTCTCCCTCATGTCATTCCCGCATCACCTCATTGTTTGAGCATGCCAATTGTCTACCACTTGTACCAATTGGCACATGTCAATCTCCGAGTGGTGCCACATTTCACCTATTTTCAGTGAGAGTTTAGGGTTTCTCTAACATAGCTTCAGAAATCCGATTCAGTGCCTGCTTGAATATTGTCACATAATACTCATGGTTTGGATTGATGAGCATGTTCTAAATGGTTGGTTGATTCATAAGAACCACTCATATAGTCATCTTGAGATATTTCAGAATTTTTCTCGGGTTTCCTTTTTCACCGTTTCTAGTGGGTGGGATGGTGTGGGGTGATCCATCAATACTGGTGCTCTTGTAGTAGGGAATTTGTTTTTGGGGATATAAAGGAGAATTTGATGTAGATATCCCATTAGATGCATTCATAGATGGGCACGAGAGGTCAAGAATTTAAATTAAAAATATGCAACCTCTAGCATGGCAACCTGAAGGTCGCGAGAGACACTGGTTAAAGATTGTTTTGTGATGGCCTTAATATAGTCGTGATTTCTTTCTATTATCTTAATGCAAATATATAGTCCAGTCTCATTAAAATGAGGATTGTGGTTGTATTTCTCTTTGGTTGTTTCTCTCTTAATGCTCCAGAAGTTGCCAAAAGTTGCAATAGTTGTTTAGTTTGCCTGTTACAACTTAAAAGTGGTTTTTAGCAATGGGAGTCATGTTTTTTAAGGTTCATAGTAATATGAAGATCTTGTAATTCTATATTCAGCATAAGAGAAGATGGCCTCTACTTTGGGAAGTATGACAACAATTGCTACATCTACCTCATTGGGTAACAATGGAAAGGGGAAGAAGTTGGGTGCAATGTTTGATAATTATGGCAGACAATTGTCTTCTCTTTCAGTTTTTTCACCCATTTCCTTTAATCTCTCAAGCAGAAGAGGGACTCTGAGATTACGCGATAGAGAGAAGGTAGTTAATACAAGAGCTATGGAAAAGGAGTTGTACTTCAACAAGGATGGCTCAGTGACAAAAAAATTGCAGGTCAGAGAAAAAATTATGTTTAAAGGAAGGTCACCTACACGTGAAACTTCACTGCGGTGGATCTTTCCTTGTCCACTTATATTCGATTTTAATGTGTTATTTTAATTTTTCATGGAGTGTTGTTTTGGCATATGGTCTGGCATTCAATTGCACACTTACTGAAAGCATTGTCAATTTGTCTTGCAGGCGGTGTGAACAAACTTGTTGATCTTGTTGGAGTCACCCTTGGGGTGAAGGGAAAAATGTTGTCTTGGAGAGCAAGCATGGTTCTCCGAAAATAGTTAATGATGGTGTGACAATAGCTAAGGAGGTAATTTGTAGATGTGTGCTCTGGTTTTCCTTTTAACGTTGTATTAGTTCCCCCTCTTAAATGTCTTAGATTTGGTAGGCATAATTTGAAAACTCAAAGGTGAAAGGAAACATATTTGTTACCCAGTGGTCTACTTGGCCTATGGACTAGCCACATTAGAGTAATGCATAATGCTTTTCACAACAATAAAAGGAAAGGGTTATGGCTGAGTCAAATTTTATTGTTATTGACAGTGTAATGAAATGTATCTCAATGCTATGGTTTTGGCCTTTTTATTGGTTGAATTAGAGGACCCAGCTGAAAATATTGGGGCCAAGTTGGTAAGGCAAGCTGCGGCAAAGACAAATGATTTAGCTGGGGATGGAACCACAACATCTGTTGTTCTTGCACATGTTGGAATATTGAAAAATTCCATAACAATGAATGGAGAATAAATCTCCCTTCCTCTAACACAGAGAAAATAAAAATTTCTTTGACAGGAGACAGAGTTTCAATACTTTGAAAACAAACTTCTATTCCCTTCAATAACTCAAAAAAAAACTATTGCACTACTTCCTCACTAAGAGGGATTACAAAATTATGATTGCTACAAAACGTAGTGCATAAAACCATCTCACTATCTATTCAAAACAAACATACTCTGTCTCTAAAACACTCTGCTATGTTTTTCCGTTTCGCATTGTTGTGCATACACACTTAAAAAGTTACACTCAGTCTTTCACTTTTTACACACTGTTGTGTAATAAACAATTTACGTACTATCTATAAAAAAAACTACCAAGCTTTTTCGTCCTTTTTATTTTTATATGCCGTAACATATAAAACATATTATAATAAACCCTCTTTTTAAAAAAATAAAATTAAAACTAAATTCTATGGCCCACCTTTCATTTCGCATATGATATATATATAACATATGTTTAAAACATATGTATATATTAAAGCATACATAAAATTAAAATATCAAAACATTAAAGAACCGTTTCCATCGAACTTCAAAAGTCTGAATAGATTGAATTTCAAACCAAATTCGCGTTCCAAAATGGGATGCTGACGTCTGCCTAATTTGTAACGCGAATTCTCAATCCAATGTGCCTTATAAAAAATTCGAGTCTGGTTTTCAGGTTTTTAGATTCCCTTCAATTTCATGCGATCCAATATTAATGCTCCACGTGTCCTCCTTTTGAATTTACAAAACTGGGGGGTAAATTTCTGTTTGTTTAATTTCTGGTTGGTTAATTACATTAATGCTGGTTGTTGTGTTTAAATACATTCCTATACAGAAATATGGCTGCGGTCGTCTACAAAAAAAACTTGCAGGAATTTTAAATGCTGAATTAAATTTCTGGATGGCGTGCAAGCAACCTCCAAAAAAAAATGTTGCTGCTGCATCCATCCTTCTGCTGCAGCAGTTGAAGTTAAAATTCAACAACACAGGGTTTAATAAGTGAGGGTGTAAAGGTAACTTTTTGTCGATAGTACTGGATTAAGATCATCTATTCATTTTTGTAGGGTCTTATGGTGTTTGGTCTTTTAGTTTTGGGTTGGGCTTATTGAGTCTAAGATAGTTTTTGAGTGAAAAAATTGCTATCGGGTATTAAAAAATTTTGGTTCTTTTGTCAAAATTTATGAGCTTGTTAGGAAATACAAAACTGACAATGGTTGTATCTTAAATTTGTGGAAAATAATTTGAAATGAAACCTTTTTGTTTAGGTTTTTTCAGCAGGTGCAAACCCCATTCAAATTACTAGGGGCATTGACAATACAATAAAGGCCCTTGTTTCGGAACTCAAAATTTTGTCAAAGGAGGTAAACGCTTGCCTTTTGAGTAGGCTGGTTTTCCTTTTTGCTGATGGTTTGGTGTATCTAATTGAATTGATTGCCTAAGGTATTTTTGGTTGCAAACTCCTTTTCATTTTTCATACAATATTGGCCTTGTGGAATGCATTTGATTGTGTGGTCTTGTTAGATCTACAACATTTGTAGTTGTTTAGTCTTATGGCCGAGGTGCACTTTTATTATGGAAATAGTTTATGCAATATTGTCATTTAATCCTTACTGCATGGTAGCATGTTGAGAAGTTTCTTGTGAAACATTTGGCATTCAAAATGACACTTGATCCTATACATCATCATGCACTTGACTTCAAAATTCATATTCAAAGTGTGCCAGACAATTCTTTCAAAATTTCAAATATTTATGTTGTTTTAAACCATTATCTTTTTCATGTATTGGATGCTGAAAATGTGAAAAAGACTTTGGTATGAAACCAATTGGTGAATAATTTCCAGCAAAACAACCACTTCCAAGACATGATTTAGAAGTAGAACAAATATGCTTATGAAGCATAGAAAGATATCCTTGATGCATTGTCAATGTTTGGCTAGGGTTATTTTTGGAGAAAATAACTCCTTATTCCTAGAATAGTGATCTTCAATACAAGTAAATGCCAGAGAAGAGAGATCATCGTGTGACACAAAAAAACTGAAATTGGACCCCTAAGGAGAGCTGGTGTGTCTACAATCGCTCTGTCAGCATTTTCCCTTGGTTTACCCCGTTCTTTTCCTCCAGCCTGAGTCTTAATTGACTTTTTCTTTCTTCGGGTTTATTTATCAAATTCATAGAATTTGATAAATAAATACTATCCACAATGGTTGGACTTTAATTTATATTCCCGACTTTATATTATCTCCAAGCCTTATAACCAATGTTTAACTTTCAACATTTTGTATTGATACTCCACGTTTCTTTTTAAATAAATAATTTGTAATGAACTTTCGGCTCTATATTTCACCACCCAGCCTTACAACAATCATGCTCCAGACTTATGCTAATTATCTGCCAATCGTTTAATTAAACAATTTCATTATACTCCGGCCCCACCTATATATATATATCAATAACCAATCAAACACTCGTATCGTACCTGGCTATCCTCCGCACACCTTAGTTAACCTCCGGGCAAGTTCAACGTGTGACCACCGTCCAATGGCCCTTCTCCAAATCAATGACTCTTGGCAATTTCGCTCGGCTTCCAACGTCGGGCTTTAACGTGCGATGGCGCGGGTTAAACGGTGGTTTTCCGGGGGTCACTTCGCTACGTGTCTCATTCCCTATGGAATCGCTCGCGAATAGGAAATACCGCCTACTCCGCAAAAGTGGTGCGATATGGGCAACCCGCTTTTGTGATTCCGTTCGTGGTTTTGGTAGAGGGCTTGACAACGGGTGCAAGTCTAGTTCCGCTATCCTTTTGTTTGTTAACTCATGTCCAATCCTCGGGTCAGGTTCCGAAAGCACAACAATTTTGTCTCTTTATTAAGTGGGATTTTTATATTTGAACAGTTTTCACGACCCCGGTTCTCTACACAGACCTCGCCTTCAGGTGGGGTGAGTTCACAGGGTTATCCAACAATTTACGGGAATTCAAAGACAGAAGAATGGAATTATCAGTACCCAATCGCCTCATAGTTAAACAATTCTTCACAATTAGCAGTTCGAGATAATTCAATGGAAACTAAGCTTGGAAATCATTTAACTGGAAACAATTGTTCACACACAGAGGTTTATTGCAGAAATCCCCTCTCTACTCTCCTCTTCCCTCTCTACTTTTATTCATCCGAGGAATTACAATTTATATACATAAAATATGGCTCTTTGGTTCCTCTGAGAGGACCGTTCTAGAAATCAAAAGGTCTAATTATAATAATTTAACTAACTGAAACTGTTCGACTCCTACAACTCTAACTAGTCTAAGTAATACAGTCAGCTGAGGTATTGACACCTAGTTGTTACAACTCAAATGTTTTCGAACCCTCCTAGCCACAACATGTGGAAAAACCCTCCTACATTTCTGGCTAGTGCCTAATGCCCCTGCATCATCGTTTGACATAAACCTATTAACAAAAGTGAAATCCTTGAATTTCACCAAATATTTTCTTTGAATTCCTTGCTTTTAAAAGCCAATGATATCCCTTATTGTGTTAATGTTACGGAAATTCCTTGTCCTAGTGCCTCACACTCTACTATGAATGTTTTACCAAAAGTAGGTGCAACCGATGTTGGTGTAGAATACATGGCATCCATTGAAAGAGAGAATGCCAAAGTAGCCTCATCATTCCATATAAATGATATTTTCTTCAAGAGATATGTGAGTGGACTTGAAATGCATGCATAATTCTTAACAAATGATCAATAATATCATGTAAGTCTAAAAAATATTCTAAGAACCTTGATTTTCTTAGGAATAGGTCATTTTGTAATAGCTTGCATCTTTTGAGGCTCCAACTTCACTCCAACAATATGAACCAAATACTCAAATTCTTATTTCCCAAAAGCACATTTGGATATTTTTACATAAAAATGATTGTTCTCAATAATTATTTATATAACTTTTCCACATGTTTAGTGTGGTATTCCCATGATTTATTATAAATATGTGTATTATCAAAAAAAACCAACACAAATTTTATAAGATGGGATCAAACAAAATTGTTCTTAAGTCGAGCCCGCCGGACTTCAAACGGCGATAAACCATAATTCAAACCAAATTCGCGTTCAAAAATAGCCTGCTGACGTCGGCCAATTTTGTGACGCGAAAACCAAATGAATTCCGCCCTAATCTTTTTCGGGTCCGAAGTTGGCTGGCGTACGGAGGGAGAGTTGTGTGCATTCTATCAATTCGCCTAATATTTTCTTTTGGTCTGATTTCCATTACTTGGCATTAATAAAGATCCGCTCCAATCAATTTCTGCCACGTGTCCTCAATAAAAACTTTCCCTGCTCCCGGCTGCGGGTGCATTCGTTGGCGTTTAAGGCGATGGGACATGGATATGGCGATTTCATATCAATCGCATTAACATTTAACGTGGTTCAATTAATTTTTCACATCAAATCCGCATTAATTAATTTTTAACACTGTTCAAGATCGGACCTCCACTCCTCTTAGTGATTCCGCACACTCCAATATGATCTAGCCTTCGGCTCTCATTATTAATGATCAGAGATTAATTATGACGGGCGTCCTTTGATTGCATTGCAGTCGGGTCAAGAAAATGGCGTTTAGATATGGTTTTTCAGACGAGCCGGTTGCTGGATTACACTGCCTGCTAACTGTGATGATAAGGAGAAGTGGCCAGCTGAACTGCTGCCTAGACCTTGCAGCATATCTACATTTCTCTCGGTTCTGTCTCTGTCTATCTTCCTCTGTTAATTGGAATTCTACTTCTCCGTCTCCTCTTGTGCCCACTGCGCCTGAGACTGCACCCATGCCTCGCGTGCGTCATAGGATGCATTGCCGCAGGGGGAGCACTAGAGGTCAACCCCTGCGGGCTCGCTCTAGCCCCTCAACAGAGTCGACTTCCAGCCAGTCCAGTGATTATTACACAGGTCGATATCCAAATACTAGGAGTGGGCGGGGTCGGGTTGTAGAATCTGGCCACCGTATGGATTCCCCTGCTCCTCGCTTCCCCACCGCTAGTTCACCTTCTCCCACGACGCGCACTACACAATTTTCCTTTAATTTCTCTCTCAACCGCCCGCAAATCACGGCTTTAGTCACTGTGTTCTTCCACGAGGAGGCCCAAACGGAGGAAGAATGCATCCGTCTGGCGGATCTAAGCTCGGAAAAAGCTGGCCAGCATTCGGGCCTTCAGGAGGGGAGCCGTGGCATGCATGTGGAGGTAGCACCTAGCGATCCTGGACCTTCCGAAGGATGGTGCCGAATCGTGGAGGAACCACCGGAGGAGTAGTTTGGTTAATTTATTTTTCTTGCTTAGCAGGCCCACTTAATTGGGTTGCTTTTAGATTATTTTACTGTGCTGGACCTTTGTAATATTTTTGAATTCTGTAAATTAAACATTCAAGACTGGTTTCCCCGTATGAGGGCAGTCTTCTTAATTTTTTTATTTTTTGATGACAAATTTGCCATGAGTCTGGCCAGGCAATGTTTTTGACTTCGGTGTAATTTTATTCGCAATGTTAATAGATTAACTTTACTTAGAATTCTCACATGATTAGCATTTTTCTTGATCTGTTCAAGGATTTTGGGTACTTTAATTTGTATTTGGAACAATGGACGTCGGTACTCTATCTGTTGCTTTACTATTCTACATACTACTATTTCACTTTCTTATAGATACCTCGGGCATATTTGGATGCTTTCTCAGATTGTCGATAATCTCCATGTGGACCGTTACTGGGTTTTATATCATGTCCCTGTATGTGACATGAGGTATTTTTCTATCATTGTCTGGGGTGGGACTTCCACTTTTCTGGATGGATATTTGGGTTCCAATCTTAAGATGTGAAAATGTAATGACTTCATGGACTGTTTTACTTCATACAATATATTCAAAACATCGTTTTTCTCTTGTGAAAAAAAAAATGATTAATGTTTATCACTCTGCCTTCAAAACTAGCGATGCTGGTCTATGTTGCTGGTTTATTGATATGGTCTGATGGTCTTTTTATATTTTGGACATATCACACTCCTCACATGATTAGCGTTTTTCTCTGTTCAAGGATTTTGGGTACTTTAATTTGTATTTGGAACAATGGAGGTCGGTACGTACTCTATCTGTTGCTTTACTATTCTACATACTGCTATTTCACTTTCTTATAGATGCCTCGGGCATATTTGGATGCTTTCTCAGATTGTCGATAATCTCCATGTGGACCGTTACTGGGTTTTATATCATGTCCCTTTATGTGACATGGGGTATTTTTCTATCATTGTCTGGGGTGGGACTTCCACTTTTCTGGATGGATATTTGGGTTCCAATCTTCAAATGTGAAAATTTAATGACTTCATGGACTGTTTTACTTCATATAATATATTCAAAACAGCATTTTTTCTCTTGTGAAAAAAAAAATGATTAATGTTTATCACTCTGCCTTCAAAACTAGCGATGTTGGTCTATGTTGTTGGTTTATTGATATGGTCTGATGGTCTTTTTATGTTTTGGACATATCACACTCCTCACATGATTAGCGTTTTTCTCTGTTGCAGGATTTTGGGTACTTTAATTTGTATTTGGAACAATGGATGTCGGTACTCTATCTATTGTTTTACTATTCTACATACTGCTATTTCACTTTATTATAGATGCCTCGGGCATATTTGGATGCTTTCTCAGATTTTTTGATAATCTCCATGTGGAGCGTTACTGGGTTTTATATCAAGTCGCTGTATGTGACATGGGGTATTTTTCTATCACTGTCTGGGGTGAGACTTCCATTTTTCTGGATGGATATTTGGGTTCCAATCTTCAGATGTGAAAATGTAATGACTTCATGGACTGTTTTACTTCATATAATATATTCAAAACAGCTTTTTTTCTCTTGTGAAAAAAAAATGATTAATGTTTATCACTCTGCCTTCAAAACTAGCGATGCTGGTCTATGTTGCTGGTTTATTGATATGATCTGATGGTATTTTTATATTTTGGACATATCACACTCCTCACATGATTAGCGTTTTTCTCTGTTGCAGGATTTTGGGTACTTTAATTTGTATTTGGAACAATGGACGTCGGTACTCTATCTGTTGCTTTACTATTCTACATACTGCTATTTCACTTTCTTATAGATGCCTCGGGCATATTTGGATGCTTTCTCGGATTTGTAGATAATCTCCATGTGGACCGTTACTGGGTTTTATATCATGTCCCTGTATGTGACATGGGGTATTTTTCTATCATTGTCTGGGGTGGGACTTCCACTTTTCTGGATGGATATTTGGGTTCCAATCTTCAGATGTGAAAATGTAATGACTTCATGCACTGTTTTACTTCATATAATATATTCAAAACATCGTTTCTCGTCTTTTAAAGTTTCATTTTTTTTAAATTGAACCCGTCGTCGGTATACCGACGCCTTGTAGACGTTGGAATTGTGACAACTCGGAAACGTCGGAAGAGCGACATTATAAAAACGTCGGACCACATTTCATCGGAATTGCGACATCTTACAAACGTCAGAAGAGTGACGTCCAAAACGTCGGACCACACTGCGTCGGAATTGCTACCGTTTACAAACATTGGAAGAGCGACGTTCAAAACGTCGGACCACATTTCTTCGGAAGTGCGACCGTTTACAAACATCGGAAGCGCAACGGTTCGTGAAAGTTCGGAAGAGTGACGCTTGTTCGAAAGCGACGGAAGAAGTGTCGATAGTGCGACACTTTTTAGGTGCGTCAGAACTGCGACGGCATGAAAAACCATGTTTTGTCCGCCCTCAAACTGTCGCTCTTGCAACGACTATGTGTCGGAATAGCGACGAATTGGTCGTCGGAATTTCCGCCAAATTTTCTAGTGTGGTGTCAAGCTCCTTAAAAAATGAAACAAGATGGTCGGAGCATGGTTCATCTTCTTGTGTCAAGCTCCTTAAACAATGAAACAAGGTCTATCGGAGCAGAGTTCATTTTCTTGTGTCAAGCTCGTTAAAAAATGAAACAAGGTGTCCAGAGCAGAGTTCGTTTTCTTGTTTCAAGTTCCTTAAAAAATGAAACAAGCTCTTATGAGGATATTTCTTTTAATGTTTCAACCTCATTAAAACAATGAAACACATTCTCATTCAATTCGAGTCTTTGATAAGATCTTGTAAAATCCCATTCGAGTCTTTCTCTTGATCTCATAACTTGAACCTTCACTCCATCTGCCTTTCATATGGGTTGAAGCTTGGGGGGCATGTACCTTGAATTGAGTCATCATGCTAGGGGCATGCTTACTTTTACAAGCATAGTTTGTTTCCGTTTCAAGCTTGTGTAAAAATGAAACCAGTTTGAAGCATAGTTTATATTTGTTTCAAGCTTGTGTAAAAATGAAACCAACTTCAAGCATAGTTTATCTTTGTTTCAAGCTTATGTAAAAATGAAACCATTCCCATTTTACCTCTTGTGATTGTCATTTTATCAGCCTATTTTGTCAGATGACCCTTGGTTTTTCTTATTCCATCGTCCCCATCTGCTTGGCCGATCATACACCTTCACTTGATTGTTTTACCCATTCCTGAGGAACCACTATGATGAGTGGTCTTGTTAGCCAGCCTCTTAGACTTTAATTGTTCTGAGCAGTTCCACCAATACTGGAACCAGTAGCTACTCTTTATACCACTCGTTCCTCTAGGAGGAGTCAACTTTTAGCTCTTTTCTAACTCTCTAAAACTGAAAATATTACTGAGTCGCTTGTCATTTTGAGCTCATTAAATTGGCTATGAAATGACATCTACCCAATATACGTTTACCCCTTTTTTCGGGCTGGGATAGATTATTTACAAAAAAGGAATACCCTAGCCTATAGCGACTAGGAGGCTCTCTTGGATATAGTTTTCTACCTTTTCGGATCTGAGGGACTATCTATGAAAAGGGACTGTTGGAGTTTACTTTTCTACTATCTTTTCAAACTCTCTAAATATGAAAAGACGTTTATTTCTTCCTTTGTCAAAATTGTTAAAACCTGATGACATCAGACTCCGTCGTAATGACAATACTTGAGTTCCTCCTTCCTAGGGCTCGTTAAATGTACTAGGTTGGAATTGTCCGAAGGAAAAACTTATATCACAAGCATATGCTATCCCCTTCAAGCTTGTTTCCAAAAATAATTGGGGTACTTGCCAGAAATGGTGGGGGGAAAATGGAACCAATATCACCATCGTGTCGGCATTATGCCCCTCTTGAACATGGCACTTGTCTGTATTTGTGTTGGGTTGGGGACATCTCATCTCGTTTTCTGCTTGCCTCCATGGGTTTGGGTAATCCTTTTTGACCTCTCATATGCTCTTTTCCATGTCATCATGACCTCAAATCCTTTGATGTCAAATACTACCAAATCCAGTGTCGTGTCGCCGATATGTTCAAGAGAATTTGGCCTCTGCAGTTTTCAACCTCCCTCTGATTCCCTATTGATCCTTATTCACAAACATTATGTTCCTATGTCTTGAATCGATGTTGTGGGAAACATTATGGCCCACCTTCGATCAAGGTCACTTCCTGTCGACTTCAGCTCATTATCCAGGAAATTGATCTAGAGATTCCTTTCTGGTACATTGGAGCCTGCATGCCTCAATGGCAGGTTCTTCGCATTCGATGCAAGGTTTTCATCATTGGCCTTCGATCAAATGATTATGTGGCTGTTCGATGTCAGCTCACTATTCACATTCCATGGATTGTACCTATAGTACCTTGAGGGCCATCCTCATTATTGGTGTTTCCTCTTGCGTCTGTTAACGGCTTCCATTATTGGTTGGTAATCAGATGATATTCTTGCACGTTCGACTTCAGCTCACTCATTCACATGCTGGGACTTGTACTATGTTCAGGTTGAGATGGAGCGCAAGACCCTGGGTTTTGTCTAATGAAATCCAGGCTGTGGGTTTTCTGGATTATCATGATTAGTTACATGACTCATTTGATTGGATGGTTGTGACCATACCTGAGTCTACTTGTTGATCCTTCTTACTGGATGGTTGCGACCATACCTGAGTCTACTTGTTGATCCTTCTTACTGGATGGTTGTGCCCATACCACATATCATGTATCAGAGATATCATTTGTACTTGTATGCAGGTCTTCCAACGGCAGTGTTTTCAGTTGGGCACATTCTCATAAAGAATTTCACCCCTCCCTCTCTCTTGGGCCTCATGCTTTAGGGGGCATTTGTTACCCAGCATTTTTTCACTGTCCCTGCAATCCCTCATCCCGCACATTGGATGGATTTTCTCGTGACCTGTGAGCAGTGACATAACCTGAAACCACTTTCATGGCATCCCCTTGCATAAGGAAAAACATTCCTCTGAAGAAAGTTTCCTTTGAAAAACCCTAAAAATAGAACTTTTAGTCTTGGCACGACTAGCCAGTTCAGCCCTCGTGCCAATGGGGGAAATCCACCATAAAGGGTGCGCCAACTGGTGCTCTGTCCCTATGTCTCACTCGTGGAAAGCTTAATAAGGGATGTTTTTTAAAAATAAACGGCGTAATTTTGATTCCAACAAACTCCTAAACGAGTCACTAAAAGGAGTTGGGTGGTTTGGCTCCGGATCTCCATGTATTGGAAGTAGTTTTCCACCTATCATGGAAGCTTCCTTAGAGATAGGGCCAATCCCATGATTATAGGGATCCCAACACCCCTTCCTCCATCTATAAAAGCTTGCCTTCTCCCTTAGCAAGCTAGCTGAACTTGTAGGAAGGAAACTATAGCCAGACAGCCTTTGAGAGCGAAGCCGAAGAGAGAGAGCTTTGTCCAAATTCCTAACAGGCTTTGTTGAGACGTGCTCCGCTGTCAGCCCCGCCGAAGGAAGATCAAGCATCAGAGATTTGGGTTGTAATCTTTCCTTTGTTATATTAATATAACCGACTTTGATTATGGTTCCATTCATGTGTTTATTTCTTTACGCAATGAATTATATCCTCTCTAACTGATATATGGTTACATGCTTTAGATTTTATGTTGTATGTCGTTGCTTCCTTGCTGTGTGCAGGTGTTCAGACGTGTCGAGCGGAAGGATCGTGATCTACCAAGTGATGGATGGGAAGCGTCATTGTTTCTTCAACGACCACTACGTAGGATTTGAGGTAGGCAATTCATTATGATTTTTTTCATTTTGTAACTAGGAACCTGCGTCTTTGCATGACTTGATTGTTGTTAGACCCGGTCTGGGCTAGTAGGGATCTTCTTTGTCTGCAGAGGGGATTTACCTCCTCAAAAACTACTAAGGATAGAAGGAGGTAGTTACTTTGATGACCCGACCTTCAAAGTCCAATTATGGAAATGGGGTCTAAATTTTTTTATCTTTTTCAAGTACCTTAAAACTTAAAATGAATGGAATTTTTTCATTCATCTCATCGATACCTTTCCAACAATATAAATTAATCCTCGATCCAACTCCTAGATCAAAAGATATGGTCATTCAAATATTGGCCTATAGATAATGCCATGTAACCTGACTTGCCACATGTCACCCATGAGGTCCCCACATGGCTACCCAAGTCATGGTCATGTCACCACTCATGTGACAGCTCCACCCGAGCTACCAACCTGTTCATGCCTGGTGCCATGGTTCGCAAGTATTAATATATAATACACATATGTTATATGCCAAGTACGCAGTGTAGGCCCCTCTGCGGCCACATCATCCCAAAAATGTAATATCAGCGATATTACACTCATCCCCCATCAAAACTCGGCAATGTAAGGGATTTAGGGTTATGTGGACCCTCCGCGGACCCCACCTTCACATATTGTCTCGTAACTTTCCATGGTTGCATGCTCAAGATCCACCCTAACATGTCATCCTAGCCCTTTCCCCTTTCATGGTGCATTCAACTATCAGGGTACCCTGGCCTCTATGCAAAATCTCTAGGGTGGTGTGGACATGCGATGGGGCTCCTCCTTACACTTTCACAACATGTACATTGGGCCACTATATGATTTTTTCTTGAAAATAAAATTCCAAGACTTGGATCCCATATACCAGGAGATACCTCACGGAATAAACATCAAAATGATATGTCCTACCCCAATCACCACCTCTCACCAATGCTAATCATAATTTGTCCTAACAAATATATTCACGTCACTCTTGGCCACAACGCTTGCCATGATGGCCATGGATCTAGCCGAACCCTCTATGGAATGGTTAAATGCATAAATAGCATTATAAACATATGGGTTCATCCACTAATGGAATGGTTAAATGCATAAATAGAATTATAAACATATGGGTTCATCCACCAGGTTATGTTGGACGAACTAGCTCTCTGCCCCACAACACCACGCCATCTCGGCGGGATCATTACTATGTCTCCCCTTGAAATATCTAGGTAAATTATTTTGAGGTTCATCCAATGGTTATTCAGCACTCAACCCTCAATGACCCTAATTCCTCCTCTTCTGCCCTTGGACATAGTGTCTGGTCACTTAGCATGTAAGATTCGATAGCCCTAGCTCCTGCGGGCTTGTTCTTCCAACTTTGTGGCACATGTATAACTATATGGCCTAGGATAATCCTTCCCTCAAAACTTGGTTGTGAATTTCAATTGCACATGGGTCGATTGTGAATCGATGCTTGGGCCTTTAATGCACCAAGGCTCAACGCTCGCTTGCTCCATATGCATATAGTTATAAGTATAGCTTGAGTCTGGTGGCTTTCAAGGGACTCCTCCCTTAGTGCTTGTCACATATATGTACAAGTTGGAACTTGGTTCAAGTCTTGGTTGCAGTTGTTCTGTAATGAATTTGGGGGTTCTGACTCCAAATTTTTCCTAGTATACATGTAATTTTATAAATCCTTTTGTCTTGTAACTTGCAAAAACACAAACACACACACCCACACACACAGATATATATATATATATATATATATATATATATATATACACACTATCTCTCATGATCTTAAATTCACTTCGGCCTCGATTGGCATTACACATTTATGTGTTTGTATAAAGCAGAGATATTCCTCTTGAGTTATACAATATATAAACCATCACCTACTAGTCAATCATTTTCAAACAATAATCATATTAATTAATAGAGGTTTTCTATCTCTTCATACACAAGCCATTTAGGCCAAATTACAAGCTCAGGATGGATACAAGGATAAAACCCCTTCCTAAGAAAATATTCAAGGAGCACTTCTATATAGGAAATTGTATTCCTTGTTGTTAACATGAGAAGTTCATTAACACAGTGGCCAAATATTCAAGAATTTTAATATAATTAGTTAATCATTAACAGCTTCAAGGATCACTTCTATATAGGAAATTGTATTCCTTGTTGTTAACATGAGAATTTCATTAACACAGTGGCCAAATATTCAAGAATTTTAATATAATTAGTTAATCATTAACAGATATTTCTCATATCTTCAAGTAGTATGGGTTAATTTCAAGCTCATAAACATCCACAAAAAATGAACCATTCCCTTAAAATATTTACACCATACATTAATATTCCTCATTCATGCAAGAAATAACACTCCTCAACATTAGCATGGAATTAATTAAACACAATAAACATAGACATGATAATCACATGCACGAATACATAAGATTATACGTATCTTATAAAGATATATAACAACTAAAATTGGGACTCTAAGCCTCCACCCAACCTTACACACATTGCATCCAATCCTTTATTGTAGTATTCACCCCCAAGAAATATTCCATATATTGAGGTAGAGAGTGCATTGAATTGGAGTTTAAACCATTGAGGTTGTCTCACCTCCATCGACCAGCTATCAAATCAAATAAACATACTGAAACACTTAGCTCATATAAATCCATCATCCACTTAATGGATTCAACCAATATCATCAGTTGAAACAGGGTGTCTCAAGGTGGCACTACCTTCACCCAACATTTATTCAATGATTTCACATCAAGTAGGGAAAATATCTTTTATACAGAGGGAATTGCAGCATCCCAACATATTTAGGGATTTGGACACATAGAGTCTCAATTCAGATGTGGAGAGAGAGATATATAGTTACTGTTAAGGATGTTTTATCAACTAAGTTACCTCTGAAGGAATAAGAGTGCACTTTCCAATAGATTATCAGTGGAATTTCCACCTATGTTCTCAGCCCAACCCCATGGAACTACCACAAAGTGTTATCAGCCCACTAGTATTGTGTGCCTCTACCTCTCAGAAGTTATCAACCAGCACAGTCTCTAGTGGCTTTATCAACCCTGTAATGCACAACCATTTCTCATTTATTATTAGCCAACAAAATCTTTAGGTTTCCCAGATGGACTATCATTTATGCTTCTCTCTCCCTGGATTCTCTCAACCCTCTTATTATTTTTTTCCCTCTCATAAATGGGCTTGATCATAAAGAGCCTCTTGGCCTCCTCTTTTTCCTTGTTCCCCTTCTCTGGATGTGCTTATGAATCATATACCAGTATTCGTTTTCCAATAGGATCCTCTTGTCCTCCCTTTCTTTCCTACCTATTATGATTGAGTTAATCCTCAATCGTGAATGTTTGTTCCCATGAATCTTGAATGATCATTATTTTCTTGTTCTCCCAAGAATATCCTCTCCACCTCCACCTCCTTGCTAATTTTAATTGACCAATGTCCTCATATTTTTGTGGGCATACGCAGGCCTTCCTCATGGCTAACACAGCCCATACTTCTTCATATTTTTTTTCCTTTTCTTGGATTGTAATTTTTCCAAAAGACACATGGGTTTGTCCTTCATTTTTTCTAGTTGAATTTAATAGCATATTTTAGATCCATTAAAACCACCCAGTCATCCCATGACTGATATTTAAAACAACCAACTTCCTCAAGTAATGGAATTGGTGTCCCTCTCTAAACCATTTTAATTTATAATTACATAATTACAAGGAAAGTGTTTTACAAAGGGAATTAACATGTTGAGGATGTCACAATCCCCAACCCTTTGGAGGAACATCGTCCCCAATGTTTTGATTCCCAGCACAAGGGAAAACATGCTTAATTCAAGCATAAATGATTTGGAGCTTTATATTTACAGCTCGATTACAATTAAAATTCACATACACAAATGCTTTCCCAGTAACTCAATGGATATGTACCCATTAAATGATCCATCTTCTAGTGGATATTTTGTAGTATTATAGGTGATTTTTCTATAAACTATGATATATTCAAGCTATTCTAGTCCTTTTTTATGTTAGTTTCATTCAATTATACTAGAGAATCCAATGTCCTGCACCACAGCATATAATTTCTCATGAGACTCATTACAGAGGGAATTATAATGAAATCAAAACATACCCTCATGGATCAATCCCTCCATTAGGCTAATCTCTACAATATGACTTAGAAACATGGTCAACAGTTCTTTCACAAGGATGATCAATCATTCTTTCACGAGGATGAGCCTTGATAATGACATGTCAATCATAATGGCATTTCACACTTTATTGATACATAAACATATGCATGCAATTAGCACATATTTACTTATCATAAGGTCAAGGTTGAGAGAACCTCATGTATCCATGCAAATCATGCATGGGATTGGGATCAATGATCCCAAAACTTTGGCCAGGGAATTTGTTGTCCAATTTTTTTATTCCTGCTAGCTATGAACCCTGCTATTGTGATGGTTCCCAACCAAAATTTTGTCATCTCAACAACACCTTTTCCTTCTCACTACATCTAAATATAGGGATGCATTTTTATGCTTATACATCTTGATCACACAATTTTGAATTTTACGAATCTTCTCTTTTTATGCCCTTCCATGGTTGTTTTGTCATTTTCAATTTATCCTTATAGACTCAACCTGCCCACTTGACTGTTATATTATTCCTTCCTTCAATTGCCCTCCATTAATACACCAAGCTTCATTTGGGTCTACTTTCCTTGTTTTATTCCACTCAGCTCTTCCCCAGAGCTCTAGTATCTTACCTCTAGAACCAATCAGCTTCCCAAGATGCAAGACATAGAAGGAAACATAAATAAAATGAAAAATTCATAATAGTTCATAGAAATGAAACAAAACCATAAACAAAATAGCATGGCCATGCGCAAGTCAAAATTAAAAATGATAAACCAAGAATGAACTCAATCATGAAACACAAAATACACAAACATTTCATAATCACAAAAAATCAATCCCCATAAAGTTTGATATTTTTCAACATTTTATGAGTGAAAACTAAGCCCGGGGCCTCTTCAATTTTTTGTTCAATATTTTTATCAAAACTAACCACAACGATTAAACTTGAGCTCTATACCATTCAATTGTAATTTAATTAAATTGTTTCAACATCAGCAAAAAATCAATATGTGGTACATATATAATCAGCCATCTCGACCATTTATGTTAGGTGGTTAGCCTGCCTATTTTCCACAAACGTGTGGGTTCTAGGTACATTTCAAGATACATCCTCCACTATCTTGGCTTCTTGCACAATATGCAGTCCCAGTTAATTTCTATGTATCTGGGGGCAGCCTCTACACATATGGTTTTACCTACATTTCCAGCATATTATTGGCTTCTTCTAGGACCCATCCCCTTCTTTAGCCTAATAAATTTGGCCTTCATAAGTTGCACTAATATTTTCTTGATTTTTACCTCCATTGGTGGTAAAAACTCTTGTTTTATTCCTGGGATGATGTCTCAAATTCCCTTGTCTTTTTCCTCTAGTTCCAAAACTTCCTTTTGCATTTTAATCGGCATTAAGTTTTTTCCTACACCTAGATTTTTTATAGAAGTGTTTTAGCTTTTTGACTGTGTCCTCCAAGGTTTGTGGCTTATTGAATTCAATCATGTCCTTGAAGGATTGTGGCATCCCACTGATAAATATTTGTATTTTTACCTTTTTCTCCTTGAGGTAGGAAACATACTAAATCAACTCTAGGAATTTAGTAACATACTCGTCATCAGACATTTGCCCCATCTTCAGCTCATAGAACTCCTTTACCTTACTATCAAAATATCTTTCGAACAAGTGTGTTTCCCTGAATTTCTCCTCAAATTATTTCCATGGTATCTCCTCTTAACTTATTCCTTACACATTATTTATATCCTCCCACCAAATAACATCCTTTCCTTTCAAGCTGAAAGTAGCCACCCTTGATTTCATATTCTTAGAGTAATTATGAACTATGATCAACTTGTTTATCCCCATCATTCATGCTTCGGCATCTTCTGCTTTCGTTAACTCACCATCAAATGTAGGAGGCTTAGCTTTCTTAAATTCCTTTGGTGAATATTTTTTTTCCCGCCTTATATGATGATGATGATGATGATGATGATGCCTTATGTGAGTGTATTCAAGTTTTTTCTCATGGGTGTTGGTCCTCTTCTATGGAGTGTCTAGAAAAGTACCTTATTTTACTATATGCTCTCCTAGAATTCTTTGTCTTTTTCTACATCTGATTAAATCTACTCCATTTGCTTTTTCTTCTTGTTTTAATGGACTATGTCTAGTCCTATGACTAGCTTCTAACTCATGTTTCATTTTCCTTCGCAATTCTAAAAGGCTTTGCAATAGGACTACATTCACCTTGTTTTGCCTCTCTTGTGCTTTGACAAGCCTTTCATTGTCACTGACAAGCCTCTTGTTCTCAACCTTGCAGCTCCTTATTTTAGCCCTTAGACTCCTCAATGTTCCCATTAAGTTAGGAGAAATTGTATCTATTATTTCCTCAACTGATCTTTCCTCTTCACATCCATGTTGTGACTAGGAAGTGTTATATTTCACCATTCTTCTCCTAATTTCATTTTTGGCCTTTAATGTCCACTTATCTATTAAAATCATAGATGCATAGGTGGCGTATAAGATAAACATGAGATTCTTATTATTCACAAATATTTACATATTAATACATTATTTTCTGACCCTTTTTTTCATATTCAAAGTGGTCCCTTGGACTCCATTAATTGTTCACATTTCACACCTAAAACCCTTAGTGGATTAGGTGTCTAACATTCCCCCCTTGATCAGAAGGGGTATATATGAGTTCAAGTGAAGAGATGAAATATAAAAAGGAAAAAATGCATGGCAGCAATTAGTTGAATGTGCTCTCGTAAATGATAGTATAGGGTGTGCGAAGTCGAGGTCTCAATCAGTGGTGGTTTAAGGATGACCATCAACATTGGAACACTTAGTGCAATTCCTGGAATAGTTACATCTTCAGTTATATGAAGTTCTCCCTAATGCTTTTAAAGGTGGTTTTTAAGGAATACCGCAAACCCAAAAGAGGCAGGAGACCATTGAGGTCTCAATCAAATCTAGAAATATTATCAATCTAGATAGAAGCTTAAGGCTTCTACTAGTGGAATTTCTCCCTGGTATTCTCGAAAAGGGAGACCATTGAGGTCTTAACTTGTGGTGTTTTAAGGAAGGCCACCAACCAAAGTGCATTCTCATGGACTTATCTGGCTACAACTCTGAATATGGGTATGGTTGACTCTGGCTCTAGGCTCAAGAAGAAGGCTTAGGTTGTGGATCAGGCTTGCTTGATTTATATTTGAAGCTTGTATATTACCATCAATTCCCCTCTTGTCAAATACAAGGTCAAAATATGAATTAATATCAACTGCCACAGACATGTCAATACTCAAGAATAAATTTTGTGGTATGAGTGAAATATCTTCTTGCTTGTTGAATCCCATAGACAAGAAGAGTCCATCCAAGGTGAATCTTCGTTCTTGCAAGAGGTTTGATTTTGAAGCATATATTTGAATTATGATTTTTCTTATGAAAATTATTACATGGGTGAAGATTAAAATAATGATATTTCACATGGCCAACTCGATTACAGTGTTGGAATTTGACAATTTGTTGTGGTTGCGGAAGAGGAGCTGGTGAAATTGAGTTGTTTTGAAGAACCACATCACTTTGAAACTGAATGGAATTGGGGTAGTATGGAATATGAAAGGACACATCCTTGTCATATCCAATACCGGTTTTTTTTTTGCTGAAAATCTCTTCCCAAGGTCTGATGATTGGCTTAGGAAGTATAGGAATATTTTTTGCGTCTGCAAGAAAATCTGCTCTTGCACTGGGAACTGACTCAACCTCAACCTCATTGATCTAATTATTTTCTAAAAGTTGATGGGATTTTGTCTCAAACTCGAACAAAGGATTTTTCTAAACAAAAACAAGTTTAAAATGATGACTACATTGTTGTAACTCATCTTGTTGCAGTTGTGACTCAAGCTGCAAAAAGTCAATATTTTCTAGTGCATTTTGCAGATAAGTTTTAATGTCAGAAAGAGCGTTTTTTTTGTTATCACTATGATTTCGGTAGTATATATTATTAGATTTCTTAATAACTCCAATAAAATTTCAATTTGAGCCATTTAAAAACTTCAAAAAAATCTTGCAACTCCACCCTTCAACAATCAACAAATCGTGGAGTAATGAGGTAAATAAATATTGACTTGAGATCTCAACACATCATGAAAGGGAGAAAAATACAGGCATCAAATATACTACTAATTTTTTTGAGCAAAAATAATCTTCCAACTATAATGAATAATGATCTTACTTATGTTTTGCTACAACACTAGTTAATTCACTTTTCTTGAGCACGAAATTCAAGCACAATTTTCAAGGTCATGGATATTTGGATATTCTCTCTAACTAATTGGCTTGGCATATGAAAAATTCCTTGGCCACAAAGAATAAAACTAGAGACCCTTAAATATTCTAGCCCACAAATTTTAAATTAAGAGACCAAAGCATAGACTTAAGCACCCACAAAACTGAGAACTCATAGCTTTGTGTGTCTTTACATATTCATGAATAATATTTAAGCTTACGATTTCTTTGTCATAGTCCTCCACAACAACAAAAGATAACCCAACCACCTTCCACACATTTTTCAATTCAAATGACTCATTTTTCAACATACATAATCATGTTAAACACACATAACTCACTACTTACTGCACAAACAGTGTATAGCCAAATGCACGGACTAATGTATAGCCAAACATTTTGTATTCCATTCCACTAGCATATGAATAGAGTTCATAACCATGATATTATATTTATGTAATACCAGAGTTACAATTGCACGAACCTTCAAGTCTCGACTAGAATAATCTCTGGTATTTGACAGGTCCAGCAATCAAATATAACGCACAATATGTTGAAAATGTAACTAGTGTATGTCTTCGTAACGTAACAAAATATAATTTGTATCATTCACATATTTATTATTATTATTTAATTTTGTTCAAAGAATGTTATTCATTCTTATAAGAGTCAAAAGAAATTATTTTTTAGTCAAATAAAATGTATTTGAGTCATGTCTAATTTGGACATTTGTAAGAAAAAACAAATGAATTTTTATTAGTCAAAATCCACCAAAATGTACAAGTCAACATGGGCTTCCAAGAGCCACCTATTTGACCTCTTGGACAGATATATATAGAAGAAATTTTGATCACTTGAGAGGACACTCACTCATCATCATCATGCATATCTTTCACACCTATCTAATGAAGAAAAGGATGAAGTAGAAGGAGAAAATGGAACTCGCACATGTGGAGTAATTTCAGTGAAAAGAAGGTCTAATTTTAGAGCTTATTGCATGCTCGAAAATTCAGGAGAAAGATTTCAAGGAGGCCCAAAATTTTAGGAGAGACATTTCAAGAGGTTGACCATTTTGACCTATGTTTACTTTGACTTTGGAAATGACTTGGAGGAGGGTTGGACTTGGGTGGAAATTTTGGATCTTGGTCTTTGTCTTAGATATCTCATTTTGATCTGATTTTGTAAGAGAGGGATTGTTGTTGGGTTTTCACCCTTGTGTGGTTTTTCCCTAGATTGGAGCCTAATTTTAGGTGTCTCTTTCCTTTTGTGCACTATGATTTATATTTTCTTTGTTTTGAATGGAAATGTATTAATGAATAAAAGAAAAATTAAAGAACACTAAATAATTTTATAAGTAATTATCTTGTTAAGAAATTCCCCCTTGCATTGGAATTTCAACATGGCATCAGAGCTAAGGAAGATCAAAGAAGCAAGGTATGTGGTATTTATCGAATTATGTAGCTCCTATCTGAATGTAGTTTTGAAGTACAAATCTGAATCTATGGTCTAATCTCAAGATGGAAACAATGATCTAAAATTTGTAGCATATGTCCAAAAGACCCGAAATTATCATATCAAGATCTATTCTATGTATGAAGTCCATAGTAAAGGCTACCTCAGAATGTTTGTACCCTTATTACCATCTGAAATTTTTCTCAAGGCCCAATACATCAATGTTATTTTTCTATGGTCAAAACCTAGAAGAGAATATCGATATCTTTGTTATGAATATCAGATTACTTAGAACCTATGCATTACCATGGACCTGGGCTTAATCAAATATCAAATATAATCTGAAGTTCTTAACACAAATATGACTATACAAACAAGTTTTAATTTGAATCATTGTAACAAGAAGGGAAGACCAATAATTGTCAAAATCTTTGTACTTACTATGGGAACGCTTCTCTATGACATCTAAACTCATTAAGGCATCATACTTCTTGAGTTTAATAGGAAATGCTAATAATGGAAAACAAAATAATTACTCTCTTTGAAAAAAATCAAGGTTATAAGGAGATGAAGGAGATGAACCCTACAAATCATTTAAAGAATGAAAAGACAAATCTAAATTATTTTCACTTAATCAAAAGGATAATTTCATTGTATAGGCATAACAGATATATATATGTGTGTGTGTGTGTGTGTGTGTGTGTGTGTGTGTGTGTGTGTGGATGTATGTATGTATATATGTATGTATGTATATATATCTATATGTATATGTATCTATATAGATATAGATATATATGTATATATAGATATATATGTATATATAGATATATATGTGTGTGTGTGTGTGTGTAGATATATATATATGTGTGTGTGTAGATATATATATATATATAGATATATATATATATATGTATATATATATATGTATATATATATATATGTATATATATATGTATATATATATATGTATATATATATATGTATATATATATATGTATATATATATATGTATATATATATATGTATATATATATATGTATATATATATATGTATATATATATACACATATATATATATATACATATATATATATATACATATATATATATACATATATATATATATATATATATATGTATGTATCTATATATATGTATGTATATATATGTATGTATATATATATGTATATATATGTATATGTATATGTATGTATATCTATGTATGTATATATATGTATATATATCTATATATATATATATATATATATATATATATATATATATATATATACATATACATATACATATACATATACATATACATATACATATACATATACATATATATTGAAGGCGTGACAAGACAATGCAAAGAGTTTCAGAAGTATTGTAACAGGAAACTAATACT
This sequence comes from Pinus albicaulis, assembly GCA_034641835.2. Lineage (NCBI taxonomy): Eukaryota > Viridiplantae > Streptophyta > Pinopsida > Pinales > Pinaceae > Pinus > Pinus albicaulis. Next base: position 1,548,161,702 of record CM076578.1, on the reverse strand, counting down.
CTATAATTTGACCCATAGGAACAAGCACCCATGATGACACCTAACAACAAAATCTACTATACATAACAACTAAACCTTCTCTAATACTATGGCTTAAAAATTTCTATATGGCAACATATCTATGTGGAAATCTGAGCATGATTTTGCATTCCTTTTGGATCAAAGACCAAGTGTATTCATGACATTTGTATAGTCCATGTAACTAAAATGGTGTAGTTGGCATCTATTATTGTTCGATTTCAAAGGCTAATATGATCTCTCTCATCTTACAGTATGAACAAATCAAAAATTTCCATAATGATCATCCTTTTCTAACCAACTATGTTTCTGAAGATGACAATAAAGTTCAAGAAAGTTTTTTTTGGGAAATGCAAGTTTTGAGGTTATATACAAATATTTGAAGTTGACCTTGTTACAAATATTCTTGGAGAATAGACATATGATATTATTTTTCATTGGAAGGTCATCTTTTTTACCAAAATTTTGTGTAATATAGTTTGATAAAGGGACTAAAACCATGTAGTAAGGATACAAACTATTGAGGATTTCAATTATCAATCTAAGAAGCAATGTTATATCTCCTTATAGCAAGGACCGTGGCAAGGAATATGAAGTATTTAAAGCACATCTCTAAGACACAAATATGTGAAGCAGACGTACTACCCTTGCTACTTTCCTAAACATAAAAGAAGAATTATTTACATAAATGACTCCAACTTAGGTTTGAAAGGAACCAAGACAAGGAAAGCAACCCAAAGAAATTTCTATGGAGAAATTTGTCAGATCTCTACAAGGTTGAATAAGGTAAAATTTGAAGAGGTACATATAAATTTTATTCACTTTCATCAAATGAACTATATCAATCCTATCTCACATAATACCAAGGATTCTAGGTCATGATGAAGTCATTAGAGTAAGCTAAATTATATTTTGAAAAGATAGTGACATGGGTTTGCATAGATGCATTAGAAATAATGACTTATTTGATATTGTAGCTTTCATATTATTTTATTACATGGGAAGTATAGGTTTCTAAATTAAATTATCTCCATCTCATATAAAGTTCGACTATGGCATCTCTAGGGCTTTTGATCTGGTGCTCAAAAATGAAAGTTGTCAAATTGGAGAGAAACCTACATGGTCATGTATATCTCACCTTCTTGAATCTAGCACAATGTTCTTCACGAAAAATGAACATCTTATGCTCCCGGAAGTGAGTTCTAATCGATTTGGCAAACAGGAAAAATCTTGTGCGGGTTTTCCTAGTTAGCAGTCTGTACTGCTGACATGGCATCCTGACTAGGCCTGCTGATATGGAAAATGACTAGGCTTCAAAAAGATCCAATGACAACTCGCCACGTGTCAGAATCTTATTAGTGCTAATTTGGTGATTATTTATTGGTCAGTCTATTGTTGGTTAGGTGGACCAACCAGAGATTTCCATGTGGCCCAGCCAAAGGCTACCACATGGTGCCTCGATGGCCACTTAAAAAATTTTGGGGCAAGTCAAATTACACTCCACAAGATTCAAACACTGCACCTACCTCCAACTAAATTCCACGCATACCAATGTGCCATACACAGTCCTTGTGTCACCCTTGTGTATAGGGCCCACAAAACTTATATTTAAACATTAATGTGGGTGGAGGTTTGATTAAGGGTCGAGGGCTAGCCCCAAGTCACGTGGAGCACCCATGTGACCACTAACGCACACAAGAGTTAATGAGAAATTAATGGTCCCACAATTTTCGCCAGAATTGCACCAATTTGTTTCTCTGTTAGTGAAAAATGGGGCGAAATTATAAGACATATGGCCGAACTTGGCGAATTTGTGGGTAAACTAGCAGCAAAACTTGGGAAGGTCATATCTTCTTGAGTTTTTATCCTTTTTGGGAGAAAAAAGAGGCTAGACAAGGGTTTTTGAGTGCTCTGAAGCCATTGGAGCTATCAGCAGAGCCATTTGAGCAATGTAATTGTATGAACACACCATTTTTTGCATAATGAAAGAGGCCCAACCATTGGAATCTGGACGAGGAGATGTAGCCCAGGAGGGGTGAACTCCTTCATCACTTTTTGTTTTGTGGTTACTGTTATAGCTTTATTTCTCTATTGTTTTCTGAAATTTATGATTTAAATTCATGTTTAAATTTTTTTAATAATTTAACTTAAGTACCTCAAAAACTAATTCAATTTACTTTCAATTCATACAATCCTCAAACACATACATATACAGATCAATTTGGTATCAGAGCATAGGTTTTATTTTTGATGTGAGGGTTTAATTGTTTGAAAGTTTATGTGATGCTCACAAGGTTGAAGCTCAATAGAGAAGAAGGAAATCTTGTGGTTTCAAGTCCTCAAGTTAGGTCAAAGACAAGGAGAGAAAGTTTGCCACAATCTCCACCACAAATTCTACCTCAAATTGTAGTTGAAGCTTCAGCAAGTATGTCACATGAAGGAGAGCTTGAAAATATGTCAGAGGATGAAAAATCCTTCAAGAAAGAATTATTTGATATGAAAAGAATGGTGAAAGTTATCTATGAGGAGAGAAACACAATATTGCAAGGTGAGATATCCAATATTCCAAAGGGAGATAAGTCTTCAAAAGGAGAAGAAGGAGATGGAGACAACCTCCAAAAGGTAATGGGAATGGTGACAAACCACCTTTGACACCACCATTCTCCTCGCCACCATCCTCACCACCATCTTCACCATCCTCTTCTTCCACAAAAAGTTGTTCACAAACACCTCCACATTCTCCAAACTTGGTCATGGTAAAACTCCATTATTGAAGCTTGACATTAAGTTTGATTTTCCTACGTATGATGGAGAGGTAGATGCTGAAATATTATACAATTGGGCACATCAAATTGAAGTTCATTGCAAGATACAAAGGATCAAGGATGGTGACACCAAGGTTCAGCTTGCTTCACTAATATTGGAAAGTGTAGCTCTTATTTGGTGGGAATCCAAAACTCAAGAGAACATGAAGAAACATGGTAACATCTTAACCTCTTGGAATGATTTTTTTGTTGCCTTAAGGAGACAATTTTATCCATTGACATACATGTAAAATTCTATAATGGACTACAAAAAATTTAGACAAGGTAAAGGACAAAGTGCGCAAAGCTATACTCAAGAGTTTAGGAGAAGAGCACTAATTTAGGGTATAGATTTGACATCTCAAGAAAATTTGTTGAAGTACATTGGAGGTTTTCATAGTTACGTAAGACATAATATTCTCATGTTTAATCCTTCAAATTTATATGAAGTATGTGTACAATCCACACATTTAGAGGCAAGAGGGAAACATGTTTCAAAGGAGACAAGTGAGGATACATGTGAGTTTGAAGATAAAGGAAAGGGTAAGTTCAAGGGTAAAGGTAAGAAGAATGATTCCATCAATATGGAGAAAGAAAAACTCACATGCAAACATTGTTCTAAAGATGGGCATGATGAAGATCATTACTGGAAACTTCATCTAGAAATGAGACCCAACAAACTTAAAAACAAGGAGAAGGAGTAGACAACTACTACAATAACACATGATTTAGGTTCCGATTCTAGAGATGAAACAAAGATCACCACAATGGGTTTGAAAGGTAAGGACATTGCAAGTACTAGTTCTTCAAGTTGTCTCAATAGTAATCAAGATGATGAAACAAGAATTGAGCTTTTCCATGTTAGAGCTGTTTCAAAGCATAACAATATTGAAACCCTATTTGATAGTGGTTCACAAGCAAATATTATTTCAGAAGACTTAGTCAAGAAGTTGAATTTAGAAACCATTCCTCATCCAAGACCTTATCCTTTAGGTTGGATATGTAAGAATGAAAATTTGCAGGTGACGAGGAAGTGCATACTTAGATTTGCAATCACTGCAAACTTTCTTGATTTTGTTTCGCTTGATATTTTTGGTATTGTTTTGGGTAGCCCATATATTTATGATAGGAGAGAAATCTTTCATCTCCATGATAATAAGTATCACTTTTTCAAGAATTGGATTGAATACATTGTTAGAGTGCATAGTAAGAAGATGAATTCATCTCTTATGCATGTTGGACAAATGAAGAGAATTGTGAATGCTAGTCAAAAAATTTCTTTATTAATGTTCAAGCATCAAGATGTTGTGAATGAGGCCTTTCAAAGTGATGCATCAAATGAAAATTCAGATTTAATTATGGTTTCTAACGATTGTAATAATTTGTTTCAGGACTCTAACATGTTGTCTTCTAAAAGAGGTAGATAAGATGAGAAAATTTTGCAGCACCATACATCATTTTTGAACAGTGATGGGAACAAGGTGTCGGTTCTAAAGGGTGAAAAGATCAAAGAGAAAGCGCCAAAGAAAATTGGAAAAGAAGACATAGGTTCCACAAGTTATTCTTGGGGGTTTCAAAATAGTACATTGCAATGGAAAACACACTTGATCAAGAGTTGAGCAAAATACAAGGTAATAAAAGCTAAACATCATCATGTTGACAGTGTTCGAGGTGAAAAGAATTTCAAGTTGTTTAAGTTTCCTTTGATTGACGTCTGAGGAGGGAACATGTTTTTTTCTTCAAGGACATTTTTTTTTTCTGCAAATTCTGGGAAATTGCAGCAAGATGGTATCTACAACAGCAAGACAGGTTCTCTAGAATCAAGGCAAAATATCATTTTTCATGAAAAGCTCAAACTATTGAATTCAGGAAAATTTCAGTGGATTGAGACTAGAAGGGTGAGGGGGTTTTACCCTCATCTAAATATTTAGTAATAAAATATCTTTTGGGGTCCAAAATCTTCTAGTGGGGAGAAGTGATCCGGTGCTCAAAAATATGCTCAAAAAATAAAGTTGTCGGATTGGAGTGAAACCTGAATGACCACGTAGATATCATCTTCCTAAATCTAGTGCAACTCATTTCACGGAAAACAGACATCGTATGCTCCCAGAAATGAGTTCTGATTGATTTGGAAAATAGGCACAATTTTGTGCAGGGTTGCCCAGCCAGCAATCCATACTACTGACGTGGCATGCTGATTGGGCCTACTGATATGGAAAATGACTGGGCTTCAAAAAGAGCCAATGACAGCTCGCCACATGTCAACATTTTATTAGTGTTCATTTGGCGATTATTTATTGGTCAGTTTTATGTTGATTAGGTGCACCAACCGGACACCACCGCATGGCCCAGCCAAAGGCTGCCACGTGGTGCCTCGGTGGCCACTTAAAAAAATTTGGGGCAAGTCAAATTACACTTCATAGTATTCAAACACTACACCTACCTCCAACTAAATTCCACTCATACCAACGTGCCACACGTAGTCCTTGTGTATAGGACCACAAAACTTATATTTAAACATTAATGTGGGTGGAGGTTTGTTTAAGGGCTGAGGGCTAGCCCAAGGTCACATGTGGTGCCCATGTGACCACGGATGCGCACAGGAGCTAATGGAGAAGTTAACGGTCCCATAATTTGCACTGGAATTGCACTAATTTGTTGCCCCGTTAGCAAAAAATAGGGCGAAATTGTAGAATAGTTGGCCAAACTTGGCGAATTTGTGGGTCAACTAGCAACAAAACTTGGGAAGGTCATAACTTCTTGAGTTTTTATCCTTTTTGCGAGTAGAAAGAGGCTAGATAGGGGTTTTTTAGTTCTTTGAAGCCATTGGAACTATTAGTAGAGCCATTTGAGTAATGAAATTGTATGAAAACACAATTTTGTTTAGCATAATGAAAGAGGCCTAACCATTGGAAGTTGGACCAGGAGATGTAGCCCAAGAGGGGTGAACTCATTCATCACTTGTTGTTTTGTGGTTACTGTTATGGATTTATTTCTTTGTTATTTTTTTCAATTTATGAGTTAAATTCATGTTTAAATGGGTTTAAGAATTTAACTTAAGTACCTCAAAAACTCATTCAATTTACTTGCAATTTACCTAAACCTCAAGCAACTTCATATAAAGTTCAATTTTGCAACTAATTCTCTAGTATGCTTGTAGAATATGTAATTCTTAAATGGAATATCTTGAATACTTTCAAGAATTTAGGGTTTTTAAACCCTATCAATGGTTTGTGTTATAAATCCCTAGGAATAGAAACCCTAACTAATCATTTACATCATAAAAATAAAACCTAACTCTTGAGAATGACATCATGTTGATACAAGGTTGATGAAAAGTTCCAAGATTAAGAGGGAGATGACTCTCCTCAAAGAGATAAAGTATACTACACATGCTTTCATTAATTATTATTGTTTTTATTTTTATCTCTGTACTTTTTCTTTTGTTCTTTCATAATCTTCTAATAAAGGTTGCAGGTCAAGACAAGATATATCTAAGCTTGATTAGCATATGGAATAATCAGAAAAAACATGGAAAAGCATGTTCAAGATTAAAGAGGAAGAAGAAGTCGATTAGATGGTAGCACAAAAGAAGAAGTCCACATATCTCAACCGGAAAGAGGGAGTTTTGATTGGTTTGATGCAAGAACACATTGATTGGGTTGACAATATTAATGCCAATAGAGATACTACTGATGATTGGGAGCTGATATGATTTCTTGGAAAAGTGTGAAGCATAATTCTATGGCAGAATATGTGGCGGTTGGTACAATCAGTTGAGAAGAAGTTTGGATCCATAAAATATCGCGATGGATGAACTACTTGATGACATGTTGGATTTAAATTTTCACGAATATTGTCATAAAAACTAGGAAGGTCAAAGATTTATGATAGATTATGATGTAGATAGGAGTCAGGAAGCTACAAAAAATCTCCACGGAAGAACAGATAGTTGATGCATTGATGAGTATTTTTTAGACAAGCTTAGGCTTGAGGTTATTTATCCTTGTTTGAGAGGGAGTGAGGACGGAAACCTTTTTCTCCATGTATCATGTACTATGGCCAAGAGTAAAAGTCATAAGCCTAAAAAATGCACTAGTAGGCAGAATGGTGGATTGGATAAGCATCTGGGGATGATATTCTTTGAGGATTTTTACTTTTACCAATACTAACCATTGTAAGTCAATTACATTAATCCAAGATAAGAATATTCCTACGGAACGATATTTCTTGGTGTCAAATATTGTGACAATGGATTAGGAAATATTCTTGTGAGGACATACCTGGTGAACACCTGGGTGGGGTATGTGCCTAAGAGGTGGTGGTGTCCAAATTTATGCCTCTCAACATTATGCTCTGATCTAGTAGAGAAATATAGCTTGTTATTCAATTCCTTGATATTTTGAAAACGTTGTCTATGATGATACAAATCATCATTGATGCTTATCAATTTGGATCCTTTCTTATATGAATATTTCAACTTGAGAGTATCTTGTTGTGTCATTATGAATACCTCCCTAGTTAAGAGGGAATGTTGAAAATGTAACTAGTGTCAGTCTTCATATGTAATAAAATGTAATTTTAATCACTAAAATATTTATTATTATTATTATTTATTTTTGGTCAAAGCATGTTCTTCATGATTATAAAAGTCAAAAAGAGTCAAAAAGAAATTATTTTTATTCAAATAAAATCTACTTGATTCATGTCCCATTTGGACATTTGTAAGGAAAATAATTTTGAATTTTTATTGAATCAAAGTCCACCAAAATGTACAATTCAACCCTCCTTGGGAACAAGTTAGCCTGGGCTTCCAAGAGCCACCTATTCGACCTCTTGGATAGATATATATAGAGGATAATTCTATCACTTTGGAGGAAAGTCATTGATCATCATCATACATATCTTTTTCACCTATCTAATTAAGGAAATGACAAAGTATAAGGAGAATGAAACTCACACATGTGGAGAAATTTCTATGAAAATAACGTTGTATTTCAAATCTTATTGCAGACCCAAAAATTCAGGAGTGAGATTCAATGGAGGCTCGAAATTCCAGGAGCGAAATTTTAGGAGGTTGACCAATTTGGCCAATGTTAACTTTGACTTTGGAAATGACTTGGAGGAGCATTGGACATACAATTTTGGTGGAAATTTTGGGTCTTGATCTTGGATATCTCATTTTGATCTAATTCTATAAGAGAATGATTTTTTTCAAGTTTTCCCCCTTGTGGGGTTTTTCCTTAGCTTGGAGCCTAATTTTTGGTGTCTCTTATCTTTTGTGCACTATGATCTCTATTTTCTTGTTTGTAATTGAAATTGCTTAATGAATAATAAAAGAAAAATGAAAGAAGAACAGTAAATAATTTCACAACTAATTATCATGTTACGAAATTCCCCCTTGCATTGGAATTTCAACAAAATACACCAAATGAATTACTCTCCTAAATTATGGATCAACATAATAATATTTGGTGTTTAATAGGTCCAACATTCAAATATAGCAGTCATTTCATTGGTTGTTGAAACACTAGGATAGTGTTTTACAGGTTCATCCATGCAAACAACCACATCTATATATTGAGCACAAAATAGAAGTGACACAGTTTTCTCAAAATCACATCCACTAGTTCTTCCAACTCATTAATGGCTACCTTAGCTCCAACTATCCATTATAATCCACAAATAAAACAGACATCATCTGAGGATTTCTATGAATTATAGATCCAATGTGCTTCTCACATGAAACAAGAATACATTATTGGCACATCGGTACAATGATACAACTATTGTAGCAATAAAATAAATGCATCGATATGTCTTGAAAAAGTAAACGAAAGGAATAAAATGAACTAATTTAAGTGCCAGGGAGAAACAAAGTTAAGGATCAACAAAAGGGATAAAGTTTTACATTATTTCAATAGTTTGGATGAAAGAGAATTATCTCATATTAAATTACAATAAATTACGTGCTACAAAATTGTGGGGACAACCCTATGCTTTACTTTTTTTAAAACAATAATACAATAAACTAGGAATACAACCATAAACATACAAAATTGGGAACTCAGAAATATTAATCACTTATATCAAAAATCCATGAAATTAAATTCATTACACATACATCTATTTTACATGTTAATTATAGGCACAATGAATTCATATAAAAGAAAATTATAAATAACATAGATATCATTCACCAGGAGACAAGATTCAATCTTGACTTGTCATTACTTGCACTCCCTTGTTGTCATCTTCCTCCAAGTGTGAACGTTGACGTGCTTCATCTGAATGTAGTGACCCATCGATTGACCTCCTAGCCTACTCCTTGGGCACTCTCCTTCCCCGCGGACCCCCGAGCTGCAATGGGGTTGTACAATGGAGGAAATGTGCTAGCTGATAGAGGTAAGCACTCCTTAGCTCAATATTCCCATCTCTAAATTACTCTACCTCACCAAAATCAACTATAGCTCGTAGCCACTACCGTGACATAGTCTCATCCATCCAAAAATAGGGTAAAAAAAGTCCCTTCTCCCATGGCTTTCCCCTTCTTTTATAGGAGGCTTCATAAGTGACACTTGGAATTTCATGCATACTTAATTATTTTTATTAATCCAAAAGTTTGATTATTCACCCACCCATGTGTCACCCTCTCACCAAGGATCTCCAAAATTATTTTTTTTAATTTTAATTTTAAAATAATATTTTTCCTCACCCCAATAAGACTTCTTATTTCTTCTCCTAGTTGTCTCTTGATCCCCCTTTCTACTCCTTAATTTGTGTTTATTACTAAATTCAATTGGTAAGTCTCAGATTTGGTCCCCTGACTAATTCTTAATTTAACCCAATTTTCCTCTTAGATGAATATTATTATTTTGGCTCTTGCCACATGGAAGTTCTCTAAATTTCTCTAAAATTTACTTTATTAATCTTATTTTAATTCACCACCCTATTCTCTTAAGGAGTTTTAACTATTTTAGGATTAATATTTATACTTAACTCTATGCCCCTCTTTCCCCCTTTGCCTAATTAGGTTACTTATGTACATTATCTACCTAATATTTTCCAACATGTTAAGGGTAGAGTTCTCAATGTAAAATATTTTATCTCTTCCTATTCTCTCCTTACCCCAAGTTTTATTCTTGATTTAATTGTGTCGGTTCTAATGTCATTTACCAATTGATGTGAATTTGTAGGGTTTCTTGATTATATTTATTAATTATTTTTAATAATTCCAATGGTGCCAAGTTGGTCATGCCCTTCAATAACTTCCCTTGAAGTTCTAAGGGTGTCATGCTTAACAATTTATTTGTGATGCCAAGGGTGCCAAGTTAGTCGTGCCCTTCAAGTACTTCCCTTGAAGTTCCAAGGGTGCTACGCCACTTTCCCTTCAAGGATCTAGTGGCTACGAAGAAAAAGTCTAGGTGCAAAGGAAAATATCGCTATCATCTCATATGTCACATGCTATAGTGTGAATAATGGTGTTGGGGATCAAGGAATCTACCTTGATGCACACCACCCAGAAAAATCCTCGTGAGCGACGCAAATTTGGGACCTGCCCCCATGACATCGTGATTTTCAAGGTGAAGGTGTTTTAGCCATTCCAGCCTAAGTCATGGCAGTAGTGCTAGCGGGTGAGATCAAGGACACTGTCCTACCCCTCCCATTTTTTTCCATCCATTTGTACTACCCCATCACCCATATGTGATTCATTCGGCCAAGAAACTAACATGTTCTTACAACCACTGACATATCATCAGAGTATATGTATAGAAAGTTTCAAACTGGACTTATAATTTCAAAGAAAAATTATTAATTTCCATCAAACCAAATTTCATCAACTCATCATATGTGAGTGCCTCTAGTGGTTTCCTGTCATACTCAATAATCAACAGTAACAAAGTTTCTCAATGTTAGTCATTATCATAATAGCATCATCAAAATGATCTAGTCATTCACATTGTTGTTCATTGCGAACCACAACTAATGTGAGTAGCTAACATAGGGAACACATCCATCATGGTTATCATAATTATAACATCAATGGGAAACATACATATCCATAAAATCTATCATCATTGTAACATCAATAAAAATCATACATATCCATCAAAACTATAATCACGTGATATCAATAGAGAGATTACATATCCTTATCATCATCATAATATCAATAGAGAACATGCATAGCCATTAATGCTACAATCATATCATCCATTAATTCTATCATCATTGTAATATCAATAGAGAAAATACATAACCATTAATGTTATCATCATCATAGTATCAATAAAGAACATACATAACCATCAAATCCACTAATAATAGAGTCATGGAGTCGATCCTCAACCTAAGGTCCTAAAAAAATAAAGTGTGGGCATTAGAGCTAAATAATGTTAAAATTAATATCACTATCATTCAACTAGATAGGGCACTACAAAAATGAGTTAAAGTAGTCGCAGACAAGTTTCTAGGTACCTATGGGAGTCACGAAAAAACTTCAATAAACCATGAAATTTGTATGATTTGCTCAAATTTGTGTGGAATTTATCCTAAGTGTTGTCACCAAGAAATTTTTTGCGAAACGTGTATTGAGCGCTTCGATTCTAAAAGAGTTTTCCCCTTTGAATAGAAAATGACTCATGAATCTAGTCTTTCAAGTTATTATGACCACACGCAGCAATTGCAAGCAATGTCAAGCATGGAGAATAAACTGTTGAGAATGAACCAGTATGGTCAAAATTGCATGGGCCATTGTTGAGTGTTATAATGCTATGGTAAAACAATTTTTTCTTCAAGCTAGAACCATTGGTTTACAGTTCAATGCGCAATTCTTAGACCAATCGCTCTTCGAGGAAGAATTGGGTCAGGAATGGTAAGACAGATTGTTGAAGGAAGGCCACAAAACCAGTGGCTCAAATTTGAGCAAGGCCAGAATTCACCTGCTCTAATATAATGTTAAACTCATAGATGAATAGGAAGTGGATAAGAAAAATGTGAGATTCTTATTATTCAGAAATATTTACATATTTATACAATGTTTTCTGACCCTTGATTTCATATTCCAAGTGGTCCCTTTGACTATTGATTGTTCACATTCCACACCCAAAACCCTTAGCGTATTATATGTACAACATTATATGTTGACATACACACACATAATCATTAGAATAAACATACAAAAGTCCACAATATATATCATTACCTTGGTTTTTTAATGGGAGTTTGATGTTGGTGTAGGGCTAACTGAAATAGCCATCTCAAGTTAGTACATCAATATCAATAGAAACTCATCAAGTCATCAATATTATATTATGCACACTCAACACATTAGGAAACATACATGACCAATCCACAATAAAATCCAATTTCTAATGCATATCACAAGGCTTTAAGGTTTCATTTCCTCTTCCAAAGGTCTAGTGTTAAACCTTTGTCTACATTTCTTCCGCAATAGAGCCCATCTAGTCCAAGTGTTGAACCTAGAAGCTTTGATACCACTCTGTAATAGACCCCCTACTATTCTATCCCTACTAAGGATAGAAGGAGGTAGTTACTTTGATGACCCAACCTCCAAAGTCTAATTATGGAAATGGGGTCTAAATTTTTTGATCTTTTTCAACTGCCATAAAACTTAAAATAGGTGACATTGTTTTGTTTGTCTCGTTGAAACCTTTCCAACAAGATAAATTTTCCTCAATCAAAATCTTGAATCAAAATACATTTTCATTCAAATATTGGCCTACAAACAGTGCCACGTCACCTGACCACATGGCGCCCACACAGTACCCCCTTGGCTACCCAAGGCATCGTTGTGTTACCACCCATATTGTAGTTCCGCCCCATCTACCCCATTGTTAATGTCCGGTGTCATGGTTCACAAGTCCCAATATATAATACACATATTATATGTGTATTACATGGTGTGGGCCCCTCTCCAACAACATCACCCTAGGAATATAATATCGGCAAGATTGTGCCCATCCCCCATCGATACTCGTCGTCGTAGAGGAGTCAAGGTTATGTGGACCCTTTGTGGACCCCACCTCTGCATATCATCTTGTAACTTGTTATGGTTGTATGCTCAATCTCTAACCTATCATTGTGAAAATTCTAAGTCTGAAATCCTACTACAATATTGATGATATTTATTCTACTGTCAAATTTAATGACACAAATTATTTACATGTTTCTACGACAAATATCGAAACATTTTCATTGAAGCCTTCACAATATAGATATTGAGGAAGAAAATAAATGTTGAAAACTTGAGAAATTCTAGCAGGCAAAAATATTTTGACACAATTGTTTTTGGACAATTGTACCCAGAAAAATCCCAATGTGGGAAAATTGGTGCAATAGATGAGGGTTTCTTTATTAATATTCAACAATAATTTAAGTACAATAATTCGAACAGCAAAACAGAGGAGAAATATTGCGAGAAATTTAGTGACAAATTTCTCACTCTTCACAGCAACTTCCTGACCCCGGGATGGACCCTCTGCCCATACGATGAAGTCTCTATGCCACCCTCTGTGTAGTGCACCTATGAACTTCGTCTCTCCTCATGTTGTCTCTTCTTGAATATGTCTTGCACTTTCCAGACCATTGTTGATTCCCTCTCTCTCTCACCTGCAACTCACCCTATGGATTTATCTTCCCTTATTGAACTTCGGCCACTGAGCTAATCGATCTACCTGGGAAATTGAGTAGTTGCACTGGTGTATCCTCTAAGTGCCCATCGATTTCCTTCTTATAATATCTTGTTGAGACATCAACGACCATGATTAGATCTTAATCGATGGCTAAGATTAACTTGGACTCGATCCATGCCTTTATTTAGAATATTTTCACCCAACATAATTAATACCCTTTAATTAATCATATTTCCTAAGTTTAGACTAGGAAATATTAAAAATTGATTAATTATTTTAATTAAGTCACTTTTGGGTGGAATTTACCAAAAACGATTTATGGGTCTTGTAGAACGCATGTGTCTTAGCCTCTCTGGAAAATATCAAGGCTTGAGCACATTCGATGCTAAAAAAATCAACACTCCCTCTTAGTGAGGAATGTGCTCTAGCACTCCTGCCCCCTAATAGAAATATTTTGATTCTGCAACATCTCATGTTGCGTTGTTGATGTCTAGATCTACTGCCCACCAATCACTACGCAACTTTGATCATGCGTTGCATCTATACTATTGCTGACCCTGCATATTGCTGCCAACTATTGCATTTCTACTGCAACTCCCTCTCATATGTTGCTACTGTAGCTAAGAATCCCTATGTTTCTACTACTGAAACGGATTCTCTACCATACCCATTTGTTCCCTGAACTAGATGAAATTAGTTATTCCTAGATCTTTCGTGAGTATGTATGCTACCTAATATCCTATGGGAACATACTGCAGTTGGACTGCCCCATGTTGAACACAGACTCTGATGAAATGAAATTTGATATCAATGTGTTTTGGCCTATCATGAAACAGGGATTCTCAAATATTTCTATGCAAATCTGATTATCACAGTAAACATTGGTTTCTCCCATCTTCTTTTTGAACAAACTCACTAGAAATTTCCTAATCCATATAGCTTTGCACGTATTTGTGCTAGCTACCATATATTCAGCGTATATTGAGCTTAGTGCTACTGACTTTTGCTTCTTGTTGCACCAAGATACAATCCATAATCCAACATTGAAGCAGTACACGGAGGTACTTTTTCTGTCTACTGAACTACCTGCCCAATCTACATCTATGAATCTTCTCAATATGACGTCATCTCCTCGAGTATATTTCAACCCATATCCAATTATCCCATGCATATATCTAAGAATGTACCTAGCTAATTCCCAATGTACCCTTTTCGATTCCACCATGAACTGACTAAGGGTGTTGATAGTGAAACATATGTTTTCCCTAGTGTTGGCCAGATACATGAGCGACCCAATGAGTTGTATTTACAATGTCAGTTCGACTTCCTTGTCCCCTGATGCATGTATCTTAGTCCAATTGGTGATCATGGGCGTTGCCATGGGTCATAAATACTACATCCTGAATCTCTTCAAAATATTTGTAGCATATCTCCCTTGTCCAAGGAAGATCTCCAAATTATTGTACCTTACTTCCAATCCTAGAAAATAATGCATCAACACCATATCCTTCATGTTAAAATTCTACTTCGAGATTTATCTTTCAATCCTTTATGAGCCCTCATGATCCTGTTAAAAACATGTCATCCACATAGAAAACTATAATGAGAGCCTCATTCTCCACCATCAAATAATAGAGAATGGGATCTGCATCACTCTTGTTGACTCCCAACTACTGCAAATAAATGTCAATTTAACCATACCATGTTTTGGGTTCCTGCTTGAGCCCATATAGGGATTAATTTAACATGCATACATGAGTTTGATTCTCATGAGTCTCAAAGCCTTCAGGTTGCTCGACATACACCTCTTCTTCTATCACCCCATTCAATAATGTTGTATTGGCATCCATCTAGTGAATCTCCCATCCCATCTGCACTACTAGGGATATAATGGATTTGATAGAGGCATATATGGAAACTGGGGAGAATTTCTCCTCATAGTCTATCCCTTCTTTTTGTGCATACCCCTTTTCCATGAATATAGCCTTTTAATTCTCGACACTTCCATCTGTAGTGTACTTTATCTTGTAGATCCATCTAGAACATACAATTGATCTATCCTTTGGTCTAGGCACTACCTCCCAAACATCATTAGTCAAGATAGAATTGTATTCTTCTACCATGGAATCCACCCACACTTGATGTTGTAGGGCTTCCTGAAAATTGGAGGGTTCTTCAACCTGAGCTACCAAGGCTTGGTATATGTTAGGTTGCCTGTGCTGCCTCTTGTCAGTTCTAGGAGCTCCAGCAAACTCCTCTATGTCCCTCAAAGTCTGACGTACTTCCCTACTAGTTCTACCACTAGTGCTGGGAGGCTGAACCTCTTGCTCCTATTGTTTCATCTACTGAGAACTCCCTAGATATCCTACTCCTAAAGACATACTGGTACTAGTAATTGTACTCAATCATCGTGATTTTCCTACCTATTTTCCCTGTTGTTTTTGGACTAATGGAACATCTGTTGACTGATCACCTGTAGGCATCTCTTGAAATATTATGAAAGCTCTATCCTCCATGAACTTTACATCTCGCCTTAATACAATATTCATGATGCTAGGAATGTAGATCTTGTATGCTTTTGAGGTCTCATTGTACCCTACGAGGTACCCTTTATCTACAATATGATCCATCTTACTGCACTTCTCAAATGGAATTTGGCAATAAGCCACACTCCCAAATATCCTCAAATGACTTACTTCTGGATTCTTCCCTGTGAATACCCATTCTCGCATTTTCTTCCCCAATTATTTGTGAGGATTTATGTTTTGAATGTACATCGTTGTGTTTCATGCCTATGTCCATAAAAATCTAGGCAAATCCTGGTCATACAACATAGCCTTTGTGGCCCCGACTATTGTTATGTTCTTCCACTCCGCTACCCCATTCTGTTGTGGATTATATGGAGTTGCCCACTCTCTTTTAATACCATCCCTCACGCAGAAATATGTGAAGTATTTATCCATGTATTATACACCATTATATGAATGTAGTACCTTGATATTTTTCCATTCCATGTTTTCTATGAGAGCCTTGAACTCTTTGAACCAATCAAAGACCTCATCCTTGGTCTTTATGAAATAGATCAAGGTTTTCCTAGAGTGATAATCAATATATGTGATGAAATAATCGCCACCGCTAAGTGCTCTAGTGGACATAGGGTTGAAAATTTCTGAGTGTATCAATCCCAACACGCCATTTGCGCTGCTGTCACTTCTGGGAAACGGTGCCTTTTCATACTTCCCATGTATGCAACCTCCACACACATCATTATGCTCTGTGTTGATAACTTGAACTCTTGTCACAGTTTCTATGAGCATCCTTATTGTTCCATTAAGTAAATGTCCCATCCTCATGTACCATAGTTCATTCTGCTCCTTCCCACTGTTATTGTCATTGCCTATTAGTGCCATTGGAGAATCGATCTGCAACCTATATAACCGATTCCTCTGAGCTCCAATCTCCCTCAACTTCTTCCAGCTAGGGTGCTTGACATACACTTTCTTTCCTACAAAGTATACATTGTATCCCTTGTCCTCTAACTGGGACACTGAAATTAGGTTCATACCTAATCCTGTCACATGCAGCACGTTAGTAGCGTTGGTGTTGGTTCCTGCTTTCGTCTGAAAAATCTATGGTACCTCTCCTTATTGGAGTAGATTTTGTTTTGTTTCGCATAGTAATCTAGAATTCCATCTTCTCTTCTTGATAGCTAGAGAAGTATTCTCTGACTCCTGTCATATGTCATGAAGCTCCACTATCAATGTACCAAACACCATATGACGTTGAACCTAACAAACACGTGAACTCATATTCCAACCGGGAAGATAATTCTGAGGCTTCCTCACTATCAATTCTCTCCATGATTTCATGTGCTATTTTTCCTTTCCTCCCCAAAATTGATTTTTTCGTTGCAAAATATTGCGTTCTCGCTAAAGATCTTCTCTACAAAGATAAAATTTTGCTGATCCCTCTTCATTTGACAATATTTGATCTATAAATTCTATTCTTTGTCAACTCACTCAGAGAAATGAATTTTCCCCAAAAAAATTGTCCTCCTGGCAATTGGACTGCGCAGCTTCCTAGGGTTTCAAGCAGCTTCTTACGCAGTGCTTTCGACTCTCCCTCTTCCTTTCTGCATTAAGCTCTTCTCCTTCAAACTTGTGCTCTGATACCATGTGAAAATTCCAAATCTGGAATCCTGCTACAATACTGATGATATTTTTTCTATTTTTAAATCTAATTACACAAATTATTTGCAGCTTTATATGGAAAATATCGAAGTATATACATTTCAGTATTCAAAAAATAGATATTGAGGAAGAAAATAAATGTTGAAAGTTGAGAAATTCTAGCGCACACAAATATTTTGACACAGTTTTTTTTGGATAATGTCCCCAGAAAAACCCAATGTGGGAAAATCAGTGCAGCAAATGAGGGTTTCTTTAATAATCTTCAACAGTAATTCAAGTACAAGAATTCGAATAGAAAAACATAGGAGAAATATTGAGAGAAATTTAGTGACAATTTTCTTTCTCTCCACGACAACTTCCTGACCCCAAGATGGACCCTCTACCCATACGTTGAAGTCTCTGCGTCACCCTCTACGCAGTGACTGCGCAATGCAACTATGAACTTCGTCTCTCCTCACGTTGTCTCTTCTAGAATCTTTCCTGCACTTTCCAGACCACTACTAATTCCAGGCCAAGCAGGTCAGAAAAATCATTCATACAATGCTTGACCTAATTTGAGAGCTAGAATACTTGCTGTAAAGGCAAGAAAAAAAGAAATCAAAAATTGAACCTCGAGTCTATTATCATCTCTTCATTCCCTCCCCAATCAATTCGAATAAATGCGTTACATGAATTAGTCCATTTATTCCTCTCCAGTATCAAATTTTACTATCTATATATTGAAGGGTTCTCTATCTATTTTATGTATTATTGTAAAGATATTAGATTCTCAACCTCTCTCTCACCTGCAACTCACCCTCTAGCTCTATTTTCTTTTGCTTAACTTCAGCCACTAAGAAAATCGATATTTCTTGGCAAATTAATAGTTGCACTAGTGTATCCTCTAAGTTCCCATCGAGTTCCTTGTTATAATATCTCATTGAGACATGAATGGTCATAATTAGATCTTAACCGATGGCTAATATTATCTTGGACTTAATCCATGCCTTTATCTAGAAAATTTGCACCCTACTTAATTAATACCCTTTAATTAATCTTATTTACTAAGTTTAGACTTAGAAAACTGATTAATTATTTAAATTAATTCACTTTTGGGTGTAATTTCCCCAAACGGTTTCTGGGTATTTTAGAATGCATGTGTCTTAGCCTCTTTGAAAAATCTCAAGGATAGAGCACATCCGATGCTGAAAAAATAAACAATCATGTCATCTAACCCTTTCCTCTTTTGTGATCCATTCAACCACCAGGGTGACCTGGCCTTTGTGCAAATTCTATGGGGTGGTGTGGACATGTGATGGGATTCCTCTCAACACTGTCACAGCATGTATGATGTCCCACTATGCCAAATCCACCTGAAAATAAAATCC
Organism: Pinus albicaulis; assembly: GCA_034641835.2. NCBI lineage: Eukaryota > Viridiplantae > Streptophyta > Pinopsida > Pinales > Pinaceae > Pinus > Pinus albicaulis. Next base: position 1,548,142,668 of record CM076578.1, on the reverse strand, counting down.
CAGGACTTTGGTACCCAAAACTGTGGGATACCTCGAAGGAATAAATGTCGAGGTGACATGTCCTACGTTAACCATTATTATTCGACCTAATGAATATAATCTTGTCACTCCTAGCCACAATGCCTACAAGGTTGGCCAGGGACCTTCCAAACCCTTTATGGCATGGTTAAACACATAAATCATATTATAAACATATGGGTTCCTCCACTAGGTTACGCCGGATGAACCAAATCCTGGTCCCACTATGCCACATCATCCTGGTGGGATCAGACCATGTCTCCCCTTGAAATTTCTAGGGAAATTATTCTTGGGTTCATCCAACGGTTATTCAGCTCTCAGACCTCAACTTCCTAGATTCCTCCTCTTATGCCCTTAGACGTAGCACCTGGTCACTTGGCATGTAAGACTCAAGCCCCTTAGCTTCTCTAGGCCCTGATCTTCCAACTCCACGTCACATGTATAATTGTATGGCTTGGGCTACTCTCGTCATTATTTCTTGGTTACAAATATCTATTTCACATGGGCCAAGTGTGACTCGATGCTCGGGCCCTTAATGCACTCAGGATCAGTCCCTACTTGCTCCATATCCATATAGTTATAGTATATCTTAATTCTGGTGGTTTTCAAGAGACTCCTCCCTTAGCGCTTGTCACATATATGTACAAGTTGGAACTTGGTTCAAGTCTTGGCTGTGATGGTTATGTTATGGATTTGGGGGGGTCTAACTCCAAATTTGGCCTGGTATACATGTAATTTTATAAATTCCCTTGGTCTACATCATTCACACACACACACACATACAAATATATACACACAATATCCCCCCTCAGCTTAAATTCACTTAGGCCTGGCTTGGCATTACACATTTACTTGTTTGTATAAATTGGAGCTATTCCACCTGAGCTTTAGAATTTATAAACCAAGGCCTAGTAGCCACATCATTTTCATATAGTCATCCTATTAATTAAAAAAGGTTGTTTTCCTCCTCAGGAAAGATAAAGGAATAAAACCCCTTCCTAAGAAAATATTCAGGGAGAACTTTTATACAAAAAATCACATTCCTTGTTAACATGAGTATTTCATTAACACGGTGCTATATATTCAAGAATTTAAATATAATTAGATAATCATTAACAAATATTTCCTATCTTTCATGTTCATATATGCTGTAGAGTTTCAATTCTAAAATATCCACAGAATTGAACTATTCTTTAAAAATATCACACAAGACATTGATATTCCCTATTCACAGAAATAATACCCCAACATTAAAAGGATATTAATTCCAAATACAATAAATAAGAGATGATAATCATATGCACCAACACACAAGAGTATACTTTATTTTGTAAAGAGATTTGTCACTTGGATAGACCCCAACCTCCACCTGCAACTCAGACACACACACTGCAGCCAAGCCATTATTGTAGTAGTCACCCTTGAGTTTAGATCCCGATCTTGAAGACAGGTTTTAGAGGGATTTTAAATTATTATTACTCGCCTAAAAATGTTGTATTGAGGTTTCAATTTCCACCTACTGCATTATCAAAATCAAACAAACATAATGAACTAATTGACTCATATGATAATCATCTACCCAAGGGATTAAACTCTATCATTGTTGAGAAGTCTAGGGCATTAGCATTAGGTGATTTATCTTCATTAGCAATTGTTTGTGAATGCTTTTTATTTATTTAGATTACGATCTTTTCTTCTTAGTTTTATTACTTTTTTCTTCATCAAAGAGTAACCAATACATAAACATAAGTAGCAAAGAGACACAACATGTAGGCTAGAAGCAAGGACCAAAACCTCTCACTCTTTGAGAGGAAAACCCGCATCAATTCTTCTTATAGAGATTCCAATTGACGAATACCAAGACCATTACCCTTGACCTATTTAGCCACTCAAAGACCAAGACACGTGTTGTCTTTTGTTTTCTTATTCTTTGTCCTTATTCTTCTTTCACACTTGAAAGCATAATTTAGATATTCATTGCTATCTTATTGTCACGGTCATCCTTGTTACCAAGAGAGTAACGTTGTACTGATATGGCAGCACCATCGTGAAATCACGACAAAAATAACACTGAAGACAAAGACTGTAGTAGTACTGAATTCAAATAGCACTTGTAGTACACCAAAATAGCCTTCTGTAGTAGTACTGAGCCACATCATAATATCATATATTCATGTTGTTGTACCATGCCATATTGCAATGTTACTGAATCATTGTAATCATGATTGCACCCTTACCTTGAAGATATTTTAATTGTAGCTTGCCCAGGACAAAGTTCCTTACATTGAGACATATATATGAACCCATTACAGTGATGTTGACTTATTGTCCACTCATCTAAATACCTCAGAGAAGTCTGAACTGTATGGATTGTATCTTTATGCCGAAAAATTCAGAGAAACCAAGTTCCTTGACAGTTGAAATGCGAGGAACCTAGCCTCCTTTATATAGTTGTTCATCCATATATTGAGTTTTTTGAATAGGTGTGTCTCCATATGTGAGCCAACCTGTCCTTTAATATATATATTGAGGCTGACATTAATAGGAGAGTGGTGCTTCTCTTTTTAGGGTTGTCTAGACATTTCTAAGGACTCATATACATTTTACATAGGCTCAAGAAGAGCTCTTCATACATGACATTAACTCTTTAACTCTAAATGATAAATCGCAATATTCTAAAATCACTTGCTCATGAAATCCATGAAGAAATAATTAAAACAATAATTTCATTACATCATTTATACAAGTCATAATTACATGTCATTATCAATACCGGACCTAGATAAACTTTTCAACACTCCCTCTTAACTAGGTCGGTATTCATAATGGTACTTGGTTGATCTCAATCTGAAGAAATTCTCATAATAAGAATAGAATTGGTAATCCATCTGTATAACATCATATCAACCATAATTGTCACATATCAAGGCCTTGACTAACATCTCTATCTATCCACAAGATCATAGCACAATACTTGCAAGAATAATGGCTTATAATCATCATTATCATCTCTCAAGATACATACCCCACCCAGGTTTTCATAAAGTATCAAATTCTTTGGACTATTTTTATCTTGGATAGATAGTCCTCAAATAATATCGGTCCATGCCTACCCTTGTATTGAATTCCCTACCACCTTCTCAAATAGTATTGGATGCCAGAGATGATTACCCCAATGCTCCATTCTTTCTTCTAGGTGAACACCAAATGATGTATCTCCTCGTGGCCTTCACTAAGACTTATGGTTGTTAGTTCTGGTCTAGTGCATGATACATGAGATAGAGAACCAAAAATGTCACTCCCTCTTAACTATGGATGACCAATCCATTCCATAAAGGAATGTACTCATTCCTACACAAGGAATGTGCCTAAGCTCCCTCTCGGCTTAGGAATTTCCAAGTTTCTACCAAATAAGAAACTTGTTTCCAGGATCCCTCTTAATTAGGGACCTATAGCAGCTCCTCTAGTGGAGATGATGGGATAACCAGCTGCTTGAAGAACTCTTCCTAACGATTTCATGAACTTATATTCGTTATCTAAGACTCTTCATGTTTTTGGATCTCTTCATAGGGCACATACCATCCATCACTTTCATCCATGAGTCATGTCATCATTCTTTTTTATCATAGAGTGATCAATCTGTCTTTCATCTTCCTTGATTCATGTCATGTTGCTATTTATATACCATATTTCTTCAAGGATCCTTCACCCTACCACATGGGTATCAACAGTGGAAGACATCTACTTCCTTTGGCAGCCCTGCATAATCCCATCCAGATATAGTTAAAAATAAACATGAACATTTAAATCAAAATTATATTTGTGATGGTATTTAATCATGACATCTTCCTGTAAGTATTAGCATCCTGCATACATGTTGACATATCCCCCAAAGATATCCATTGTCAAGGGTCTCTATCTTTTTCTAAACTTTCATCAGAGCCTTCATATATTTCTAGGATATTTTCCAGTCAAATCTTCTTGGTCTATTAGGATGTTGATTTCTTTTACCATGGTTGTATATCTCATCTTCCTTCCTTTCTCCGCACATTTCATTCCTAGGATCTTTCCAAACAGAGTTCCTTGATTGTAGTCAACCACCTCATATTTTATATGAGGACATATTATGTTGATTTCATCTAGTGTGAACCATGCCTTTCGACATCCTTTCATAGGATGATATTCCTTTCCTTTGATCATGCTTCTCAAGATAGAAGAATTGATCCATGTTACCGGCAACCATATGAAATGACATTATGATATTAAATATAAGCATACATACCACATTTACCATCAGATCATCTAGGATTATTTCAGAAATTTTTTTTATTGAAATATCTTCAACCCCTTGATCTGCTCCATCTCTTATGTCATCATAACATCACCTTGTGATTTCCACAAATTGGAGTTCCTGATGAAACACTTGCTTCCTCTCTAGATCGGTGAACCCTTCGATGAGGATTCCATCATAGAACCTTGAGGATATTGCATATCCTTATCCGGAAGATGTTCCCTTTTGATGTATGATTAGCCTTGTCTTTAATGACTTCCTTTCCTTCAATTATCCAATGAGGTTCCCAAGATCTATATCCTTCATATTTGACTGTCATGGATTTTTTTTTGTCTAAACTCCATGATCCCCATGATGATGTCATGAGCTCTTGTTTCTAATTCATCCATGATGTCACACTGCATCTTATTATTTATTGTATCCATATCCTATAACAAAATACTTAGGAGTTATACCAAGACCTTTTGTGAGGGATATTATCTCAATCATCGCAGAGATCTCTTACTCCTTCTTTCCTTGGTCTTATTCAGCTTCCTCCATCTTTCTGGTGATATGAGCTTCACTTTTGAAATGTTCATAACTTTTCCATAGCTAATGTTGTGTTCTTCTGTCTTTTCTAAGGATCAAATTTTTCTTTCCTTTCTACAAATGTTCGAATCCCTTAACCTTCAACACTTTTTCCCACAACTTGTCTTTTTCTATCTTGCATAGAAACCATAATTTGTTGAATGAGGTAACTTTATTGTCCCATGGACATTTGTTACCTTGCTCACGAGTTAGAATAGTGATGATTAGGTTTTTATCATTTCTCCAGATATCATAATTGATATTTTATGAAGATATTCCTTCAGTTTTATGTAGATCGGGTCCAAGTGATATGACCTTCTTTACTACATCTTTAGAGAATAGTTCTTCCAGCTCATATATCTCTTTGATGTCTCCAATCATGCTACATAGGATGAGGTAACCTTTGACTAGTTTCTTGATAATCCTTTGAGCCCTTTGATCCCTTTATATGTATTCAAATATTTCTTGACCTTCAGAGACCTTTCCATAAATATCAATGACTTCACTTTCTTCGAGGACTATATCTATCCTCCTTTTTCGTGCAAGGAATTTTGATGACCCAACCGACTTATCAATTTCCTTGCAAACATGAAGTCATTTTATCAAATTTGTTTATAAAATGAAAGATACTTACTTGAAGATGAAATCTTATGCTTGATCATTTTGATGGTGGATGAGGAAGATGATATTCTCCAGGGACAAGGAGAGGATCCTTGCTTTAACGAGAGGTAATATTTCCTTTTGATGGCAACAATTTTTATCCTTTTATCCTTATAACATAGGATCATGTCGATATTTATGGTTAGACCTCCTTACTATTATATTATTGAGATTACTGTCTTACTTCTGTCCTAATACCGAGGTCTTATTATGGCACTGAAATTGCTTCTTTAATATAGCACTGAAACAATATTACCGTGATTTTAGTGAGAGTATGTTGAGATCGTATCATTGTGAGTTCCCCGAGATTGTAGTGTTTACACAGGGATCATCTTTACTGAAATAGCACTGAATCATGATAGAATCAACATATAGTATCAAATTTTGTGATTGTAGCAGTGTTATTACTAAACCTAAAGTAACACTAAGATATATTGTCGAGACAGTGAGGAGAAGTCACTTTTGTGTCATCGAACCTTTGCCCAAGATTTGTACTCTAAATCATATTAAGATTACACTGAGATTTTATATTGACCGAGCTCATGTTTAGTATTTTCAGTAAATATGTCGAGAGCATTTTTGTGATTCCACCGATCTGAAAAGCACTTCTGAAATTAGCCCAAGATTTTTTTAGGATGATCCAAATTATATACTGTGACATTTGGACAGTGATTTCCTCCCAAAATCTCAGTGAATTAGATATTTGAGCTGTCTTGAAATCTAATCCTTGAGTGTCCCTTAGATGCCCTTCCTTAACTGTCATCTCAGCTCTAAAACCATGTTGAGAAATCTAGAGCATTAGCATTAGATGATTTCTCTTTATTAATGACTGTTTGTGAATTTTTTTTCATCTTTAGATTAGGATCTTCTTCATCTTTGGTATTAATGTTATTCTTCATCAAACAGTAACCAATGCGTGAACATAAAATAGACAAGATACACAGCATGTAAGCTATGATCCAGGGCCAAAATCTCTCATTCTTTAAGAGGAAAACCCGCACAAATTCTTCTTATAGAGATTGCAATTGACAAATACCAATACCAAGAACCTTGACCTAGTAGCCACTCCAAGACCAAGACACACGTTCTCTTTTGTTGTATTTTTCTTTTCCTTCTTCTTCTTTCACACTTGAAATCATAATGTAGATCTTCATTGCTATCTTCATTGTCACCGTCATCCTTGTTACCAAGAGAGTAAAGTTGTACTGAGATCACAGCACCATCATGACATCACGACAGAAATAGCATTGAAGACCAAGACTATAGTAGTACTGAATTCAAATAGATTTTGTAGCACACTGAAATAGCCTTACGCGGCGAAATGCCAAGGCCACCTGATAATATCATCTAGTCATGTTTTGTACCACGCCATATTGCAATGTTACTAATTCATTGTAGCAATCATGATTACACCCTTATACATTTAGAAAATTATGTATTACAAAGAAATGCAACACATAAAATATGTAGAAAACACAAACACACAAAACACATAAAACCAGAGAGACACAGATATAAGTGGCTTACCTATTTTGGGCTACGTCCACCCCAAACAGTCAGTCCTTCCTTTCTATTATCCAGCAAAATGAAGAGACACAACCTACAGCAGATCTGTTGTAATATCCTATGTTCTCTCTCACATTCTCCCTGTTTGTTTCTCGCTCTGAGAATACACAGCCGCAATACAATACCCTCATACAAAATGAGGGGTTGCCTTCTAGGGAAAAAAAACCCTAAATTAAACATAACTTCTATCGTCATATCATCAGCCTAGATTGACTAGAAATTAAAACACTTTTCCAAGGTAATTTTACATATGTTTTTAGCTTCGGGGGCACTGCCCCCGAAACCCCCCACCAAAGGGGGATCCATAAAGTTGCAGCCGCCCCTAGTGCACCCCCCCCCCCGCCCCCCCTGGATCCCCTAGGCAACGTTTAATTATGGGCGGTGTTGCCACCCCATTTAGAACAGGGGTCTAATGTTGTGATACAAAATAAAGAAGATAATCAGGCTCCACACCCAAAAATCTCCCACTTGGAGACTGATTGTAGAACCTCCAACGTTGCTTCATTTGTTGGACAATGACTCCACTTTGGACTTGGATGTTTCTCATCTTATCATCATACTTGAATATCAATTGAAACTGAGAATAATCTTAGTTTCTCCCTATTTACAACTTTTGTTAGCATATGTGTAGGATTATGGCTAGTGTGTATCTTTTCCAGCTTCAATTTTCCATTTTCCAACACTGACTGTATGAGATGGTACTTGAGCTATATGTGTTTAGTCCTAGAATGAAATGTTGAGCTCTTTGCAATATGAATAAACTTTGGCTATCATTGTATAACGTGCCCATATCATGCTTCTTACCCAATTCATCCATAAACCTTTGTAACCAAATAATTTCTTTACTAGCCTGCGCCAGCGGCAACATACTCTGCATACATTTGTTGAAAGTGCAACAACACTTTGAATTTTGAAACCCCAGCTGACATTTTTCCACCTATAGTAAATACATACCCTATAGTGCTCCTCCTATTATCTTTGTCACCTTCCATATCTACATCAACATATCTCTATAAGTAAATGTTTGAACCACCAAAGCATAATGCTTTATTTGTGGTACCTCTCAAATATCTAAGAATCCATTTCACTGCCATCCAATGTTCTTTTCCTGGATTGTTCATGTACTTGCTTACAACTCCCACTGCATGTGAAAATCATGCCTTGTGCAAACCATTGCATACATTAAGCTTCCAACTGCTGATGCATATGAAACTTTAGACATATAATCCATTTCTTCTTGGGTCTTGGATAACATCTCCTTACTAAGTTTTAAATGGATAGCAAAAGGTGTACTAACTAGTTTTACATTCTGAATATTAAATCTTTTCAACACCTTTTGTATGTACTCATTCTGGGACAATGTTAATTTGCGATTTTTCCTGTCTCTAGTTATTATCATACCAAGGATTTGTTTTTCAGCTCCCAAATCCTTCATTGTAAATGAATTTTCCAATTTTCTTTTGAGCACATTTATTTCCTGCATGTTAGACCCTACAACAATCATGTCATCTACATGCAATAAAAATATAATATAACTACTATCATTTTGCTTTTTAGATAAACACAATGATCAAAGTGACATCTAGTATAACCTTGTTCAGACATAAACCTGTCAAATTTTAGATACCACTACCTTGGAGCCTATTTTAAGCCATACAAACTCTTCTTTAACTTGTACACTAATTTTTCTTTCCCTTTGACCTCATATCCTTCTGGTTGTTGCATATAGATCTCTTCCTCCAAATATCCATGGAGAAATGTTGTTTTTACATCTAAATGTTCAAGATGAAAATCTTCCGCTACTACAAGACTTAAAATAGTTCTAATTGAAGTCATCTTAACAACAGGAAAAAATATTTCATCAAAATCAATACCTTTCTTCTGTGCAAACTCCTTCACCACAAGTCTAGCTTTATACCTCTATTTCCCTCCATCTTCTTCCTTCAACCTGTAAACCCATTTATTCTGCAATATTTTTTTACCTGTAGGCAACCTAACTAAGTCCTAAGTCTAGTTATGTATTAAGGATTCTATCTCTTCTTTCATGGCTAGCTCCCACTTATTCCTAGTTTCAACATTCATTACTTCTTCATAACATTCGATTTCACCAGAATCAGTCAACAATAAATAATATAATGAAGGAGAGTATCGTTCAGGGGGTCTAATTATCCTGGTAGAGATTCTGACATCACTTTCAGGTTTTTGAGGTGCTTGTTGTTGTTTGGGTGGTTGTAGTTGTTGTGGCTGTTGATTATTATTATTTTCAGGCACCTTTACTTTCTCTGTGATCTCATCATGAACTGTGTATTCTTTGTTTTCTTTTTCCTGTTTCTTTTCCTGCAACTGATTCTTATACAAGACCTTTTCATTGAATATTACATCTCTTCCCCTAATGATTTTGTGATTTTCATAATCATATAAGCGATAACCAAAATCATTAACACCACATCCAATAAAGGTACATTTCTTTGATTTTGCCTCAAGATTTGTTATATTTTCTTTATTAATATGGACAAAGGCCTCACTACCAAGAGGCTTTAAATAAGAGTAGTTTACATTTTTACCTGTCCATGCTTCCTTCCTCTATTTATTAGATAAACAGCAGTATCTACAACATCTGACCAAAATTGTAAAGGCAATCCTGCATGCAACCTCATGCACCTTGCACGCTCCATGATTTTTCTATTCATCCTTTGTTGCACACCATTTTCTTGTGGTGTTCTTGTAACTATCTTCTCTCTGTGAATTACATGCTCTAAACAGTACCTATCAAACTCTTTGCTACAATATTCGCCTCCATTTTTGGATCTGAGACACTTCAACTTCTTTCCTGTCTCAATCTCAACCAAAGCTTTCCATTTCTTGAAAGTATCAAATACATCATATTTATTCTGACCAATAAATCCAATTTTTTCTAATTACATCATCAATAAAAGTAACATAATAATGAGAGCCACCGAGAGATGATACTTGAGTAGGTCCCCATACATTTGTATGCACAAACTCTAATTTTTCGCTCTTCTTTTCTTTCCCAACTCTGAGAAATCTGACTCTCTTCTGTTTTCCATAAATGAAATTCTCACGGAAATCCAAATTAATATTCTTCAAACCTGGAAACAAATTTCTTGAGTGAAAAAAATTCATCCCCTTCTCACTCATGTGTCTGAGCCTATGATTCCATAATGTTGCATCTTCTCCTTTGGAAGTTAAAGCATTAACAGAGTTAGAAATACCATTGCATAAATACAATGTACCAACCTTTTCGCATTTTTCTATTACTAGGGCTCCTTTGGTGACCTTCCAAATTTTATCTATGAAATTTGTCACACAACCTTCATCGCCTAATTGCCCTGTTGAAATCAGAATCTGGAACATGCCTTACCTCCTTTAATAGCCATTGGTTTCCATTCAGCTATTTTACAAGAACCTTACCCATTCCAACAATTTTATAGGGTTTATCATCACCCAAACGGACTTGTCCAAAATCTCCTTGAACATAGTCATGAAAATATTTCTTATCAGGTGTTGCATGGAATGAGGCCCCTTAATCTACCACCCAAGAATCAGTAACATTTTTGAAAGAAATAATCAAAGCATATTGTAACACATCACCTATCACATTTGCTTCATGATTTTTGTCTTGTTTTGCATCTCCTTCTTTTCCCTTCCAAGATCTACAGTCTTTATTTAGGTGTCCTTTATTTCTTCATTTCCAACACACCATCCCTGATCTGGACTTGGATTTTCCTTTCCTTGATTTACTGCGATATCCCGAGCTCTTTCCTCTTTCCATTTTTCTTCCCCTGGACTCTTCACTCAAAGCATTACCTGATGTCTCACCGGAGCTTTTCCATCGCATTTCCTCGCTAAGGATAGCACTGACAACATCATCAAAATTTAAAGTACTAGATCCAGAGACAGAGTTACTAATGGCCATAACTAAACCATTCCAAATTTCTGGCAATGAGCACAGAAATAACAAAGCCCTAAATTCATTATCAAATTTTACCCCTACAGAACTTAACTGACTGGTATCCATATTAAAATCATTTAAATGGTCTGCAACAGATCCACCTTCCAAAATATTCATATTAAATAAAGGTTTCATAATAAATACCTTCTTTGAGGCCGAGGTTTTTTCATATAGTTTCGCCAATGCCTTAATCAAACCCTCTGTTATTGTTTCCTTCGAAATATTGAAGGCTACCGGCATCGTGAGGCACATCCGTACTGTTCCAAGTGCCTTTCTATTGAGAATCTCCCATTTTGCATCTGTCATAGTCGTTGTCTTCTTTGTTTTTTCACTCAATGGTAGGTACAGATCTTTCTGATACAGATAATATTCCATCTGCATCTTCCACAGTGGGGAGTTTTGGCCATTAAATTTCTCTACCCTAAACTTACCATCTTCCGCCATTTCTCCCACTCGATCCAGGAACCCTTCTTTCCTACGATTTTATCAGCCAAACATACCTTCGGCTCTGACACCAGTTGTTAGAAAATTATATATTACAAAGCAATGCAACACATAAAATATGCAGAAAACACAAACACACAAAACAAATAAAACCAGAGAGACATAGATATACATGGTTCACCCAGTTTGGGCTACGTCCACCCTGAACAGCTAGTCCTTCCTTTCTCTTATCCAGCAAAATTAAGACACACAGCTACCGACGAGATCCGGCTTGTAATATCCTCTGTTCTCTCTAACAGTCTCCCCTATCTATTTCCCGCTCAGAGAAGACACATGTAATACATAGCTGCAATAATTCTAGGGAAAAAAACCCTAAGCTAAACATAACTTCTACTATCAGATCATCTGCCTAATGAACGACCCAGATTGACTAGAAATTATTATACTTTTACAAGGCAATTTTACATCTGTTTTTAGCTTCGGGGGCGCTGCCCCCGAAATCCGCCGCCAGGGGGGGCTCCATAAAGTCATTGCCGCCCCCCCCTTTACCCCCCACGACAACGATTAATTACGGGCGCCGTTGCTGCCCCATTTAAGGTACAGGGGTCCAATGCTGTGATACAAAATAAAGAAGATAATCGGGCTCCACACCCAGCATTATCTTGAAGAGATTCGAGCTGTAGCTTGCATAGGTCGAGATTTCCTTATAGAGAGACATATATATGAAGCCATTACGGTGATGTTTACTTACTTTCCACTCATTTTAATACCTCGAAGTCTAAACTCTATGGGTTGTAACTTTACACCGAGAAAAATTCGGAAGACCGAGTTCTTTATTTGTTCAAAATGCCGAGCCTAGCCTCCTTTATATGACGCTCGTCCATATATTGATCAGAAGCGACTTTCCAAATAGGTGTATCTCCATATGTGAGCTTAAAATTGTCCTTTAAATATATATATTGAAATTTTGACATTAATAGGAGAGAGAGTGCTTGTCTTTGGATGGTTTTATAGATATTTCTAAGGACTTCGTATACATTACATAGGCTCAAGAATATCTCTTCATACATGACATTAACTCTTTGACTCTAAATGATAAAATCCTAATATTCTAAAATCACTTGCTCATGAAACCCATGAAGCAAGGCTTACAATAATAATTTTATTTTCTTCAATACATCATTTATATAAGTCACAATTACATGTCATTATGAAGACCGAACTAGTCACACTTTTCAACAAGAACCCGAAGCTAAAACATGGTTTCTTGGGGCACACTTCCTTCACCCACCCGGTTATTGATTTCACATAAGGCGGGGAAAATTTTGATTTTATCTGAGAGGGACTTGCGGCGTCAACATCTCTAGAGATTTATGCATGGAGAGTCTTAATTGTTAATTTTAGGGCTAGATAGTTCTCTGATGTAGATAATTGCATTTTAAAAACAACAACATTTTCACTTTAAATTCACCCCATAGCATCATATCGTCATAAGAAATTATATAGAGAGAACATTAACAATGCATCATAATAGTAAGGAACATCAAAAGAGAATCATAAACAAGTTAGACGCCAAGATTTTGATCGGAGACCAAGGGAAAACCCCACAAGGGGGAAAACCCATAATCAATTATTCTTCTTCTATTATATATTCATCAAATATTCAGTTTAGATACAAAATACAATAAGATTGAGACATAGGTCTTTCAATTTCAATCACATGCAGCACGTTAGTAGCGTTGGTGTTGGTTCCTGCTTTCGTCTGAAAAATCTATGGTACCTCTCCTTATTGTAGTAAATTTTGTTTTGTTTCGCATAGTAATCTAGAAGTCCATCTTCTCTTCTTGATAGCTAGAGAAGTATTCTCTGACTCCTGTCATATGTCATGAAGCTCCACTATCAATGTACCAAACACCATATGACGTTGAACCTAACAAACACGTGAACTCATATTCCAACCGGGAAGATAATTCTGAGGCTTCCTCACTATCAATTCTCTCCATGATTTCATGTGCTATTTTTCCTTTCCTCCCCAAAATTGATTTTTTCGTTGCAAAATATTGCGTTCTCGCTAAAGATCTTCTCTACAAAGATAAAATTTTGCTGATCCCTCTTCATTTGACAATATTTGATCTATAAATTCTATTCTTTGTCAACTCACTCAGAGAAATGAATTTTCCCCAAAAAAATTGTCCTCCTGGCAATTGGACTGCGCAGCTTCCTAGGGTTTCAAGCAGCTTCTTACGCAGTGCTTTCGACTCTCCCTCTTCCTTTCTGCATTAAGCTCTTCTCCTTCAACCTTGTGCTCTGATACCATGTGAAAATTCCAAATCTGGAATCCTGCTACAATACTGATGATATTTTTTCTATTTTTAAATCTAATTACACAAATTATTTGTAGCTTTATATGGAAAATATCGAAGTATATACATTTCAGTATTCAAAAAATAGATATTGAGGAAGAAAATAAATGTTGAAAGTTGAGAAATTCTAGTGCACACAAATATTTTGACATAGTTTTTTTTGGATAATGTCCCCAGAAAAACCCAATGTGGGAAAATCAGTGCAGCAAATGAGGGTTTCTTTAATAATCTTCAACAGTAATTCAAGTACAAGAATTCGAATAGAAAAACATAGGAGAAATATTGAGAGAAATTTAGTGACAATTTTCTTTCTCTCCACGACAACTTCCTGACCCCAAGATGGACCCTCTACCCATACGTTGAAGTCTCTGCGTCACCCTCTACGCAGTGACTGCGCAATGCAACTATGAACTTCGTCTCTCCTCACGTTGTCTCTTCTAGAATCTTTCCTGCACTTTCCAGACCACTACTAATTCCAGGCCAAGCAGGTCAGAAAAATCATTCATACAATGCTTGACCTAATTTGAGAGCTAGAATACTTGTTGTAAAGGCAAGAAAAAAAGAAATCAAAAATTGAACCTCGAGTCTATTATCATCTCTTCATTCCCTCCCCAATCAATTCGAATAAATGCGTTACATGAGTTAGTCCATTTATTCCTCTCCAGTATCAAATTTTATTATCTATATATTGAAGGGTTCTCTATCTATTTTATGTATTATTGTAAAGATATTAGATTCTCAACCTCTCTCTCACCTGCAACTCACCCTCTAGCTCTATTTTCTTTTGCTTAACTTCAGCCACTAAGAAAATCGATATTTCTTGGCAAATTAATAGTTGCACTAGTGTATCCTCTAAGTTCCCATCGAGTTCCTTGTTATAATATCTCATTGAGACATGAATGGTCATAATTAGATCTTAACCGATGGCTAATATTATCTTGGACTTAATCCATGCCTTTATCTAGAAAATTTGCACCCTACTTAATTAATACCCTTTAATTAATCTTATTTACTAAGTTTAGACTTAGAAAACTGATTAATTATTTAAATTAATTCACTTTTGGGTGTAATTTCCCCAAACGGTTTCTGGGTATTTTAGAATGCATGTGTCTTAGCCTCTTTGAAAAATCTCAAGGATAGAGCACATCCGATGCTGAAAAAATAAACAATCATGTCATCTAACCCTTTCCTCTTTTGTGATCCATTCAACCACCAGGGTGACCTGGCCTTTGTGCAAATTCTATGGGGTGGTGTGGACATGTGATGGGATTCCTCTCAACACTGTCACAGCATGTATGATGTCCCACTATGCCAAATCCACCTGAAAATAAAATCCCAGGACTTTGGTACCCAACACTGTGGGATACCTCGAAGGAATAAATGTCGAGGTGACATGTCCTACGTTAACCATTATTATTCGACCTAATGAATATAATCTTGTCACTCCTAGCCACAATTCCTACAAGGTTGGCCAGGGACCTTCCAAACCCTTTGTGGCATGGTTAAACACATAAATCATATTATAAACATATGGGTTCCTCCACTAGGTTACGCCGGATGAACCAAATCCTGGTCCCACTATGCCACATCATCCTGGTGGGATCAGACCATGTCTCCCCTTGAAATTTCTAGGAAAATTATTCTTGGGTTCATCCAACGGTTATTCAGCTCTCAGACCTCCACTTCCTAGATTCCTCCTCTTATGCCCTTAGACGTAGCACCTGGTCACTTGGCATGTAAGACTCAAGCCCCTTAGCTTCTCTAGGCCCTGATCTTCCAACTCCACGTCACATGTATAATTGTATGGCTTGGGCTACTCTCGTCATTATTTCTTGGTTACAAATATCTATTTCACATGGGCCAATTGTGACTCGATGCTCGGGCCCTTAATGCACTCAGGATCAGTCCCCACTTGCTCCATATCCATATAGTTATAGTATATCTTAAATCTGGTGGATTTCAAGAGACTCCTCCCTTAGCGCTTGTCACATATATGTACAAGTTGGAACTTGGTTCAAGTCTTGGCTGTGATGGTTATGTTATGGATTTGGGGGGGTCTAACTCCAAATTTGGCCTGGTATACATGTAATTTTATAAATTCCCTTGTTCTACATCATTCACACACACACACACACAAATATATACACACAATATCCCCCCTCAGCTTAAATTCACTTAGGCCTGGCTTGGCATTACACATTTACTTGTTTGTATAAATTGGAGCTATTCCACCTGAGCTTTAGAATTTATAAACCAAGGCCTAGTAGCCACATCATTTTCATATAGTCATCCTATTAATTAAAAAAGGTTGTTTTCCTCCTCAGGAAAGATAAAGGAATAAAACCCCTTCCTAAGAAAATATTCAGGGAGAACTTTTATACAAAAAATCACATTCCTTGTTAACATGAGTATTTCATTAACACGGTGCTATATATTCAAGAATTTAAATATAATTAGATAATCATTAACAAATATTTCCCATATCTTCATGTTCAAGAAGCTTGAGTTAATTTCAATCTCAGAACATCCACAGGAATTGAACCATTCCCTTAAAATATTTACACAAGACATTGATATTCCTCATTCATGCAGGAAACAACACTCCTCAACATTAGCATGACATTAATTCAACACAATAAATAGAGACATGATAATCATATGCACCAACACATAAGAGTATACTTATTTTGTAAAGAGATTTGTCACCTAAGGTTAGGACTCTAACTCTCCACCTAACCTTAGACACACTGCAGCCAAGCCATTATTGTAGTAGTCACCCTTGAGCTAGATTCCAGATCTTGAGATAGAGTTCTTTTAGAGGGATTTTAAATTATTATTATCAGCTAAAAAATGTTGTATTGAGGTTTCCTCACCTCCACCCACCAGTTATCAAATCAAATAAACACAATGAACCAATTGACTCACATATAGCCATCATCCACTCAAGGGATTAAACCTATATCATTGTTGATAAATCTAGGGCATTAGCATTAGATGATTTCTCTTTATTAGTGATTATTTTTTAATTACTTTTACATCTTTAGATTACGATCTTCTTCATATTTGTTATTAGTGTTCTTCTTCATCAAACAATAACCAATGCATGAACATAAAATAGACAAGAGACACAACATGTAGGCTATGATCCAGGGCCAAAACCTCTCACCTTTTGATAGGAAAACCCGCACAAATTCTTCTTATAGAGATTCCAATTGACGAACACCAATACCAAGACCCTTGACCTAGTATCCACTCCAAGACCAAGACACGTGTTGTCTTTTGTTGTCTTATTCTTTGTCCTTATTCTTCTTTCACACTTGAAAGCATAATTTAGATATTCATTGCTATCTTATTGTCACGGTCATCCTTGTTACCAAGAGAGTAACGTTGTACTGATATCGCAGCACCATCGTGAAATCACGACAAAAATAACACTGAAGACAAAGACTGTAGTAGTACTGAATTCAAATAGCACTTGTAGTACACCAAAATAGCCTTCTGTAGTAGTACTGAGCCACATCATAATATCATATATTCATGTTGTTGTACCATGCCATATTGCAATGTTACTGAATCATTGTAATCATGATTGCACCCTTACCTTGAAGATATTTTAATTGTAGCTTGCCCAGGACAAAGTTCCTTACATTGAGACATATATATGAACCCATTACAGTGATGTTGACTTATTGTCCACTCATCTAAATACCTCAGAGAAGTCTGAACTGTATGGATTGTATCTTTATGCCGAAAAATTCAGAGAAACCAAGTTCCTTGACAGTTGAAATGCGAGGAACCTAGCCTCCTTTATATAGTTGTTCATCCATATATTGAGTTTTTTGAATAGGTGTGTCTCCATATGTGAGCCAACCTGTCCTTTAATATATATATTGAGGCTGACATTAATAGGAGAGTGGTGCTTCTCTTTTTAGGGTTGTCTAGACATTTCTAAGGACTCATATACATTTTACATAGGCTCAAGAAGAGCTCTTCATACATGACATTAACTCTTTGACTCTAAATGATAAATCAGAATATTCTAAAATCACTTGCTCATGAAACCCATGAAGAAATAATTACAACAATAATTTCATTACATCATTTATACAAGTCATAATTACATGTCATTAGCAATACCGGACCTAGTTAAACTTTTCAACACTCCCTCTTAACTAGGTCGGTATTCATAATGGTACTTGGTTGATCTCAATCTGAAGAAATTCTCATAATAAGAATAGAATTGGTAATCCATCTGTATAACATCATATCAACCATAATTGTAACATATCAAGGCCTTGACTAACATCTCTATCTATCCACAAGATCATAGCACAATACTTGCAAGAATAATGGCTTATAATCATCATTATCATCTCTCAAGATACATACCCCACCCAGGTTTTCATAAAGTATCAACTTCTTTGGACTATTTTTATCTTGGGTAACTACTCCTCAAACAATATCAGTCCATGAATACTCTTGTCTTGAATTCCCTATCTCATTCTCAAATATTATTGGATGCCAGATGATTACCCAATGCTCCATTCTTTCTTCCTAGGTGAACAAAAGAATGATGTGTCTATCTCTCCTCGTGGCCTTCACTAAGACTTATGGTTGTTAGTTCTGGTCTAGTGCATGATACATGAGATAGAGAACCAAAAATGTCACTCCCTCTTAACTATGGATGACCAATCCATTCCATAAAGGAATGTACTCATTCCTACACAAGGAATGTGCCTAAGCTCCCTCTCGGCTTAGGAATTTCCAAGTTTCTACCAAATAAGAAACTTGTTTCCAGGATCCCTCTTAATTAGGGACCTATAGCAGCTCCTCTAGTGGAGATGATGGGATAACCAGCTGCTTGAAGAACTCTTCCTAACGATTTCATGAACTTATATTCGTTATCTAAGACTCTTCATGTTTTTGGATCTCTTCATAGGGCACATACCATCCATCACTTTCATCCATGAGTCATGTCATCATTCTTTTTTATCATAGAGTGATCAATCCGTCTTTCATCTTCCTTGATTCATGTCATGTTGCTATTTATATACCATATTTCTTCAAGGATCCTTCACCCTACCACATGGGTATCAACAGTGGAAGACATCTACTTCCTTTGGCAGCCCTGCATAATCCCATCCAGATATAGTTAAAAATAAACATGAACATTTAAATAAAAATTATCTTTGTGATGGTATTTAATCATGACATCTTCCTATAAGTATTAGCATCCTGCATACATGTTGACATATCCCCCAAAGATATCCATTGTCAAGGGTCTCTATCTTTTTCTAAACTTTCATCAGAGCCTTCATATATTTCTAGGAGATTTTCCAGTCAAATCTTCTTGGTCTATTAGGATGTTGATTTCTTTTACCATGGTTGTATATCTCATCTTCCTTCCTTTCTCCGCACATTTCATTCCTAGGATCTTTCCAAACAGAGTTCCTTGATTGTAGTCAACCACCTCATATTTTATATGAGGACATATTATGTTGATTTCATCTAGTGTGAACCATGCCTTTCGACATCCTTTCATAGGATGATATTCCTTTCCTTTGATCATGCTTCTCAAGATAGAAAAATTGATCCATGTTACCGGCAACCATATGAAATGACATTATGATATTAAATATAAGCATACATACCTCATTTACCATCAGATCATCTAGGATTATTTCAAAAAAAAAAATTATTGAAATATCTTCAACCCCTTGATCTGCTCCATCTCTTATGTCATCATAACATCACCTTGTGATTTCCACAAATTGGAGTTCCTGATGAAACACTTGCTTCCTCTCTAGATCGGTGAACCCTTCGATGAGGATTCCATCATAGAACCTTGAGGATATTGCATATCCTTATCCGGAAGATGTTCCCTTTTGATGTATGATTAGCCTTGTCTTTAATGACTTCCTTTCCTTCAATTATCCAATGAGGTTCCCAAGATCTATATCCTTCATATTTGACTGTCATGGATTTTTTTTTGTCTAAACTCCATGATCCCCATGATGATGTCATGAGCTCTTGTTTCTAATTCATCCATGATGTCACACTGCATCTTATTATTTATTGTATCCATATCCTATAACAAAATACTTAGGAGTTATACCAAGACCTTTTGTGAGGGATATTATCTCAATCATCGCAGAGATCTCTTACTCCTTCTTTCCTTGGTCTTATTCAGCTTCCTCCATCTTTCTGGTGATATGAGCTTCACTTTTGAAATGTTCATAACTTTTCCATAGCTAATGTTGTGTTCTTCTGTCTTTTCTAAGGATCAAATTTTTCTTTCCTTTCTACAAATGTTCGAGTCCCTTAACCTTCAACACTTTTTCCCACAACTTGTCTTTTTCTATCTTGCATAGAAACCATAATTTGTTGAATGAGGTAACTTTATTGTCCCATGGACATTTGTTACCTTGCTCACGAGTTAGAATAGTGATGATTAGGTTTTTATCATTTCTCCAGGATATCATAATTGATATTTTATGAAGATATTCCTTCGAGTTTTATGTAGATCGGGTCAAGTGATATGACCTTCTTTACTACATCTTTAGAGAATAGTTCTTCCGGCTCATATATCTCTTTGATGTCTCCAATCATCTTACATAGGATGAGGTAACCTTTATTTGGTTTTCTTGATAATCCTTTGAGCCCTTTGATCCCTTTATATGTATTCAAATATTGCTTGGCCTTCAGAGACCTTTCCATAAATATCAATGACTTCACTTTCTTCGAGGACTATATCTATCCTCCTTTTTCGTGCAAGGAATTTTGATGACCCAACCGACTTATCAATTTCCTTGCAAACATGAAGTCATTTTATCAAATTTGTTTATAAAATGAAAGATACTTACTTGAAGATGAAATCTTATGCTTGATCATTTTGATGGTGGATGAGGAAGATGATATTCTCCAGGGACAAGGAGAGGATCCTTGCTTTAACGAGAGGTAATATTTCCTTTTGATGGCAACAATTTTTATCCTTTTATCCTTATAACATAGGATCATGTCGATATTTATGGTTAGACCTCCTTACTATTATATTATTGAGATTACTGTCTTACTTCTGTCCTAATACCGAGGTCTTATTATGGCACTGAAATTGCTTCTTTAATATAGCACTGAAACAATATTACCGTGATT
This sequence comes from Pinus albicaulis, assembly GCA_034641835.2. Classification (NCBI taxonomy): domain Eukaryota; kingdom Viridiplantae; phylum Streptophyta; class Pinopsida; order Pinales; family Pinaceae; genus Pinus; species Pinus albicaulis. Next base: position 1,548,121,634 of record CM076578.1, on the reverse strand, counting down.
TTAGTGAGAGTATGTTGAGATCGTATCATTGTGAGTTCCCCGAGATTGTAGTGTTTACACAGGGATCATCTTTACTGAAATAGCACTGAATCATGATAGAATCAACATATAGTATCAAATTTTGTGATTGTAGCAGTGTTATTACTAAACCTAAAGTAACACTAAGATATATTGTCGAGACAGTGAGGAGAAGTCGCTTTTGTGTCATCGAACCTTTGCCCAAGATTTTTACTCTAAATCATATTAAGATTACACTGAGATTTTATATTGACCGAGCTCATGTTTAGTATTTTCAGTAAATATGTCGAGAGCATTTTTGTGATTCCACCGATCTGAAAAGCACTTCTGAAATTAGCCCAAGATTTTTTTAGGATGATCCAAATTATATACTGTGACATTTGGACAGTGATTTCCTCCCAAAATCTCAGTGAATTAGATATTTGAGCTGTCTTGAAATCTAATCCTTGAGTGTCCCTTAGATGCCCTTCCTTAACTGTCATCTCAGCTCTAAAACCATGTTGAGAAATCTAGAGCATTAGCATTAGATGATTTCTCTTTATTAATGACTGTTTGTGAATTTTTTTTCATCTTTAGATTAGGATCTTCTTCATCTTTGTTATTAATGTTCTTCTTCATCAAACAGTAACCAATGCGTGAACATAAAATAGACAAGATACACAGCATGTAAGCTATGATCCAGGGCCAAAATCTCTCACTCTTTAAGAGGAAAACCCGCACAAATTCTTCTTATAGAGATTGCAATTGACAAATACCAATACCAAGAACCTTGACCTAGTAGCCACTCCAAGACCAAGACACACGTTCTCTTTTGTTGTATTTTTCTTTTCCTTCTTCTTCTTTCACACTTGAAATCATAATGTAGATCTTCATTGCTATCTTCATTGTCACCGTCATCCTTGTTACCAAGAGAGTAAAGTTGTACTGAGATCACAGCACCATCATGACATCACGACAGAAATAGCATTGAAGACCAAGACTATAGTAGTACTGAATTCAAATAGATTTTGTAGCACACTGAAATAGCCTTCTGTGGTAGTACCGAGCCACATAATAATATCATCTAGTCATGTTTTTGTACCACGCCATATTGCAATGTTACTAATTCATTGTAATCATGATTACACCCTTATCTGTTAGAAAATTATATATTACAAAGAAATGCAACACATAAAATATGTAGAAAACACAAACACACAAAACACATAAAACCAGAGAGACACAGATATAAGTGGCTTACCTATTTTGGGCTACGTCCACCCCAAACAGTCAGTCCTTCCTTTCTATTATCCAGCAAAATGAAGAACCTTCATTAGAATCTGTTGTAATATCCTATGTTCTCTCTCACATTCTCACTGTTTGTTTCTCGCTACGAGAATACCACGGCCGCAATACAATACCCTCATACAAAATGAGGGGTTGCCTTACAGGAAAAAAAAACCCTAAATTAAACATAACTTCTATCGTCATATCATCGGCCTAGATTGACTAGAAATTACTATACTTTTACAAGGAAATTTTACATCTATTTTTAGCTTCGGGGGCGCTGCCCCTGAAACCCCCCGCCAAGGGGGGCTCCATAAAGTCGCTGCCGCCCCCCCTGGACCCCCCACGACAGTGATTAATTTACGGGCGGTGTTGCCGCCCCATTTAAGGTACATGGGTCCAATGTTGTGATAAAAAGTAAACAAGATAATCAGGCTCCACACCCAACAATCTCCCACTTGGAGACTGATTGTAGCAACTCCACCACTGCTTCATTTGTTGGACAATGACTCCTCTTTGGACTTGGTTGTTTCTCATCTTCATCGTCATCCTTGAAGACCAATTGAAACTGAGAATAATCTTGGTTTCTCCTATTTACAACTTTTGTTAGCATATGTGTAGGATTATGGCTAGTGTGTATCTTTTCCAGCTTCAATTTTCCATTTTCCAACACTGACCGTATGAGATGGTACTTGAGCTATATGTGTTTAGTCCTAGAATGAAATGTTGAGTTCTTTGCAAGATGAATAAACTTTGGCTATCATTGTATAACGTGCCCATATCATGCTTCTTACCTAATTCATCCATAAACCTTTGTAACCAAATAATTTCTTTACTAGCCTCTGTAGCAGCAACATACTCTACTTCTGTTGTTGAAAGTGCAACAACACTTTGAATTTTTGAAACCCAACTGACATTTTTTCCACCTATAGTAAATACATACCCTATAGTGCTCCTCCTATTATCTTTGTCACCTTCCATATCTACATCAACATATCTCTATAAGTAAATGTTTAAACCACCAAAGCATAATGCTTTATTTGTGGTACCTCTCAAATATCTAAGAATCCATTTCACTGCCATCCAATGTTCTTTTCCTGGATTGTTCATGTACTTGCTTACAACTCCCACTGCATGTGAAAATCAGGCCTTGTGCAAACCATTGCATACATTAAGCTTCCAACTGTTGATGCATATGAAACTTTAGACATATAATCCATTTCTTCTTGGGTCTTGGGGAACATCTCCTTACTAAGTTTTAAATGGCTAGCAAAAGGTGTACTAACTAGTTTTGCATTCTGAATATTAAATCTTTTCAACACCTTTTGTATGTACTCATTCTGGGACAATGTTAATTTGCGATTTTTCGTGTCTCTAGTTATTATCATACCAAGGATTTGTTTTTCAGCTCCCAAATCCTTCATTGTAAATGAATTTTCCAATTTTCTTTTGAGCACATTTATTTCCTGCATGTTAGACCCTACAACAATCATGTCATCTACATGCAATAAAAATATAATATAACTACTATCATTTTGCTTTTTAGATAAACACAATGATCAAAGTGACATCTAGTATAACCTTGTTCAGACATAAACCTGTCAAATTTTAGATACCACTACCTTGGAGCCTATTTTAAGCCATACAAAACTCTTCTTTAACTTGTACATATTTTCTGCCTCCTTTGACCTCATATCCTTCTGGTTGTTGCATATAGATCTCTTCCTCCAAATATCCATGGAGAAATGTTGTTTTTACATCTAAATGTTCAAGATGAAAATCTTCCGCTGCTACAAGACTTAAAATAGTTCTAATTGAAGTCATCTTAACAACAGGAAAAAATATTTCATCAAAATCAATACCTTTCTTCTGTGCAAACTCCTTCACCACCAGTCTAGCTTTATACCTCTATTTCCCTCCATCTTCTTCCTTCAACCTGTAAACCCATTTATTCTGCAATATTTTTTTACCTGTAGGCAACCTAACTAAGTCCTAAGTCTAGTTATGTATTAAGGATTATATCTCTTCTTTCATGGCTAGCTCCCACTTATTTCTAGTTTCAACATTCATTACTTCTTCATAACATTCGTTTTCACCAGAATCAGTCAACAATAAATAATATAATGAAGGAGAGTATCGTTCAGGGGGTCTACTTATCCTGGTAGAGATTCTGACATCACTTTCAGGTTTTTGAGGTGCTTGTTGTTGTTTGGGTGGTTGTAGTAGTTGTGGCTGTTGATTATTATTATTTTCAGGCACCTTTACTTTCTCTGTGATCTCATCATGAACTGTGTATTCTTTGTTTTCTTTTTCCTGTTTCTTTTCCTGCAACTGATTCTTATACAAGACCTTTTCATTGAATATTACATCTCTTCCCCTAATGATTTTGTGATTTTCATAATCATATAAGCGATAACCAAAATCATTAACACCACATCCAATAAAGGTACATTTCTTTGATTTTGCCTCAAGATTTGTTATATTTTCTTTATTAATATGGACAAAGGCCTCACTACCAAAAGGCTTTAAATAAGAGTAGTTTACCTTTTTACCTGTCCATGCTTCCTTCCTCTGTTTATTAGATAAACAGCAGTATCTACAACATCTGACCAAAATTGTAAAGGCAATCCTGCATGCAACCTCATGCACCTTGCACGCTCCATGATTGTTCTATTCATCCTTTGTGACACACCATTTTCTTGTGGTGTTCTTGTACCTATCTTCTCTCTGTGAATTACATGCTCTAAACAGTACCTATCAAACTCTTTGCTACGATATTCGCCTCCATTTTTGGATCTGAGACACTTCAACTTCTTTCCTGTCTCAATCTCAACCAAAGCTTTCCATTTCTTGAAAGTATCAAATACATCATATTTATTCTGACCAATAAATCCAATTTTTTCTAATTACATCATCAATAAAAGTAACATAATACTTGAGAGCTAGGAGATGATACTTGATAGGTCCCCATACATTTGTACAAACTCTAATTTTTTAGCTCTTCTTTTCTTTCCCAACTCTGAGAAATCTAACTCTCTTATTTTTCCATAAATGAAATTTCTCACGGAAATGTAGTGTCTTCTTCAAACCTGGAAACAAATTTCTTGAGTGAAGAATATTCATCCCCTTCTCACTCATGGCTATAGAGCCTATGATGCCATAATGTTGCATCTTCTCCTTTGGAAGTTAAGGCATTAATAGAGTTAGAAATACCATTTCATAAATACAATGTACCAACCTTTTCACATTTTTCTATTACCAGGGCTCCTTTGGTGACCTTCCAAATTTTATCTGTGAAAGTTGTCACACAACCTTCACCGCCTAACTGCCCTGTTGAAATCGAGTCACGGAACATGCCTTACCTCCTTTAATAGCCATTGGTTTACATTCAGCTATTTTACAAGAACCTTACCCATTCCAACAATTTTATAGGGTTTATCATCACCCAAACGGACTTGTCCAAAATCTCCTTGAACATAGTCATGAAAATATTTCTTATCAGGTGTTGCATGGAATGAGGCCCCTTAATCTACCACCCAAGAATCAGTAACATTTTTGAAAGAAATAATCAAAGCATATTGTAACACATCACCTATCACATTTGCTTCATGATTTTTGTCTTGTTGTGCATCTCCTTCTTTTCCCTTCCAAGATCTACAGTCTTTATTTAGGTGTCCTTTATTTCTTCATTTCCAACACACCATCCCCGATCTGGACTTGGATTTTCCTTTCCTTGATTTACTGCGATATCCCGAGCTCTTTCCTCTTTCCATTTTTCTTCCCCTGGACTCTTCACTCAAAGCATTACCTGATGTCTCACCAGAGCTTTTCCATCGCATTTCCTCGCTAAGGATAGCACTGACAACATCATCAAAATTTAAAGTACTAGATCCAGAGACAGAGTTACTAATGGCCATAACTAAACCATTACAACTTTCTAGCAATGAGCACAGAAATAACAAAGCCCTAAATTCATTATCAAATTTTACCCCTACAGAACTTAACTGACTGGTATCCATATTAAAATCATTTAAATGGTCTGCAACAGATCCACCTTCCAAAATCTTCATATTAAATAAAGGTTTCATAAGAAATACCTTCTTTGAGGCCGAGGTTTTTTCATATAGTTTCGCCAATGCCTTAATCAAACCCTCTGTTATTGTTTCCTTCGAAATATTGAAGGCTACCGTCTTCGTGAGGCACATCCGTACTGTTCCAAGTGCCTTTCTATTGAGAATCTCCCATTTTGCATCTGTCATAGTCGTTGTCTTCTTTGTTTTTTCACTCAATGGTAGGTACAGATCTTTCTGATACAGATAATATTCCATCTGCATCTTCCACAGTGGGGAGTTTTGGCCATTAAATTTCTCTACCCTAAACTTACCATCTTCCGCCATTTCTCCCACTCGATCCAGGAACCCTTCTTTCCTATGATTTTATCAGCCAAACATACCTTCGGCTCTGACACCAGTTGTTAGAAAATTATATATTACAAAGCAATGCAACACATAAAATATGCAGAAAACACAAACACACAAAACAAATAAAACCAGAGAGACATAGATATACATGGTTCACCCAGTTTGGGCTACGTCCACCCTGAACAGCTAGTCCTTCCTTTCTCTTATCCAGCAAAATTAAGACACACAACCTACAGCAGATCCGCTGTAATATCCTCTGTTCTCTCTCACAGTCTCCTTATTTATTTCCCGCTCTGAGAAACAGGCACAATAAAATAACCTCATACAAAATGAGGGGTTGTCTTCTAGGGAAAAAACCATAAATTAAACATAACTTCTACTATCGGATCATCTGCCTAATGAACAACCCAGATTGACTAAAAATTACAATACTTTTACAAGGAAATTTTACATCTATTTGTTAACTTCGAGGGCGCTACCCATGAAATCTCCTGCTAGGCAGGGGCTCCATAAAGTCATAGCTGCCCCCCTTGAACCCCCCAGGCAGCGTTTAATTACAGGTGGTGTTGCCACCCCGTTTAGAACAGGGGTCCAATGCTGTGATACAAAATAAAGAAGATAATCAGGCTCCACACCCAACATTATCTTGAAGAGATTCGAACTGTAGCTTGCATAGGTCAGATTTCCTTATAGAGAGACATATATATGAAGCCATTACAGTGATGTTTACTTACTTTCCACTCATTTTAATACCTCAGAGAAGTCTAAACTCTATGGACTGTAACTTTACACCGAAAAATTCAGAGAGACCGAGTTCCCTGACTGTTCAAATGCCAGGAGCCTAGCCTCCTTTATATAGTAGCTCGTCCATATATTGATCCGACTTGATTTTTCCAAATAGGTGTATCTCCATATGTGAGCTTACGTGTCCTTTAAATATATATATTGAGGCTGACATTAATAGGAGAGAAGTGCTTGTCTTTGGATGGTTTTATAGATATTTCTAAGGACTCGTATACATTTTACATAGGCTCAAAAATATCTCTTCATACATGACATTAACTCTTTGACTCTAAATGATAAATCCTAATATTCTAAAATCACTTGCTCATGAAACCCATGAAGCAAGACTTACAACAATAATTTCATTACATCATTTATACAAGTCACAATTACATGTCATTATGAAGACCGAACCTAGTCACACTTTTCAACAATCATCAGCTAAAACATGGTTTCTTAGGGGCACACTTCCTTCACCCACCAGTTATTCAATGATTTCACATCAGGCAGGGAAAATTGATTTTATACAGAGGGACTTGCAGCATCCCAACATCTCTAGAGATTTATGCATGGAGAGTCTTAATTGTTAATTTTAGGGCTAGATAGTTCTCTGATGTAGATAATTGCATTTTAAAAACAACAACATTTTCACTTTAAATTCACCCCATAGCATCATATCGTCATAAGAAATTATATAGAGAGAACATTAACAATGCATCATAATAGTAAGGAACATCAAAAGAGAATCATAAACAAGTTAGACGCCAAGATTTTGATCGGAGACCAAGGGAAAACCCCACAAGGGGGAAAACCCATAATCAATTATTCTTCTTCTATTATATATTCATCAAATATTCAGTTTAGATACAAAATAAAATAAGATTGAGACATAGGTCTTTCAATTTCAATCACATTAGGCCTCTTAGGGCCAATCGTGGATCACACAAAATCCTTATGATATGAGAGCAGAAAAATCTACTATAGGGACATTCATTAGCCCTTCAAATCTACCTAAGAGAGCAACCTGCATATTACTATTAAGGATAACATGTGTCATTTTCAAGCATAACCGTCACAAGAGCAAGTAACATTATCACTGTCATATATAAGCATAGACATCCCTACCATATGTCACTATTGTCAAAAGCATAAAAAATATTATCATATATAATTTTCATACATCATAAGAGTCACTACCATCTAGTACTGTCATAAGCACATGTATCACTACCCCAAACATCAATGTCTCAAGTACAAGGATATATGCCCAAACATCTCTATAAATAGAACTGCCATACATCTTTGTCAAGAGATCAAATGTCACTCTTGAAAATGACATGATTCATCCCTCTATTACATTTCGTCATGTACACAAGTCCTTGAAGTTTCATACATGTTTAGGGCACCTTGTGGAAGCTACAAAATAACTCTCTTGCATGGCCAAACATCCCTTTAAATACAGCGCCTACCCTTGAGATAAATTTAGCCTTTCATCAACTATCTTTTAGGCCTTACGTCCCTCCACAACATAGACTCGACCTACCTGTAATCAAATGAAATGCCAACAGCCTTGACCCAAAGATAGTATGCTCATACTTGGGCCTTTCACATAGGTCTTAAAGACTCCTTAAAGGGTCTCTTCCCTCCTTTTATTGAGATAATATTACAAATATAAAGATGGAGATTTTGGCCTTGTCTACAAGAGAAACGAACCACCAAATCTTGCTCAGAACTTGACCCTTCAATTCATCTAGCAAGAAGCATGTTTCGACCTAGATCAATAAAAAAGGACATCATGATGGACCTCCTTTCCACTTTGGCTAGACAAGATGAGGATGTGGCTACCTTAGAAGCTATCTCTCTAAAGATATGTTGCACACAGATGATTTAAATGACCTTCAAAGTCTTATATTTATATAATATGTTGAAGTAGACAATGGGTGACATGTATGCCAATGTGACCCTTCAATTAGTAGATATGACTTGATGAAAACCCTTTCTATTTACACTTAATAATATTTTAAATATATTTCACCACATTCCTTTAATGATTGATTTCCCAAAAAAATTTGTCACATCAAATAAAATGATAGGAGTTCCAAACTTATCAATGATTATTATTATTTTATCCAATTTTAATTCTCATTTTTAGGGAAAGATGGATTCTCCTAGGGGCGGTTGGGTTTCTCTTGGGGAAATTCATCCAAAATTTTCCCCAAATTTCAGCACTCCCTCTCAACTAGGGAGGAATTTTTAGTTTTACCATGTGTCTCATCTCAAAATTATATGCCTTGTATAAGAGAAGCTCATCTCATCTCATCTCATAGAAGAATAATAATCCACAACTGAGAATAGGGGATATTTATTTACCACAACCAAGTCCATGACAATCATAAATGACCTTGGTAAAGATCATCCAAACCCAACAAGTCTCCAGGTCAAGCTCCATGACCTCATCTTAGTCGAACAATTATGACTCAATCCATAGAAGAAGAAGAATGATCCACACGATAATAGGGGATATAAATCTACCAAAACCAAGTCCATGGCAATCATAAATGACCCTTGTAGAGATCATCCAAACCCTATTTCCACTAGAATACCCGCTCCCAACTTGATCCTAATTGACCAAGTGGTAGAACAACTGCATCCAATACTTAGTGGAGATAAATTTACCATAGCCAAGTCCATGGTAGATGTGTCTACCATTAGATAAATATCATCAAAACCCTAAGTCTCCTCACCTACTGGCCAAATGGGTGGAAATCTTAGCAAGATTAACTTCGTTAGCCTAGCCCTTGGTCAGTAATGACATGAAGGTGACTTGCAGGTAGGATGCACACTGGGGCATGTACTCATCTAATTCCATGGCTTCTAGGAGTACCTTCACACTCGAGAGCTCTCTTTATCTTATCCCCTCACCAATTCCATGGCTACTCAAAATACTAGGTTCCTAAGCATTGCTCAATGTTCCTGATCAGTAGTGTTCCCTCTCAGGGAGGGAGACCTTCTCTACACATTGTTCAAAGCAAGGAGCTCCACAAGTGGTCTTGTGGGCTTGAAACCCAAGCCTGGGGTATTTCACCCAAAGTTGTTGCACTAAAACCATGACAATAATTTGAAATCTAATGGATGGAGACGATATAGGATGTTGAGACGAATCCAACGCAATGAAAACAGTCAAATTATGAGTTTTCAATCTTGAGATATTAGTTTTTGAAGTTAGAGTGTGGGCTTGTGCATGAAGAGATCAAGTCGATCAAGTATTAAGAGGCCTAATGACAGTTGGGCAAGCCCTAAAGGGTAGTTGTTGGATCCCTCGAGGAATAATATAAATGGGTGAAATGTGAGAGGCATTTCTCACATCCAAAGGAGCAACATAATAGAAACTTGACTTATTTTATCTCTGTTTGGGTCGCAGATCTAAGAGGAAAATTCCAGTGATGGAAAAGAGGGATAGATGAAGCATATTCATGGCTGTTTGGGAGTTGAATTGATCTAGCAGTAGGGCTGAGTAGGAGATAATTATTTGTGTATTATTTTGGGTGTAATTTCAAGGTTATATTCTCTTTGTTTGGAGGCTAAATTGTATAGGTGTTGGAGGAGGGAAGCTGCATTCCTATACTATTATTTGAGGGCAGTCGTGAGGATTTTTTTTGGGCTTGCAAGTGTCCCTATAGGTATCATCTAGGAGAAATGATCCAAAGGAGATAATTCATAGTTGTTATAGGTTTTTTGGGAAAGAAAGGGTAGGGATGAATGTGACTTCAATTAGCCCTAACCATGCCTATACCAACAGCAGAATAAAGTAGCCCCAAATTAGTGATAAATGAAGGTATGTCTTGATGTTTTATAGTTGATTTTGTTTCTAGTTTTTGTATCAAATATTTGATCATATTGGATGGTTTTTTGGATGATTGTAGAAGCCAAGAGATAGGGTTTATGTGGATTGACAGATGCCCTAATCAGTGGGCATATGTTACAGCAATATATTGTATCTCGATTTGCACAATATCTCCTTTATTGCAAGGCAAAGGGAATATATGCAAATATCTAGTTGGATGATGTTTGATCAGATTTGAAGCAAGTGTTTGGTCTTGTTGTATTGGTCACTCGTGGTATGTTGGAGGGAAACATGAGAGTGGACTAAGTGTGGATAGTGGATTGGGAATTTATTTTCTGTTGGAGGCCATCATGATAATGTCCAAGTTGGAGCCCAGTATGCACCATATTCATGGACTTAGGTGGTTGCTAGAGTGGCATTTGTTGAGCACAAGGGTCTGATCATATAGGAGCAACTTAAGCATCCCTAGACTTGTCATGTGGAGAAGGACATCTACAGCATAAGATAGGCATTACTCATATCATATGTTCATTGTGGGAGATGGACATATTGCAATGATAGGTGGCAGCTCTCTGTGCTCTATGTTATTATTTATTGGAGCAGTTCAAGAATACTATAGTGGGTTTAAGTCCCTGAGTAGTTGAGGAGTAGCAGTGGGCAGTTGAGAGTTGTTCATAAGTGGATTTGTGAACAACTTGACATGAGTCTCGATGTGTTGTGTCGTTGATGGACTAAGGCACAACTAGTGAGTAGATTGGATAGTTGAGGTTCAGTGGCCAGAGGGAATTGAAGCATTGATAGAGGAAGTGTTGCAGATCATGACCCGAAGGACTAGAAAAGTACAGGGTACAACCGAGAGGAGCTGAAAGAGCACACTACAACCACATGACCTGAGTATCTTGTTGAGGGTAGATTGGTTGACGATGGATTGACAGCAAGCCCCAGTTTTGTATCTTGTATCAATGGATGTATGAAGGCCATTATCCCTGGTAACGGGACCCTAAAATATTGTATTATTCATTTTGATTAATATAACAAAGTTGGGTTATTGTAAAAAATTGTGTATATTTTGTGCACTAGTAGATTTACTGTTGTTCATATTCCATTGTACAAATTAGTTTCATTATGATTCTTGGTTTGGTAGCATCAGTGATTTAAGATTATATCCTGGACACCAGGATCACAGAAAAACAACACACATCCCCCTTCACCAATTCCGTGAATATTCATAAAGATGGGGGATAGCATATGCTCAGTGGAAGGATATATTCTTCTATACTCCAAGATGATCTTGGAAGAATATTAACTTCAATGACTTGGTGATAATTTCTTCAACTTACTCATTTGTTGAAGCAACAAGTCATTGTCAGAGCCTCACTTCTCCCTCTGTGCTACAGCCTCATCGCTCTCTCTGTGCTAGAGCCTCAATGCTCCATCAAAAGCCACACTGCTCTCAATATGATCAGCCATTTCTTTTACTGAGTGCAATGTAATTCTGCTACTTGTTCATCCAGGAAATTAAATGTTATGCAACCAGCTCACAAAATAGAAGAAAACATAGATCAAAGACTTAAAAATTATCCACTTAGAGGGGGAAACCTCCTTTACATTACATAAATGAACAATTCTTGGATGATACAAGTGACAAGGCCTCATTTCTATATATAGGAGTCTAAGGGGTCACAATATATTTAGAGCCTACATAACAATAATAACAATAGTAGGCTTCTATGGGGAACAATAATAAAAATATGGGGACTAAATGAGCACAAAAATAGCAATAAGGGGGCTACACTAATAATAAGAATAAGGGGATACACTAGTATTATAGGGACCTAACATGCACCTCTCCTTCAAAAAAGTGTTTTCCTCAACACTTGAGTAGCTTTGGATGCTTCTATATAAAATTCTCATCCTCCTATGTGGAATCTTCAGCAAGCAAGTTCTTCCATTTGATGAGAACCCTCAAATTGATCAATTTCATAGCTGTTGGTTATTTGTATTTGTGACTGCTTCAGGTTCCAATATGGATTTTCCTTCCTCGTCAAGTTTTGGCAATATTGTTTGAACTAGGAGCTTGTCACCTATAACCTTCTTTAAACATGAAACATGGAAAACTGGGTGCACTCGGGAAGATTCAGGAAGCTCCAATTTGTATGCCATAGTACCAATATTTTGCAACACCTTTCAAGTACCATATTTATTTGGTGATAATTTATTATCCTTCTTAGCTTGCTTGAGGGACATTTGTTTTTATGGTTGTAGCCATAAAAATACCTAGTCACCTACATCAAAACTTCTTTCATTGCGATGTTGATATGCATGTTCTTTCATTCGATTCTGCGCCAAAGTGAGGTTGTCCTTTAAGATTTGGAGAACTTGTTGTTCATGCTCGATGTGATATTCCATTCTTGAACCTTATATATTTCTCTTAAAGATGATGTGATGGACAGTGGATGATATACGTGTCATAAATGGGGTCTTTTTTTTTGCAGTATGGAAGGAAGTGTTATACGACCATTGAGCCAGAGGTAACCACTTAACCATTGTGTTTGTTTATCAGATACAAAGCAACAAAGATATCCTTCCAAACATTTGTCACTATCTCATTTTTCCCATCCAGTTGAGGATGATAAGATGAGCTATGATATAATTGAGTACCCAGACAAGAAAATAATTCCATCCAAAAAATTCCAATGAAAATGGGATCTCTGTCACTTCAAATAATCTTTGGGTTTCCATCTAGCTTTTGAATTGTTTCCATAAATGCAGTAGCAATTGTAATAGCTTTAAATGGATGAGATAATGCACAGAAGTGTGCATACTTGGTAAGTCTATCAACCACCACCATGATGACACTCTTTCCTTCGGAATTGGGTAAACATGTAATAAAATACATTGAAACTTCCTCGCAACGTTGACTTGGAATGGCTAAAGGTTGTAACAGACCCAGGGGTCTTAATTGTCTCCACTTTATTTTGTTGGCAAACCAAACATTCCGCCACAAAATTTTGAATATAATATTTAAGTCCGTCCCAAAAAAATTCCTTCTTGACCCTGTGGTAAGTTTTTAAAAATCCTAAGTGCCCTCCTAAGGGATATGTGTGCAATTCCAAAAGAATATTTTTCTTGAGTAGGGAATTCTTACATAGATATAAGTGATCTTTGTACCATAATGAATCATTTTTCCAACTAAATGTGTCATATGTACTGGGATCTTTGCTACAACTTTTGAACATGAGTGTCCACACTTCTTCGTCATTCTTCCCTTCATCCCTTGCTTCGGTTATCCAATATGGCTTGATAATAGAAATGGCACAAAGCAATGCTTCCACATCCTCATCATTTCTTGAGAGTGCATCTACAACAACATTTTTCTTCCCTTCTCTGTAGAAGATTTCAAAATAATTACTCAACATCTTTGTGACCCATTTTTGTTGCTCTTTTGAAGATAATATTCGTTCCAAAAAGTATATAAGACTATCATGATATGATTTTACCTTGAAGTGTCTTCCCATTAGGTAAGTTCGTCATTGCTTTAGTGCATGTATTATTGTCAACATTTCCTTCTCATAAATAGGTTTTTGTAAATAATTTCCTTTTATTGTACGGCTTTCAAAAAAAATGGGTCTTCATTGTTGCATTAAAACAGCACCAATTCCATTTCCTGAGGAATCACATTTGACAATAAAGGTTTTTGTGAATTCTAGCATAACTAAGATCGGTGCTTGGCATATTGCCTCTTTAATATGTTCAAAGGCCTTAGTTGCTTCTGGAGTCCAAGAAAATGCATTTTTCTTCAATAATGTTGTTAGAGGTGTTTTTACAACAAACTTGTGGTAATACCCTGTCAACCTGAGAAATCCTTGAAGATGCTTTATGGTTGTGGGGATTTTACATTCCTTAATGGCTTTGATTTTGTTAGGGTATACCTTAAAACCCTCATATGACCCAGATATTTTACCTCATGTACTCCAAAGAAACATTTGGAGGTTTTTTCATATAATTGTTTCTCCTCCAATCGTTTGATGAAATATGACCCAAATATTTCACCTCATTTACTCCAAAGAAACATTTGGAGGTTTTTTCATATAATTGTTTCGCCTCCAGTCGTTTGAGCACCCTGTCAACATGTTGAACATGATTCTTCCAATACTTTTTGTAGATTAGTATATCATCAAAAAATACTAACACGGATTTTCTAAGGAAGGGTTTGAAAATGGAATTCATCAAACCTTGAAATGTAGAAGGTGCATTGGTAAGGCCAAAAGGCATGACCAAAAATTCATAATGACCCTCATGAGTTCTAAATGTTTTTTTTGGAATGTCTTCAGTCTTCATTCTAATTTGACGATATCCTGAGCGAAGATCCAACTTGGTGAAGTAATTTGCTCCATTTAATTCATCCAACAATTCATTAATGATAGCTATGGGAAATTTATCTTTAATAGTGAGCTTTTTGAGCTCCCTATAATCTGGAAACATGCACCATGATCCATCCTTCTTATGCACAAATACTACTAGTGTCATGTCTCCCAATTCACAACAATTTTTTTTTTTTTCTACACACATAATTTACTTCACCCAATGGTAATATTAGCTTCTACCTTCGACATTTTTAATAAACTTCTCAATCTTAATGAATACAATGCTCTTTTCTAATACTCCATATAATCATATGGTTACTATATTTTTTTCAACATAGGTCTTCCACCTTTTCATTATTATTAAGAGACAACCTATGTGTTTATATATATATACATATACATACATACATACATACATACATACATACATATATATATATATATATATATATATATATATATATATATATATATATATATATATATCTACGATAGGGTTATATATATATTGCATGTTTATCACATGAGTATGGTATAGAACCATATGATATTAATTCATTTTGTCTTATAACCATCGTATTGTAATTTCGTAAGGGTCCTCATGGCATTCTCACGTTATTTCTTTGTCTTACACAACCATATACATGTTAAGTTTTGTTTTAATATAATGAACTATGGGAATTTACTTTAACTTCTTTCGACATGTGAGAAGATTTCATATGGATCTCTTTGGCATTTGTGAACTGACCTACATTGATTTGTAGTACCTTCGTATCATATGATGTTGACGTATTCTCAGGGTTCCTACCCACAATATTTACGATTCTGTGCTATTGTTGTTCTTCCAAAACCCTTTCGCATACATTTACGTCTTCCTCATTTATGGCAATAACTCTCTGGTATTTATTCTCGTCGGCCTCCACTTGAAATTTCTTGAACTCCCAGCCATGAGTCATCGATCCGTTGTATGGAATTCCGATGCGTGCCACCTGTAGGGTCGAGATGTTTGAGGGTTTCATCCCAACTCATGATACTTATGGTTCACATTCTTCAGCGTAATATTCATTTTATCCTCTGCTGAGCGGTGTTTAGCTCTGGTTCTATGTTCCTGGTGGTTCATACAGTGACCATGCCAACTTCTACGAGCTCTTCCACAACGCAGACTTGCACCTCGTCTCTTTCTCTTGGTAAGACTTCCCTCTACTATTTATTCCATTGTTAGAGTGCGCGTATGTTCTTGGAAGGCCGAGCTCTGGTTTTCTTCAATTTGTATATACATTTTCTTCGTGCTGAATGTAAGTGGGTTTTATATTGTTGGTTCACATACCCTGATAGAGTAATTGGCATTATTAAAATTTTCATTCGAACGCCTATGGGTTATTGCAAAGTTCATTTTGACTCTCTTTTTTAAATTCTATAGACTCATTCGTATCATTCGTTTTGGTTGTCTTATGTTCTGAGTTGTAATAACATGTTGATTTCTTCATGGATACGATTTCTTATGACTTATACCATCTCGTCATGACTGAGGGAAGCATTTCGCTTCGTCCTAAATCGACCTTCCCATCGTCGGCTTTGCGAATGAATTTTATTCAAGGACATGCACAGAGGTAATTTCCTCTCTAGTTTGCATTTGGCTATGTGTACGTTTCCTAAAAATAAAAATCCCTCAGAGTTTAACGCCAAATCGTTAAATTTTATTTTATCAGGCCCCTAGTTATGTTGGCATTTGTATTCGGTCTCACCAGGTAACTATATATTATTTCTCTCAAAGGTATCAAGTCGTTTCCCTTGGAAGTTGCTATAATACGTAGTTAAATTTTGTCGTGGTTTGACTTGTACAGGTATCGTCACATTTTACCTCTGTTCACGATCTCATTTATACGACTATTCGAGTGTTTTAGGTAGTTGGTCTGATTTAGTCTTTTCCCTGGTATATCAGGACCTCGGACTTCCTTGGGAGTCTTGCGAGGGTTTCGGCGTTTACTCCTCATATTCATATCTCACCTGTGTACTATTGGAAATTAACGAGTTTGCCATAGCACTGTTTTTATGACTGATGTGCTCATTTTTACGAGGACTTGTGGACTTTGTTATGGCATTAAACATATATTTTAATTCATATTGTTATTTGTTTTGACTTAGAAATTCGGTTCAGATTTGATTTATAATGAGGACGAGTTTCTCACTGGTTTCTATACCAGGAGTATTTATTTCTAATAGCAATTTTATTATAATAAGTTAAACTGGGGTGACGTATCTCCTTGTAACTTCAGAAATGGTTTCATTGTCTACACATATTGTATCTATGTGCTAGATGTTTATTTTGTGTAATTACACAATTCCTTCTCTTCGATTTTCAATAATTCTCCCCAAGAGCTGAATACTTAATCTCATAGGCTAATATAATTAACTCTTCTCCTTTTTCCATATATAATATGAACATTAAGTTAAGAGCTTGGAATCTTGTAGAAATTTTTATTTGCAGCAGTTAACTGATCTTATACCTGCTTCAGAGTCTACTTTCAGTTTACATAATTGCTTTTACTCCTAGTTTTCCCTTACTATTAATCTATACCCTGTTCATGCACTATCCAAAATACAACACATGTATTTAAAACACATCTACAGGGATAAAATTATATGTGCCATTGATGTGGGTCTTTACATTTGTTCAGGCATATGAAAACTTTATTTAAATTCTGGAAGGGTTTATTATCACTGAAGTACATAGGTGTACATAAGGTTTTTCCCTTAATTTTTTTTCTAGCAAAATCTTTCATTAGCATAGACTATAATAAAATGAGTATCTGATTTAGAACTTCTAAATTTCTTTACACCCTGTACATATATAAAATTTCACCTGTTAAGTTTCATTTTATATTTATGTTCTATGGCATAGGGTTTTAATCTATTAACTGACAGTCTCTTAATGGAATTTACTTTCTAATTTCAAAGTGCTTACCATGCATGTTCACATCAGTCATACAGGAGCATTTGTCAATTATCTTTCTTCCAGTCTATTGTCCATAGTGCAGATATAAAATATATCTATTTACAATTAGCTTTAGCTTGCAGCCTTGTGTTAAATACACCTATTTACATGCAGATTTCTAGAGGAACTTTAATTGTTTTAACACTGTGAAGTCTGCTTTCATGGCATGTTCATATCACTGTAGCCTTTAGTTACATCATCACTGTTATTTAAGTAATTCCTGTATACTGTAGTCAATTATACTTTTACTGGTATAATTTTTATGTCTATAACACATGATATTATTTGATTATATAATTTCCTACAAGGAACAGGTTTAAAGTATGTCTAGTTTCAGTTATATCTATTACATGTGAGGGTATCCTGCTTTCTTTTCCTATATGCAACAATTATTTTATTAATCCAGAAGAAGATTAAAGTTAGACATCTAAATCATCTTTGGGGTAAGATGTATCCTTAGATTTAAACCACATTGGTTTAGAGAATCTGCTGGATTCTCCCCATAGATTTTATTCCTACTATTGTACAGAGCTGAGAGGATTAATTTCTTCTACACACTTCTGTTAAATGTAGGGAATAACAACTCCATGATTTTAATCTAACATAATATCTATAACCATTACCCATATTTCATAATAACATATACTTTAACCATTCATAAAATTTTGAACATACCACTTCTGCAATTGACCAACCTCCCAACCTTAGAGTTCTTCTGTCCTCCAGAACTCACCCCTGAGCTGAGATCATCTCCTAGAACAAACCAACCTCAATCTGTTCTGGAGTAGCTTATTTAAGCTTATGCTCCCCAAAGCATGTTTCTAATTCTGCGTCCAGAATTATAAGATGCTTTTCTTCCTGTTGTTGAGATTGCAACAAGATGAGGAGCTTAGTGGAAAGGAGTCGCCTTCACTAAGTGGGCCCGCAGGGTATTTTTGGCACAAAGTCTATTTTTAGACTATGTCTATTTTTAGACATATGGATCATGTTCTATGAGTTGCAGGATGCTATTTGTGGATGGTTGGTCAAGTCGGAAAAAAATAGATGGAATTCTATTTTTAGACATACTGGGCGGAATCTATTTTTAGATTGCCAGTCTAAAAATAGATATGTCGAATATTATTAGCTCTTAATAATATTTGGACTCTAAACATTATCTTATACTCTTGGAGCACTTCAGTTTGATGCCTGGATGTGGCACATGCAGCTGACAGAAGGAATTTTTCTATTCCTAGGGTTTAGTGGAGCTATTGCATGGTTGACTTCAGTTAGAACTCATGTGACGGAGTTTGGTGGAGTTGATGAGACAGTTAATGGAGTTGTGTTCAGTTTAACTTAGTTGAGCTAGTTGTATCTAGTCTAACTGATTGATACAATTAGTGAGAGTGGTGTGAATTAATTATTAATTAATTCACTAATTATTAAGTCATAAATCAACTAAAGAATACATTAGTTAACTGCAGTGCATGGACAGTTTCAGTGGAGACCAGTGAAGAGGTAGGTGAAAGAGTAGTGTGACTATCAGTTGTGACTATACTGGTGCATGAGATTTGCACACACATTGATTGAGAAACCAATGAGGATTGCGCAGTACATACTGGTGGGATTTGAACCTTGATCTCATGACTATCCATATTGGATTGCGTAGTAGAGGCTGGCTAATAGGTGGAGCAAATTGGAGCATGTGATTTGTATGATCTGAGCTTGTGTAGTGTGTAACAATTGGAGATAGTGTTGAGAGCTTGTGAGGAGTTTGTACTATGATTGTTACATGATCTCTATCATTATAATAAAAATATAGTTGGGGGTTTTCAGCTTTAAGCTTTCCCATAAATACTATGTTTATATGTGTGATTGTTTATGGTTTTAATGTGCGCATGCGATTGTTTATATTTCCGCAAATTGATGATCAATAGTAGAAGAGGTTATGTATTATGCATGAAGCTCAAATAGTGTGTGATCGGGATAATCTCGGTGAATAATTTAACATTTATTCAAATTTCTACACTGTTTGCCTAGGCTTCCTTATTTAGGGACTTTAAAAATTTCTTTATGCTTTTCCAGCTTTTTACCTCTTCCCAACTACTCTCCACATCATTGGGGAAACTTAGATTTTTCCTCAAAAATCTAAATTAGAAATAAATTCTTTCAAGGATTTTTGAAAGATTTTTGGGGAAAGTGTTAGCCTCTTTCCATACCTCATGGATTTGGCAAGTGATCTCAAAATTCTCATTTGGTCAATATGCACAGAATTATTTTATTTATTTTTCATAATTAAATAATTAATTACATCCACACAATACTTATCCAGTGGGGTCCACTCCCCTTTGGATTGAAGTTCAAATTTCTAACTTGAAAGAAAAACATAAAACTAGAGGTGTTACATATTCCCCCTCTAAAAACAAACGATGTCCTCGATGTTGACAACTAACTACTAGAGTTCAATTTGAAAATAGATATGGATATTTTTCCATCATCTCAGCTTCTATTTCCCATGTAGATTCTTCAGCAGTAAAGTGCTTCCATTGCACCTTTACTTTTGCTACTGTTCGGTTCCTCAATTCAATTTCTTCCCGCTCCAATATTTGAAGCGGCTCTGGAAGGAACTCCCCTTCTGGTTCCACCTATATCACATCCCAATCAACAATGTGAGAAGCATCATGCACATATCTTTTTAATAACGAAACATGAAACACATCATGCACTTTAACATGGGGCGGTAAGGCCAGCTTATAAGCCACTGGTCCCACCCTTTCTAACACTTCAAAAGGCCCACAGTATCTAGGAGCCAATTTTGCACAACTTCCAGCATAAAGTGTGCTCTTTTTGGGTTTAATACGCAAGTACACATGATCACCCACTTTGAACTCTCGATGCACCCTCTTTTTATCAGCATAGTTTTTATGTCGATCTTGCGTTGTCTTGATATTTCTTTGTATGTGTTTGACAATCCTTTCCATTTCTTGTAAAGTATCTAGCCCCAACACTAGCTTATCTTCAGGTTGGCTCCAACTTAAAGGAGTACGACACTTCCTTCCATAGAGTGCTTCAAATGGACTCATTTTAATGGAGGATTGATAGCTGTTGTTCTAGGCAAATTCAGCTAAATGCAAGTAGTCCTCCCATTTTGATGGCCTGTCCATCACATACATTCTTAGCATATCCTCTAGAATCTGATTTGTTCTCTATGTTTGACCGTTTTTCTGAGACTGATAGGCAGTACTAAAATTCAGTTTAGTGCCCATGCCCCCAAACAGACCTTTCCAAAAGGTTGTTGTGAACTTAGCATCTCTATCTGAAACAATCATCTTTGGGACCCTGTGTAGCCTTACTATTTCTTTTAGGAACACATCTACTACTTGGGTTGTCCCAAAAGTAGCTTTTACAGGTATGAAGTGTGTAGCCTTTTTTAAGGTGTCTACCACTACCATTACTGATTCATGCTGGTACTTTGTTCTGGGTAACCCAGTTATGAAATCTATAGAAACAATGTCCCATTTCCATTCTGCAATTGGAAAGGGATTTAGAAGACCAGCTGGATGTTGATGCTCAAATTTAACTAATCTACATTCCATGCATCTAGATAAATATTCTACTACATCTTTTTTCATTCCTAGCCAAAACAATTTATTTTTCAAGGCTGTTAACATTTTCTGATATCCAGGATGTTCTGCATATGGATGTTTATGATATTCATCTAGGATCTCTTTTTTCAAGGACTCTACATTGGGGATATACAATCTATTTTTATAGCAGATTAGCCCTTTCTGGTTATGGGTGTACTCAGCCATTTCCTTTTTCTGCATTTTTATTTATAGACTTTCATAATTGGGATCTTGATCTGCTACCCTTTTAACTAGTTCTTCTAAATCAAAACTAGCACTACCCCCAATGCCACTTATGTTTTGGCAAGCATTTCGACTTAGCGCATCAGCAATTTTGTTTTCTTTCCCTTTGATATGTTTTATCTCCATATCAAATTCACTCAGAAAAGACATCCATCTGGCTTGTTGGGCATTCAAATCTGTTTGAGAGAAGAAATATTTGAGACTAATATGATCTGTCATCAATGTAAATTTTTTTCCAAGAAGATAGTGTCGCCACATTTTCAAGGCATGAATTACAGCAGCCAATTCTAGATCATATACACTATAATTCTATTCATGTTTCTTAAGTTTCCTAGATTCATATGCAATAACAGAATTTTCTTGCAACAGTACACCTCCCAATCCCTCTCTACATGCATCAGTACACACAACAAATTCTTTGTCAGGATCTACAATCTTCAGTATAGGGGTTGTAGTGAGTTTTAATTTTAGTTTTTCAAAACTGTTTTGGCATTTTTCAATCCACTCAAATTTGACACCTTTTTTCTGTAATGAAGTTATGGGATATGCTATTGTAGAAAATATTTCCACAAATCTTTGATAATAACCTGCAATTCCCATAAATGATCTCACTGCTGAAACATCAATTGGCACCATCCATTCTCTAATAGCCTTTATTTTCTCAGGGTCAACAGCCAATCCTTGTTCAGAAATAATATGCCCCAAGTACTAAATCTTGTCTTTATAAAATTCACATTTACTGAATTTGGCATAGAACTGGTTTTCCTTCAAAGTCTGCAAAACTATTCTTAAGTGTTCTTGGTGCTCTTCCTCACTTTTTGAATAAACCAGAATATCGTCTATGAACACTAGTACGAATTTATCTAAGTACTTGTTCAAAACGCTATTCATTAAGCACATAAAAGTGGCAAGGGAATTTGTCAACCCAAAAGGTAGGACTACAAATTCGTAGTGACCATACCTGGTTTGAAAAGTTGTTTTACTAATGTCTTCCTCCTTAATTCTGAGTTGGTGATAACTAGTCCTCAGATCAATCTTAGAAAATATAGAAGCCCCTCTTACCTGATCAAAAATTTCATCAATTCTGGGCAATGGGTATCTATTTTTTATTGTCAACTTATTCAGTTGATGGTAGTCAATGCACATTCTAAGGGTTCCATCCTTCTTTTTCACGAACAGCACCGGTGCTCCCCAAGGAGACACACTCGGTCTGATATAACCCTTATCCAACAATTCTTTCAATTGCATTTTCAACTCCATGAGTTCAAGGGGGCTCATCCGATAAGGGGCTCTGGAAACGGGTGTTGCCCCAGGCACCAAATCAATGGAAAAATCAATCTCTCTTTTGGGGGGAAGATGAGGAATCTCATCTGGAAAAACTTCCTTAAACTCTCTTACCACTGGCAGAGTGTCCAGCAGGTTTTCTTCAGGTTGCTGTCCTAATTCTTCAATTTGTACAGCATATACTTGATATCCCTTCCTAGCTATTCTTTTTAATTGCAGAGTTGATATTTGTCTTACAGAAATTGGTTTTGATTTTCCTTTGAGTATAAAGGGTCTCCCTTCCTCATCTATGCAATGCAGAGTTTTATCCCAACAGTTCATCATAGCCTTTCTCTTTTCTAACCAATCCATTCCTATCAGCAAATCGTAGGAGCCTAATGGAAAAATGTTTAAATTTACTTCTGTCTGAAAATCATTTAATTTAATGGCTGTTTGAGGTAACTTATGATTTAATTTTCTCTTGGTGCCAATGGCTAACTGGACCAACCAAGACTGCTGAAATTTTTCAGTCTTGAGATTGCATTTCTATACAACTTGTGGACTAATGTAACTCAAGGAAGCACCCGGATCAATCAAAATTGTAACAGATTAGTCAGAAATCTTACCTTCGATCTTGACCATAGTAGCTTGGTGTTCTGCTTGTCGGTTCTCCAAGGCTACATTGATCGTGGGTATATTCCTTGCTATATCATTTATTGTGGTAGCTTCTCTATCCCTCCTAATCATCTGAATATTTCGGTGTGGACAGTCCCTCAACAGATGAGGTTCTCCGCAGCCCCAACATTTCAAAGGCTCCCACATTTTAATTGTTCCTTCCTTTTTATTATCTCCATCTATTTGTTTTGAACCAACTTGGGACTGAGCAGTTTGACTTTCCTTTGGTTTGTTAAATTTCTTTCGCTAATGATCCCTACCAAAATTCTTCAAGTAAGTTGGTTTCTGTTTCTTTCCTTTGAATTCACCCTTGTTTACCCAGCTTTTTCCATGCTCACCCTTTCCTTTAAACTGTTGGTAGCATAATCTATCTTTCCTCACCACTTCATCCATAGTTTTTGGGTTATCAAACTCTATTTCCTCCTTGTACACCGCAGGTAAATAGTTCAAAAACCTCTGTACTTTTGCCTTATCTTCACGAATATAAGGAACATACCTTAACAAATTGGTAAACTTGGTGACAAACTCATCTATAGTGAGCTATCCCAATCTGAGTTCATGGAACTCCTTTACTTTATCATCATAATAACGTTCGTTCAAATAGCGGTTTTTAAACTTGACCTAGAAATCTTCCCAAGTCACTATTTTTTCATCAATGGCATGGACCATTTTTGTCTCCTCCCACCACAAGGTAGCCTTACCCTGCAACTGGTAGATAGCTAACCTGGCCTTCATATTGCTCTCGTATTCATAGACCTGGAAATATTTAATCATATTCAACAACCATGCCTCAGCATCTTCCTCCTTCTCCCCATCATAGGAGGGAGGCTTAATTTTCCAAAATTCCCCCTGTAATTCCTTTCTCTGTTTAGACTGGTGTCTAGTAGTGTCATCTTCCTCAAAATCATCAAAGAATTTTCCTTTCTTCCTGTTTCCAGAACCTTCACCTTCTTGGTTGTTCCGCAAATTCAGTTCTCTTATGAGCTTTTCCTGCTCCTCACTGGCTAATGATAGCCTATCATTCTGGCTTCTTAACTCATCTATCTCTCGTTGCAACCCATGCAACATAGCCATCAAATGAGCGTTGGGATCTGGCGTGTTATCTTCATCACGCAGATCAACATAAATTTCATCTCCTTCAGCCATTGACTTTTCAGTTCCAGTACCACTGCACACTAAACAAAACAACATCAGTAACAAAAAAAAAAAAAAAAATCCAACAAGAAATCATTTATACAGTGAGCACAACAACAGCCCAGTTTTGCTAACATGAGCTCTGATACCATTTGTCATGTCTCCAAATTCACAACAATTTTTTTTTTCTACACACATAATTTACTTCACCCAATGGTAATATTAGCTTCTGCCTTCGACATTTTTAATAAACTTCTCAATCTTAATGAATACAATGCTCTTTTCTAATACTCCATATAATCATATGGTTACTATATTTTTTTTCAACATAGGTCTTCCACCTTTTCATTATTATTAAGAGACAACCTATGTGTTTATCTATATATATATATCTATATATATATATATATATATATATATATATATACAATAGGGTTATATATATATTGCATGTTTCTGACATGAGTATGGTATAGAACCATATGATATTAATTCATTTTTCCTTATAACCATCATATTATCAATTCGTAAGGGTCCTCATGGCATTCTCACATTATTTCTTGGTCTTACACGACCATATACATGTAAATTTTTGTTTTAATATAATGAACTATGGGCATTTACCCCCTTTTAACTTCTTTCGATGTGTGAGAATATTTCATATGGATCGCTTTGGCATTTGTGAACTGACCTACATTGATTTGTAGTACCTTCGTATCATATGATGTTGACGTATTCTCAGGGTTCCCGCCCACAATATTTACGATTCTGTGTTATTGTTGTTCTTCCCAAACCCCCGCATATGTTTACATCTTCCTCATTTATGGCAATAACTCTCTGGTACTTATTCTCGTTGACCTCCACTTGACATTTCTTGAACTCCCGGCCATGAGTCATCGATCCGTTGTATGGCGTTCCGATGTGTGCCACCTATAGGTTCGAGATGTTTGAGGGTTTCGTCCCGACTCATGATACTTATGGTTCACATTCTTCAGCGTAATATTCATTTGATCCTCTGCTGAACGGTGTTTAGCTCTGGTTCTATGTTCCTGGTGGTTCATACGGTGATCATGCCAACTTCTACGAGCTCTTCCACAACGCAGACTTGCACCTCGTCTCTTTCTCTTGGTAAGACTTACCTCTGCTATTTATTCCATTGTTAGAGTGCGCATATGTTCTTGGAAGGCCGAGCTCTGGTTTTCTTCAATTTGTATATACATTTTCTTCGTGCTGAATGTAAGTGGGTTATATTTTTGGTTCGCATACCCTGATAGAGTAATTGGCATTATTAAAATTTGCATTCGAACGCCTATGGATTATTGCAGAGTTCATTTCGACTCTCTTGTTTACAGTCTATAAACTCATTTGTATCATTCATTTTAGTTGTCTTATGTTCTGAGTTGTAATAACATGTTGATTTGTTCATGGATACGATTTCTTATGACTTATACCTTCTCGTCGTGACTAAGGGAAGCATTTCGCTTCATCCTGATTCGACCTTCCCATTGTCATCTTTGTGAATGAATTTTATTCACGGACATGCATAGAGGTAATTTCCTCTCTGGTTTGCATTTGGCTATGTGTATGTTTCCTAACAATAAAAATCCCTCAGAGTTTAATGCTGAATCATTAAATTTTATTTTATCAGGCCCCTGGTTATGTTGGCGTTTGTATTTGGTCTCACCAGGTAACTGTCTCTTATTTCTCTCAAAGGTACCAAGTCGTTTCCCTTGGAAGTTTCTAGAATACGTAGTTAAATTTTGTCGTGGTTTGACTTGTACAGGTATCGTCACATTTTACCTTTGTTCACGATCTCATTTATACGACTATTCGAGTGTTTCAGGTAGGTGGTCTGATTTAGTCTTTTCCCTGGTATATTAGGACCTCGGACTTCCTTGGGAGTCTTGCGAGGGTTTCGGCATTTACTCCTCATATTCAGATCTCACCTGTGTACTATTGGAAATTAATGAGTTTGCCATAGCACTGTTTTTATGACTGATGTGCTCGTTTTTACGAGGACTTGTGGACTTTGTTATGGCATTAAACATATATTTTAACTCATATTGTTATTTTTTTTTACTTACAATGTCGGTTCAGATTTGATTTATAATGAGGATGAGTTTCTCACTGGTTTCTATACCAGGAGTATTTATTTCTAGTAGCGATTTTTATTATAATAAGTTAAACTGGGGTGACGTATCTCCTTGTAACTTCAGAAATGGTTTCATTGTCTACACATATTGTATCTATGTGCTAGAGGTTTATTTTGTGTAATTACATAGTTCCTTCTCTTTGATTTTCAATAATGCTCCCCAAGAGCTGAATACTTAATTTCATAGGCTAATATAATTAACTCTTCTCCTTTTTCCATATATAATATGAGCATTAAGTTAAGAGCTTGGCATCTTGTAGCAATTTTTATTTGCAGCAGTTAACTGATCTTATACCTGCTTCAAAGTCTACTTTCAGTTTACATAATTTCTTTTACTCCTAGTTTTCCCTTTCTATTAATCTATACCCTGTTCATGCACTATACAAAATAAAACACATGTATTTAAAACACATCTACAGGGATAAAATTATATGTGCCCTTGATGTGTGTCTTTACATTTGTTCAGGCATATGCAAACTTTATTTAAATTCTGGAAGGGTTTATTATCACTGAATTACATAGGTGTACATAAGGTTTTTCCCTTAATTTTTTTTTCTAGCAAAATATTTCATTAGCATAGACTATAATAAAATGAGTATCTGATTTAGAACTTCTAAATCTCTTTACACCCTGTACATATATAAAATTTCACCTGTTAAGTTTCATTTTATATTTATGTTCTATGGCACAGGGTTTTAGTCTATTAACTGACAGTCTCTTAATGGAATTTACTTTCTAATTTCAAAGTGCTTACCATGCATGTTCACATCAGTCATACAGGAGCATTTGTCAATTATCTTTCTTCCAGTCTATTGTCCATAGTGCAGATATAAAATATATCTATTTACAATTAGCTTTAGCTTGCAGCCTTGTGTTAAATACACCTATTTACATGCAGATTTCTAGAGGAACTTTAATTGTTTTAACACTGTGAAGTCTGCTTTCATGGCATGTTCATATCACTGTAGCCTTTAGTTACATCATCACTGTTATTTAAGTAATTCCTGTATACTATAGTCAATTATACTTTTACTGGTATAATTTTTCTGTCTATAACACATGATCTTATTTTATTATATCATTTCCTATAGGGAACAGGTCTAAAGTATGTCTATTTTGAGTTATATTTGTTACATGTGAGGGTATCCTGCTTTCTTTTCCTATATGCAATAGTTATTTTATTAATCTAGAAGCAGATTAAAGTTAGACATATAAATCATCTTTTGGGTAAGATGTATCCTCAGATTTAAACCACATTAGTTTAGAGACTCTACTGGATTCTCCCCACAGATTTTATTCCTACTACTGTACGGAGCTGAGAGGATTAATTTCTTCTACACACTTCTGTTAAATATAGGGAATAACAACTCCACGATTTTAATCTAACATAATATCTATAACCATTACCCATATTGCACAATAACAGATACTTTAACCATTCATAAAATTTTGAACATACCACTTCTGCAATTGACCAACCTCCCAACCTTAGAGTTCTTCTGTCCTCCAGAACTCACCCCTGAGCTGAGATCATCTCCTAGAAGAGACCAACCTCAATCTGTTCTGGAGTAGCTTATTTAAGCTTATGCTCCCCAAATCCTGTTTCTAATTCTACGTCTAGAATTACAAGATGTTTTTCTTCATGTTTGCCTAGGCTTCCCTTATTTAGGGACTTTAAAGTTGCTTTCTTCTTTTCCAGCTTTTTGCCTCTTCCCAACTACTCTCCACATCATTGGGGAAACTTAGATTTTTCCTCAAAAATCTAAATTAGAAATAAATTCTTTCAAGGATTTTTGAAAGATTTTTTGGGAAATTCTTAGCCTCTTTCCATACCTCATGGATTTGGCAAGTCATCTCAAAATTCTCATTTGGTCAATATGCACATAATTATTTTATTATTTTTCATAATTACATAATTAATTACATCCACACAATACTTATCCAGTGGGGTCCACTCCCCCTTGGATTTAAGTTCAAATGTCTAACTTGAAAAAAAAGCATAAAACTAGGGGTGTTACAACTGAAGCAGACAAAGAAATTTGACTAGGTTGAATTATACCGACCTCTAGCATTTCTGCAAGCATGCGTTCAATTTCACTCTTTTGGGAATAGGGATATTTGTAAGGCCTGATGTTTAGGGGAACACTTCCTAGAATAAAATGAATAACATGATCGTGATATAGAATAGGTGGGAGGTCATTGGGAGTCTCAAATGCCTTGGAATGATTGTCCAATACTTTTTGGAGATCTAGAGAAATAGATTATTTCAATGTTTGAACCTCTAGTGAGAATAATTGTGTAATTACGCCCTATTTTTCTTTCTTTAGAAGCTTTGTCATGTCATTATATATTATTATCTTTCTTTTATTATCTTTGATTCCCCTTAATTCAACTTCATTTCCTTCCCAAAATAATTTTAAGAAACGTTCTTTAAAATTAAAATCTATCGTACCCAAAGATTGTAACCATTTGACTCATACTACAATATCAGCACCACCCATTGGAATAGAAAGCATTGGACTATTCAATACATAGTCCCACATGGTTAGCTTGATATTATGCCACTTTCCAGAGAAATTTATAGTTCCTCCATTTGAAACCATCACTTAACACTCTAGTGTTGGATACAAGAAGAAATTCAATTCCTTGGCTATCTTACAATGAATAAAATTATGGGTACTACCTAAATCAATCAGCAATATTACCTTTTTTTCTTGATATGTCCTTCTATCTTGAGAGATTGAGGAGTGGTAATTCCTACCAATGCTTTACAAGATATGGTCAGATTCATTTCTTCTTTCTCTAGGGTTGGTTCCTCATGTATATCCTCTTCTTTTGACATTTCTTGTTCCTTTTCTTCTTCCTCTTCCCAATCTATGTAGAATAATATCTTCTCAGCACACTTATGACCTTTAGTGTATTTACTATCACAACTATAACAAAGCCCTTTTTTTCTTTTTTCTTCCAATTATTGTGGTATCAACCTTGTAGGTTGTGTAAGGCTAGGAGAAGCAACACTTCCATCCTTATAGTTGTGAGTGATAAACTTCCTTGTTACCATAATTTTTCTTTCAACTTGTATTTCCACCCTGAATGCCTTCTCCAATGAATCAAGTTCCCAAAGGCGAATCTAATGTTGGATTTTATCCTTTAAAGTCCCTATGAAGACATCAGTCTTATGTTCCTCTATAATATCATTTACCCTTATATTCAATTTTTGGAAGTCCTCAATGTGCTCTGCCATTGAACCCTTTTGTTTGAGATTTATCAATTTGCTAAAGAAGGTGTTGCTCTTTGTATCCTCATAATGTGCTATCATTTCCTTTGTAAAAATATACCAAGTGACAAGTGGTTGATGAGAAGCAAATCCATTGATTCCATACAAATGGATTGGGTTCTAAATATAAAGTTTCAATGCATACCTTTTGTGTGTGTTGCACATTATGGAGATCAAAATATTGCTCCATCTGTAGTATCCATGTTACCAGATCCTTGCCATCAAAATTCCTCATATCAATATTTGGAATATGGTGGGTCTTCAATATAAAGTTAGAGGCTATGAAATCATGATTAAAAAAAATTTTGTTCTCATCATGTTTTTCATCTAATACCTTTTCACCATTAGGAATCATTTCTTGGAGCAACTTTCTCATACCTTCCTTCAAACCTTCCATGTCTTCTTTTAAACCTTCCATGTATGTTTTTAATCCATCCTTAAAATATTCCATGTTGTATTTCATTTTTTTTTCTATACCATCCATCTTAGTTTCAATACCATTCTTCAAACCATCTATCTTAGCTTCCATTGCATTTTCAGTTACTCTTTGCGAGAGTGAAAATTGTTGCACTTGGTCTCGTAATTTTAATATATCATATTGCAATTCTTCCTCTTCATAAGTCATAGTATATATTTCTAAGGGATTGATGGATGTGGAATTATTTTTCTTGAGAAAAAATTTAGAATCCATTATTTATATATCTACTTCAATATGCCCTTGGAATCACTTCAAACTGATTTTTCAAACAAAAGTTGTGCAATTTAAAAAAAAAATACACACATTTTTTCTTTCTTCTAGGAGCTCAATATTTCAACGGTTGTATCTCTGTAATTTTGGATCTCCAGGGTCTGAATTTTGGTCTTGTTGTATTACTTTGAATATTCTTTCAAATACCACAAGTTAGACCAATGTTGGATTTTTCAATATAGAGTTATGTCAAATCTCCCACGATGACCTGATTATAGACTAATTTAGTAGAGTGAAGTTGTAAGGGATGCTACATATCACTGTTTAAACATTTGGTCATAAAATTTCTACACGAACAACTACAGTCAGTGCACTTTCATTCACTTTTTACAAAATTCAAATATCATTCATGAAACGGAATTTATGACAATTTTCCCTAGGTCAGTTGTTTGAGATGCAATTCTAGAACCTGCAAAAATTGTAACTTCCTTAGATCATATCTCTACAAACATAGCGAACCCAGATCTGAAATTCGTAGAGGAGGTTCATAAATATTTCGGCTCCACCTGGTTGAAATTTTAGCTTATGAATCTTCGTTGAAAAAAATTTATAGCAAAAATTCCAATATGGTTTGTTTGAAGAAGCAAAACCCTAGAATCCAAAGCTATGATACCAAATGTATTCAACCAGCTCACAAAATAGAAGAAAATATAGATCAACGACTTAGAAATTATCCACTTTGAGAGGGAAACCTCATTTACATTACATAAATGAACAATTCTTGGATGATAAAAATGATAAGACATCATTTCTATATATAGGAATCTAAGGGGTCATAATATAATCAGAGCCTACATAAAAATAATAATGTAAGGGCACAACAATAACAATAGTGTGATTCTATGGGACACCATAATAAAAATATGGGGACTACATGCGCACAAAAATAAAAATAAGGGGGCTACACTAATAATAATAATAATAAGGGGATACACTGGTATTATAGGGACCTAACATTAAGTCAAGGCTCATACTGAAGCAACACCTCTATGTGTTCTTCATGTTCACAGCACTCTCATTTCACTTGGCATCGGCATATATCTCCAGTCACAGCACTATCTCAATCCATGACTGACTATATCATGAATGGATACCAATACCAACTTTGTCGTATCTCAATATGCATGTCTAGGCTCTATCTAGCTTAGGGTATGCACTGAAAAGAAAGGATCCATTTGGCTTCTTGTTCTATCAAATATGAATCTGAAGAGGAGTATCTCAATTGCTTCAGTGTAATTTTTCATGCCAAGTCTCCCACAACATACTTCCCTTTACAAGGAAGTCCTCATCATCTCTTTATTATACTTATAATCTCAAGAAGTGGACCACCTAAGCTCAGAGGTAAAATCCATCTTCAACCTTGAAGAGAGGTTGGAGTCTACATCATATGACCATCAATCCAAGTATACCAAGCCTAAGGGACTTGCTAGAGTTCATATTAGGAATTCTTCAATCTGCAATCATGATTCTCTTTCTCATCTACCTCAAAGCCCTAAGGTAGATCCAAGTATGTTTCTTCCTTAAGTACATATTGCATCTAGAAATAGGAGCTACGATATCATTATAATCCTCTCTCTGAGAATGATGTTCCTTGTCACTCTTGAACTTTCTATCACAGAAGCATCTGACACTACATCATCTTGTCATCTAAAAATGTCCTTTTATGAAGGACATATTGTTCTCAGAGATTTCTTATCTCATAGCATATCGTTTCATCATTACATAACAGTCTAATCCTCTTTTAGTCATATTCATCAACCTGGGAGACTATGATCCTTCCTTCGAGTTATGGGCTCATATCCATTGCTACTCTAATCATGTGGTGGATCTACATCCTCCTCAATCTCAATATTGAGGACTTTTTCCTCACATCCATCAGATGTACCTGTTGACCCCAAAACAAGAGAAAAAGTAAAATAAATAAGCATAAAGAAAGTGTACTTGATGATGAGGAATGATTGTCTTTCTTATATAGATATGAGAGTGGCTCCTTATTTTTCCTGCACCAACACCCTCTTGGATTCAACTCTTCCTACATTACTCTGCATCTTGATGGCACTCGAGATGGATCTGCTTTCCTTTATCATATCCTAATCCAAGGAGTTTGTGAAATAATCATTCAAATACTCATGCAGGAAGAATAAATAGTAGTCTAAGAAAATCAATCAAACAAGAAATAACATAAGACTTGAAAGTGCTTATCTTTAATGAGGATTGTATGAAGCTATCAACTCCCTCTTGATCCTTCCTCCTTCTTAGCCATGAGGCACCACTTTCAATTCTTCCTCTTGAACAACAATGGTATCCTTAATCTCCTTCATTGGAATCAAATCCAAATTATCAATATTCAAGACGACCATTTGATTTTCATCACATCATCTCCTATTGGGATATAGGCCCATCTAGGGTTTCTCTGAATTTGACATGTGTACTTGCATAACGCAATAGCTTCTCACTGATCATATCATATCTATGATTCCAATGTTATAGAACATAAGACTATTTCCATATCCAAGGCCACTCCAAGGGTTTATCTCAAACCCTAACCTTTATTTGACAAAGGCTCCAAAGGGTTTCCTTCAAACCCTAGCATTCTTTTAGGTCTCCAACATCTTCATATATTTCACTCTATTTTATCACAAATGTCTTCACAAGGGTGAATCCAATGAATTTTATTCATCCTAGCTCTAATACCATGTTAATTTTAGGGCTAAATAATTCTTTGTTGTAGATAAATGCATTTTCAAAAAAAAAATCAACATTTTTGCTTTTCATTCACCCCATAACATCATAGCATCATAAGAAATTATATAGAGAGAACATTAACAATGCAACGAAACTGTAAGGAACATTAGAAGAAAATCATACACAATAGGGACACCAAGGAAAAACACCACAAGGAAAAACCCGTAATAATTTCTTCTTCTTTTATTAGATTATATTCATCAAATTTTCAGTTTAGATACGAAATAGAATAAGAATGAGACACAAGTCTTTTGAAATTAATCACATTAGGCCTCTTAGGTCCAACTTTGGATCACACAAGATCCTCATGATATGGCGGCAGAAAAATCTACTATAGGGACATTCATTAGCCCTATAAATCTACCCAAGAGAGAAGCCTCCATATCACTGTTAAGGATAACAAATATTGTTTCCAAGCATAATTGTCACAAGATCAAGTGACATTATCACTGCCATACATAAGCATAGACATCCCTATCATATCTCATTATCGAGAGCATAGGAATTACTATCATGTCATTTTCATACATCATAAGAGTCACTGTCATCCAATATTATCATAAGCACATGTATCACTACCCCAAACATCATTGTCTCAAGTAAAAGGATATTTTCCCGAGCATGAATGTAAATATCATTGCCATACATCTCTGTCAAGAGATCAAATATCGCTCTTGAAAACGACATGATTCTACCCTTTGTTACATTTTTTTCTCTACACAAGTCCCTGAATTTTCGGCCCTAGTTAGAGCATCATATGGCAGCTATAGAACATCTTTCTTACATAGCCAAACAACCCTTAAAATATAGTGATTTCTCTTTAGATAAATTCAGCCTTTCATCAGTTATATTTTTGGCCTTACGACACTCCATAACATAGACTTGACCTACCTATAATCAACTAAAACGCCAGTGGCCTTGACACGAAGATAGTTTGCTCATACTCATCCCTTTCCCATAGGTCATGAGGACTCCTTAAAGGGTCTCAATTGTTGGAAATACTGAGAGGGGGGTGAATTAGTTTTTCTTATCAATTAGCACTTTATTAATCTTTTTCAAAGCATTAGTTAGTCTTCAGTTATTATTATTGTTGTTCAGTAAGGGCAGTAAACAACAATGCAAAAATAGAGATAGTAGGCACAATATTTTTAGGTGGAAAACCCCCTCAGGGTCAAAAACCATTGAACGCTTTTATAATAAGTTATTTAATCTACGGCCCCAAATGAAAAGAAAGCTACAACTTCCTAAAACTCTAGAAAATAATTCTTCTCCAACTCCCACTAAAATGATGCCCCAACGCCCTGGTTTTAACAACAGTCATCTAAAAGGATGCCCCAACACCCAAGTGAGCCACAACTCACCCTAGCGCCACCCTACCACCCTGAAATGTTTATAGGATCCAACCTGAAGGTGACTTCATTCACCAACCTAGCACCACCCTACCACCCTATAAGACAAAAATTAAAATTAAATGTGGAATCTCGTACCATGGACAATGATCCACATTACAATAATATTTTTAATGAGTTTTCTTTGACTTACCAACAAATCTAGTACCTAAACCATTTTCCCGGTGAACCAAGAAACCTTGTCCCAACTACAAACCAAATCCCATTTCCTAAACAAATTTTCCTTCTTCAACTCTAGGCAATGAAAAAGACTCTTTACAAAGGTTGGGTTCCAAAATCCAGGAAAATGGCCCAATTACAATGATGTCCAAATCTGGGATAGACTCTTTACAATCTGTATACAATAGTGTTGTACTGATTTGTTCTTGTATTGTTGTCACTGCTTCTGACTTCAATTTGTTATTTTTCACTAATACCTTTTCTTTATTTCTTGTGTGATGTTTCTTAAGCGGCTCTTCCTAAGGATATGCTTTTAACTTTGGGTTTCTTGAGCTAATTTTTACCTGCAAGAAAAGATAGTGCTAAGTGAAACCCAATACCCAAAGGAGAATAAAACATTTAATCCATTAACCAAAGCACATACGTTTGCCTACAATAGATATTTAGTGAAACAATTCTAGAATGATTGTAATAATAATAATATTGCAACAACAAACATGAACATACATGAGATACTTAACCTGGACTTCCACCTATACCTTGCTCGATGCCACCAAGAGCTTCAGAATTTATCACAAATTTCAACACACTTAAACCATCTTGAACCCTTTTCCACCTCTACAACGTGATGACCTTGGACAGTATAAAAATATAAACTAAAGAGACCTACTATGAACCCTTAATTTACCTATAAACTAACCCTAACACAGTCCTAAAATACACCCTTATACAAACATAAATTCTTGGGACAGGCCACATACAACCTTAAGACAAATGTTCTCAAAAGACCTAAAAAATCCAAAATAATCAAAACAGTTTTGAGACCTTGAACATACATGAATATTTGACAACTTTTACTAGGTTCTGAACTTAAATTAATTAGAAAACAAAAATTCTGGTTCTGAATTTTCTGAATTAGAGGAATTAATTAACAGGTCTGAAATTTTGAAGTATTACCTTGAAAAGATACCTGGGAAGCATGGTTATGAACTCATTCTTACTTGATAATACACACATATTTGACCTCCACAAATTTAAATCCAAAAGGTGATTATGAAATGTTTCACTTACTGAAACAAGTACTTACTTGTTGTTTCATAAGTCACAGGTCCGAGACTACTCCTATTTGGTTCCTTTTGCAACCTTATACAAATTTATGGAACAACCCTCAACATGCTTATGAAGGACCTAAACTAAGCCCTAACTAGACTAGAACTGAACCTAAAGAGATAAACAAGATTTTTTTTGTGACATATCCAAAGGAGGATGTTGATTTGACCGGTAGTTAATTCTTTAAAACCTTCATTGCTTTTTTAATAGAATAAACCAACCCAAAAAATCCTTTGAGTAGAGCTTCAATCTTTCACTCCTCCTATTGTAAAAAACTCAACCTTAAACCCAAAAACCCTCCTACAGATCCAGTGTTAGCCGCCTCAGGGTAGTCCGCAAAAATTCTGGATTTTAACTTCTAAGAATATTTCATTCCATGCACACCTTTGAGGAGGATATAAGGGTATTTTTTTCTAGAGATGTTATGGATTGATAGATTCTTAAATAAGTGAGCGTTTGAGGCTTAGAATGGGTTCCATAGGTGTCCATTAGAGGAGGCGTCACTAGGAATTAAGGAATTAAAATTTTATATCAAATGTGCTTTGTAAACAAAGCTAAGGAGGCCGATGGCCTTGAGGGGTATAGTGATGTAAAGGATTAATAATGTCTTCTTTTAATATTATACGATGATGAAATATAATAAACAACTTTCTTACAAGATGTTTAATGGTCAAATATAACTGAATTTGAGCCATGTCATCATCTCATGGGGTTTTAAAACAATGTTTATTTTTAATTTATTTTAATATTTTTTATTAATTTGTTTGTTTAATCCTTAAGGAATTAATGTACTAACTCCTTTTTGGTGTGCTTGTAGGTGACACATGAGTGTATTAAGTCAATGATTGATTTATTGTCTTTGATTCTTGAAGTTATTCAATTTATACGTGTTGATATTACAGTGAGAATCTATGTCATATATTAACAACCATTGGTGAATAAGGTGTCATGTCTCTACCCCCTGGGGTTTTAACCCACAAAACTGGGTCTTCAACTTTAAACTCAATTTTCTCTCAAACCAAAAGGAACCACGGGGCATACCATATATCAACGAAAACATCTCGTCAAGGATAATCTATAGAGATAGATCTTGACACAATATTCCATGAATTTCCATGTAACATTTTCCATAGATGATCACGGTAGCTCCTGGTGCTTCTTGGGTTGACATCAATGACAACCACCTAATAACGATCTCTCTCTTTGTCATTGATGGAAACACAAGTACTCCCCCTGTGATCATAACTACCCTTGAAATCATGCTACTAACCTTCCTCGTGTTTTCTCTCTCCCTTTGACATCAATGAAAAAGGGTAACTCCCCTGACAACCTACCTCTCATTTGGACCTGTAACCTACATTAACTCACCCTTTCTAAATGACAAGATAAATTAATAATCTAATGGGAACTTGGGAGAATCCCAAGCTTTTGGCGAAGATACTTAAATGCCTCATGTAGTAAAGGTTTGGTAAATATGTATTCAACCTTGATGTTTTTTCTTGGAAACCTATTCCCTAAAAAAATGGTACTTGATCATAATGTGTTTCATTTTTTAATCCATCACAGGATTCTTAGAGATACTGATGGCATTGGTGTTATCATAGAATATTGGAATTGGTTCATCAAACTTCACTTGAAAATCATGCAAGTTTTGTTTCATCCAGAGGACTTAGGTACAACAAGTTGTTGTCGCCATGTATTTTTCTTCCGCTATGGATAATGAGATTGAAGATATATTGCGTCTTGCTCAACCATGAAATAAAACAAACACCTAGATAGAAGGTTGTTCCACTAGTGCTCTTACGATCATCAACACTTCCTTCCCAATCTGCATCGGTATAAGCTTCGATGGTTAGCTCATTTCCTTTAGGATACTATAGTCCATATTTTGTTGTTCCCTTAAGATATCAAAAATTCCTTTTTACCGCAATGACATGGGATTCCTTCAGTGTTTCTTGGAATATTGCAACTTTCCCAACTTCTGGCATCACATCTGGCCTAGAAGCTATTACATATAGAATACTACCAATCATAGATCCGTACAGCCTTTGATCTGCATCTTTGGATGAATCATCGATGCTCAACTTGCAACCTGTCTTATTTGAAATGATTTTTCTTAATGCTTTCTTGACATACTATGCTTCATATGAACTAATATTTTTTATTCTATCTATCTGTATGGATTAACTTTTCTCACTACTAAAACTATTCATAATATTCCTTTATGTCACCTTGTCAATGATTGATTTTCAAATGTGCCACTACTGTTGCTTAGACTCCCCCTCTTCAATATGCAGGGAGTCATTATGTTGGATTCTTCAAAATAATGTACCACCCAACTCTTTGACTGGATCATCCTAAACCTGTTATTGTCTAATGTACTTTTTTCTACCTCAAGGTATTTTGCCTTTATAAAGCTTGAATGCATTACTGTTGAAACTCTCTTATTTTCTTGATCTTCTTGGATTTGTTGTCATTTTATGTACTTGATGTTAGGGTTGTCTTGCATGGAGGACTCCATCTTGTATCTGCAGTCTCGAGATATGTTCCCATAGTTATGGCATTTGTAACATTCATACGATGTAAAATTCCTACTATCAAAGTCGTGGTGAAACCTGTTTTGTGATCCTGCAAACCTGCTTCTAGGATACCTACTTCTAGGGCTTTGATTCCATTGATAATATCTTTGATAATTGTACCTGTTATAAGTTTGGAAATCCCTAGCCACATGTCCAAATTTAACACATGAAAAACAATAACCATTAAAATAATTTGTGTGTTTGAATGAGTCATCTTGTATAAATGGTCTTGTGTATTCATTCCTTCTTAGATGAGGATGTTGGGATATTTCGACACATAGGAAATAGTTAAGAATAACTTAGTCTAGTGTAGAATTAGGTAAAGTGTGTTTCTTTACCATGCACATTTGTAACTTATAATCTGACGGTCATGATTTGTAGTGATCCGATGGTTATCTCTCACCTCGGTATTAACAGCACTTGATCTGTGGCTTAACACCCGATTGGTCCATGATCTCTATTTAAAGAGCATGGAGGGTCATTTGTTCAGTAACCTTTTATGAGAGAAACATATGTAAATTTTTTTTTATATTAATAAACTCCTTGAAGTGGCGGCGTTGGCTCAGGGCGTGGACTGTTTCCCTCTTTCAGGGTTTTAACCATGTGATTACACTGGTGTACTGATTTGTGATCTGTTTGTGAGCGGTGAAATTTGGTTCTTGATCTATGGAACTTACCCTATAAATTCCTACATGGTATCAGAGCTATTTTGAGAGCCACATCCATTGTTGATAAAAATCCGAAGCCAGTTTGACTACATGCGAATGTCGTTTTGTAGATATACTATTTCTGAACATTTTTGGGCTTGGAGAACTGCTCGGTTGTGTCCGGAGCGTCTGTTATAGTGAGGAATGCCTTTTGTTTCATGCAAAAAGGTTTTTGGCTGCCCAAGTTATGTCAGTTTAGATCTGGAGGTATAAAGCATCTATTCTGCAGTTATATTTGTTAATAGTTCTGCTTATTTCAGTTTATTTCTGTTCATTTTTGGTATTAAGGTTTTATTTATTTTTTGAATCTATACCCTCTTCTCTATGTATGCTCTTTATTGTGCACTCCGTACGATCTCGGCAAATCAGAAACAGGAAAAAGGGATTTGTTTTGCTACGTATGCTCTTTCCCTGCGTCTTTGTGCGATCTTGGGAAATCAGAAATAGTGAAAAAAGTGATAGTTTCCGGTAAGGCTAACTGAAAATCTAACATTCTGCCGCAAGGCTTTGCATTTCATTTTTTTGTTTCTCTTTTTTGTGTTTTTTTGTGCAGGAAAAGGCACGCACACCGAAGAGTTTAAAAAAAAAAAACCCTTCCTCCTTTCATACAATAACGTGATCCTTTTACTATCTCACTTGGTGAGGGGTTAGTTTATGAGAATAGAGGTCTTGGGTTCAAGTCTCCTTCTCAAGATTCTTTTGTAAAAGAATTTTGTTCAAAGGGGCGGATTTTTTTTTTTTTTTAAAACCGCACTTCATCCCGTTCCCGTAACTATTCGGCATCTTCAACTCAAATTTTTCAAAAGGCATAACTTCTTCATCCGGAAACCGTTTTTCGAGCTGTTTTTTTTAAACAACCTAATTTTTTTAGATCTTTCCATTTGAGTAGTTAGTTTTAGCTTTTCTCAGATTCAATTTTTTTTTTTAAATGGAAAGTGCATGCCCGGTTATTCTTAATAGTACCAGTTATTTCCAATGGCTACCTCACATGGTATATATACTTAGAAGTAAAGGGCTTTATAGAATAGCCACAGGTCAAGAAATTATACCTTCCGATGATGATAAAGTTCCTAAATGGGAAAATAAAGAAGATCAAGCACGAGGGTTGATAGGAATGTCCATTGCTCAAGATCTTCGATTTCACATCCTTGACATTGACACCCCTGATAAAGCCCTAAAAAAGCTAAATAATGTTTTTGGCATTCAAAATCAAATCAAGGCCCACCACCTTGAAAATGAGTTGCTTACTTTGGACCCTAATAATTTCTCCTCTATTGAAGACTTTTTGTCCAAATTCAAGACCCTTAGACTTATTTTAGAAGGTTGTAAGGTCAAAAAGGAAGATGGTAGCCTCATCTATTGCATTCTTGCTAAGCTTGGCCCTACATACTCTATATTTTTTTCTGCCTTCCATTCCACTAGAGAAGCCATCATCTCTTCTGGAACCACCTACAAGAATCCCTCTTTTGATTCCTTTTGTGATTCTTTGATAAGAGAGCAATAAAAACTCTTACACCTTGGTCTTATCACTCCTAGAAATGCTTCTAAGAAAGCCTTAGCAACCCAACAGCAACCATATCAAAAGAATCCCAAGAAGCAGTATCCTAAAAAGTATGGTCCTAAACCAAACAAGGGTCCCAAGAAATTTTAGTCACAAATTGAAAAATCAAATCACCAAAATGATAAGGAAAATAAAAACAAAGGGAAGAAGACAGATAGACATTGCAACTTTTGCAATCGTGATGGCCATATAGAGTCCAAATGTTTTGAGAATATGGAAGCCTTAGAAGCAGCAATGAAGAAGCACAACATCAATTTGGAGCACTCTTCACCTTCATCTTCAGGCATGGCACTTTCTGCTTGTGGTTGTCAAGCATCAAGATCTGGTTATGCATTAAATGTATCTTCCTCTTCTCCTTCTCATGAGTGGCTCATTGATTCTGGAGCTTCTTATCACATGGCCAAAAATAAAGCCATGTTTTCTTCTTTAAATGATTGTAACACCAAACATATTTATGTTGGTGATGATAGATCTCTTAGTGTTGCAGGATCTGGAACCATTCATCTCGATAATGGTCAGTTTAATGATGTACTATGTGTTCCTACCTTGTCATGCAACCTTCTCTCTGTTTATCAAATAACTCATTCAGGTGAAGGGAAAATAGTAGAATTCTCACCTCATGATGTTGTAATAAAATACCTCAAAGATCCTAAACATATTTTAGCTACTGGCATTGCTGATGATTCCACAAGGTTGTATAAGTTTGACAACTTTGGGTCATCATCTCTTCCCTCGGTTTTTGTTGCTCATAATGATGATGTGAGCAAACTTTGGCATGAGCAATTTGGTCACTTAAACTATCGCTCTCTTCAAACTCTATGTAAGGAAAATATGGTGACGGGCCTTCCTATGGTATCTTGCCGAGATGGTGTTTGCTCCGGATGTGTACTCGAAAAACATCATCAGGATAGTTTTGACAAACGTGCCTCTTGGCACGCTTCAGCCCCTTTGCAGCTTGTGCACAGTGATTTATGTGGTCCACTTCTTGTTGTTTCTTTCTCTGGTTGCAAGTACTTCTTAACTTTCATTGATGATTTTTCCAAACGCACTTGGGTATATTTCTTAAAACTCAAGAGTGAAGTTTTTAACATGTTCTTGGCCTTTAAGGCCTTTGTTGAGAAACAATCTGGACATCAAATTCTTAAGTTAAGATCAGACAATGGCAGAGAATATGTTAACAACAAATTTATCAACTTATGCACTGAGCATGGCATTCAATTGCAACATACTGTTCCATATACTCCACAACAAAATGGTGTAGCTGAAAGGAAGAATCGCACCTTAAAAGAAATGGCTAATTGTATGCTTCAATTTAAAGGACTTGGTCTCAATTTTTGGGCAGAAGCCATTAACTGTGCAAATTACATAGTAAATCGCACTCCTACTAAGGTTTTAAAGAATATAACTCCAAAAGAAGCTTGGAGCTCAATCAAACCAAATGTAAGTCACTTTCGTGTTTTTGGAAGTGATGCTTGGGCCCATATTCCAGATGCGAAACATAAAGCCTTAGAACCTAAGAGTGAAAAATGTATTTTTGTTGGATATTCTGAAGATGTCAAAGGATATAGACTTCTTCAACCAAAATCCAAAAATATAATCATTAGAAGAGATTTAAAGTTTGATGAAAATATATCGGCCTGCGAGCCTAGTTCGGTGGGTGTGCCACCTTTGGCCTGTGAGCCTGATTCGGCATATGTGCCACCTCTCTCTCTCTCTTATATTTTTAATATCATTCCTTCTAGTTCAGATGAT
Organism: Pinus albicaulis; assembly: GCA_034641835.2. Lineage (NCBI taxonomy): Eukaryota > Viridiplantae > Streptophyta > Pinopsida > Pinales > Pinaceae > Pinus > Pinus albicaulis. Next base: position 1,548,078,821 of record CM076578.1, on the reverse strand, counting down.
GACAGCGAGGATGACAATCCTCCTCCAACTCATGAAATTTTTCCTTATACTCCACCACTTCCAAGATGGGTCTGCTCTACTCGGGATGCAGCAGGTTCTCTTGCAGGTGACCCTGTCGATCGATGGCATACACGTTCTCAGTTCAAAAGAGCTTCTTCCTTATTGGCTCAAGTTCCAGAAAAACTTGATCCAAAAACCTTTGAAGAAGCCTCTGATCATCCAGATTGGGATGAAGCTATGAATGAAGAGTATCATTCCTTATTGGCAAACAATACTTGGGATCTTGTTCCTCTTCCAAAAGGAAGAAAACTTGTCAGATGCAGATGGGTTTACAAAACAAAGTTTGGACCAGAAGGAAAAGTGGATAGACATAAAGCTCGTCTTGTCGCTAAAGGTTTTTCACAATTTGAAGGCATTGAATATACTGAAACCTTCTCCCCTATTGCCAAAATGAATTCTATCCGCCTTGTTCTTTCCCTTGTTGCCTCCTTTAAATGGGAAGTCCATCAGATGGATGTTAAATCTGCCTTCTTACATGGAGATTTGCATGAAGAAATATACATGGAACAACCCCCTGACTTTATCTAAAAATACTCCAGCCTTGTTTGTCACCTTAGGAAGTCTCTTTATGGTCTCAAACAAGCTCCTCGGGCTTGGTATGCCAAAATGGATAGATTTCTCTTAGATAATGGCTTTTCTAGGTGTCATTCTGACAACACTGTCTACACCAAGAAAGTGGGTAATTCCTTCACCATCCTTGCTATTTATGTTGATGATCTTATCCTTACTGGTAGTGATCCAAACCATATAAACCATGTGAATTCTAGCCTCAAAAAGAAGTTTGAAATGACAGACTTAGGACACTTGCATTATTTCCTTGGTCTTCAAGTCTTGCAATCCAAGGAAGGCATTACCCTCTCTCAGTCCAAGTATGCATGTGATCTTCTACACCACTTTCACATGGAAGACTATAAGCCTGCCCCTTCTCCCTTTGAGTCTGGAGTCGAGCTTTCAGTAAACTGTACTACCCCTGAAGTTGATGCTACCTTATACCGTCAACTTGTTGGTAAAATTTTGTATCTAACCCATACCTGTCCTGACCTTTCCTTTTTCGTTGGTCTTGTCGCTCGGTTTATGCACCAACCTCATGAAAGTAATTGGAAAGCAGCTAAAATAATACTTCGATATATTTGAGGTACATTTCAATTCGGGATTCATTATAGTGAAGGAGCATCTCCCTTGTTGATTGGTTTCATTGATTCTGATTGGGCTAGTGACCCTGATGATCGGAAGTCCACCGCAGGATATGTATTCACTCTTGGTTCAGGACCTATTACTTGGTCTTGTAAGAAACAAAGTGCCATCACCCTTTCTTCAGCAGAAGAAAAGTATCATGGTGCAATTGAAGCCAGCAAGGAAGCCATGTGGCTTCGTCAGATCCTGTCTGAATTTGGTCTTCATCAGTAGCATCCAACCACACTTTGGTGTGATAATCAGAGTGCCATTCAGTTATGTAAATATCCAATTCAGCATTAGCGTATGAAACACATTAAACTCCACATACACTTCATCAGAAAGCTCATTCATGATCGTGTTCTTGAAGTGCAGTATTGTCCGACCAATGATCAAGTAGCTGATATCTTTACGAAGGCTCTCACAGAAGCGAAGTTTACCAAACTTCGATCCATGATTGGAGTTCAGGAATGTTGTCATTAAGGGGGGATAGGCTCTAATGCCTCATTCCTTCTCCTATTGTGTCACTTTTGTAAATCCTTCAATCCTATCCCAATTTTTTCTTAAGGGGGGATGTTAGGATATTTGGACACATAGGAAATAGGCTCCTTTTCTGTCACCTTTGTAAATCCATCAATCCTATCCCAAGTTGTTCTTAAGGGGGGATGTTGAGATATTCTGACACATAGGAAATAGTCAATGATAACTTAGTCTAGTGTAGAGTTAGGTAAAGTGTGTTTCTTTACCATGTGCATTTATAACTTATAATCTGACAGTCATGATTTGTAGTGATCTGACGGTTATCTCTCACCTCAGTATTAATGGCACTTGATATGTGGCTTAACACCCAATTATTCCATGATCTCTATTTAAAGAGCATGGAGGTTCATTTGTCCGGTAACCGTTTATGAGAGAAACATATGTAACTTTTCTTTTTATATTAATAAATTCCCTAAAGTGGTCGCGTTGGCTCAGGGCATGGAATATTTCCCTCTTTGAGGTTTTTAACCACGTGATTATACTGGTGTACTGATTTGTGATCTTTTTGTGAGCGGTGACCTTTGGTTCTTGATCTACGGAACTTACCCTGTAAATTCCTACAGAGGAACTGTCTCTTGATTAATTCTTGGAATTTTGTCACTTTAATTCTCTTTTGTCCTTCATTTTGATTTGGCCTTTGACTGCTCATGAACTCATCCATTGTTCTAGATCTACTTGCAATATTTTTTTGGAAATTTCCCCTGCTTGATTTCTTTCATAGAGAGACTATTTCGGCTTCTTGTTCTTCCCTTGCCTCGTTGCTTTCTTTTAACTCATTCCTGAGTGATTCTTCAATTATTTTGGCTTCTTCTAACTTTATTTTGAGGTTGATGATTTCTTATTCATTCCTTTTGTTGAAATTATTGGTGTGTTCCTTTACCTCCTTCAACTCGGCTTCCAAAGAATTGACATTCATTAGGGGAATTCTTAGGTCTAAAATGGGCCTCCTAAGGAAATTATAAAATAATAGTGGAAATAATAAAGTTATATTTCATTACATCATCAAATTTTAGAGGGAAAAAAAGAAAAAACTACTTTTTTCAACTCGTATTTTCAACTTATCTCCCTATGGGTTTACTCAAATTTCGAGCGAGAACACTCGTTGGATGCATAATTTGATTCCTCATCCAAGGAGTACCCATGTTGCATACTTTCAAGTAATCCTCGTACACGAAAAATGATAAATACATGAAAAACGTGATTGCAATCACGTTTTTTCATGTATTTATCATTTTGCGTGTAGTATGGTCCATAGAAAATATGAAACATGGGTACTCCTTGGATGAGGAATTAAATTTTGCATCCTACGAGTACTCCCACTCAAAATTTGAGTAAAACCTTAGGGAGATAAGTTGAAAATACATGTTGAAAAAGTAGTTTTATTATTTTAGAATTTTTTTAATATTTTTACTTTTTACCCCAAAAAATGGTGAATCATCCCCCATGGTTGACATCATCATCTTAAATCCTATTGGTTCTTATAAATTTTATTTTGGTTGTACATTTTTCTTAGGAGTCCCATTTTAGACCTCAAAAGTTCTCTAATGTTTCCTTTCTTCTTTGAGTTCTTTTATGACTCTGACAACTTCATTTTGAAATTAGATTTCAGTCATTTCTTCTTCTTTATCTTCTTTGTCAGGTGCTTTTGCCTTGTTATGCTTAGCTATAAATAATACTCTTTCCTTGTTTTATTCATCACCGTCACTTTCTTCTTCAGATGAGGAACTATCTTCCTTGGAGAGGAAGTTTTTCTTAAACCCTTTCTTCTTACCTTGGTAGTTGAAATTTCTTTGACCCTTCTTTCCTTTTGTAAATGTGTTATTCTTATGAGGGAACTTAGCAGAAAAATGAGCTATCTCACCATAGTTAAAACATACTAATGTAAGTTTTCCTTTATACTTACATTTTCCTCTTTTCATCTTCCTTGTAATGTACACAAATTCTTCATCTAAAATTTCTTCTTCTCCTTCTTCTTTGCAACAACTAGATCTAGGTTTGGATATTTGTTTACCCTTCACGGTCTTCTTGGATGTTGTGAATGTTGTTTATATATTAGATGAACCATCTTCTTCTTTAATCCTCATTTAAAACACTGTAAGTATCTCATATAGTTCGTCCATACTCAGGTTTCTTAAATCCGATCTATCTTCTAATACCGAAACCTTAGGATTAAATCTTGATGGAAGAGTTCTAAGGACTTTCCAAACAATGACCTTCTTGTCAACTGGTTCTCCTAATCCTTCCAAGGCATTTTTTATTTCATCTATGCATTGAAAGTAAGATGCAATGTTCTCATCTTTTTTCATCCTTAGTTGTTCAAATTGAGCTCTGTAAATTTGAAGTTTTGCTTCCTTGACCTTCAAGTCTCTTGCATATATATTTGAAGCTTTTCCCATAAATCCTTAGCTGTTTTACAACCCAATACCTTAACATAGACAGATTGAGTGATTCCACTTATAATAATATCCTTTTCTTTAGCATCATTTATGATATTTTTCTTACCTTGTTCATCTATTGTAGATTTATATCCATTTTCGACTATTTCCCAAACTTCATATCCTTGTGAAAGTAAATTAACACGCATCCTTTCACTCCATAGTGCATAATTATCCTCATTAAATAGAGGAACTCTATTCTTGGTGTACTCCATGATCTCCTTCCAATTGTTAAACTTCTATTGAAGGAACCAAGCTCTGGTTCAAATTGTTGGAAATACTGAGAGGGTGGTGAATTAGTATTTCTTAGCAATTAGCACTTTATTAATATTTTTCAGAGCATTATTTAATATTCATTTATTATTATTATTGTTCAGTAAGAGCATTAAACAACCATGAAAAAATAGAGACAATAGGCATAATATTTTTATGTGGAAAACCCCATCTAGGTCAAAAACCACTGAACACTTTTCTAGTAAGTTATTTAATCTTCAACCCCAACTAAAAAGAAAGCTAAAACTTCCTAGAACTCTAGAAAAGCATTATTCTCCAGCTCCCACTAGAAGGATGCCCCAACGCCCTGGTTTTATCAACATTCAGCTGAAAGGATGCCCCAACACCCAAGTGAGCCAAAAATCACCCTAGCACCACCCTACCACCCTATAAAAACAAAGATTAAAATAAAATGTGGGCTCCTGTATCACGGACAATAATCCACGTTACAATGATATTTTTAATGAGTTTTCTTTGACTAGCCAACGACTCTAGAACCTAAACCCTTTTCCCGACGAACCAAGAACCCTTGTCCCAAATTCAAACCAAATCCATTTTCCCAAACAAATTTTCCTTCTTCAACTCTAGGAAATGATAGAGACTCTTTACAAAGTTTGGGTTCCCAAATTCGAGAAAATGGCCCAATTACAATGATGTACAACGCTTGACTTCAATTGATAAATGGGACTCTTGGACAGAATCTTTACAATTTGTATACAAGATTGTTGTACCAACTGAGCTTATGGAGAATATTGTTGCTGCAATGATTTGTTCATGTATTGATTTCACTGCTTCTAACTTAAATTTGTTATTTTTCCCTAATGCCTTTGCTTTGTTTTTTGTGTGATGTTTCTTAAGCTGCTCTTCCTAAGGATTTTCTTTTAAATTTGGGTGTCTTGAGTTAATTTGTACCTACAAGGAAATATAGTGCCAAGCGAAACCCAATACCCAAAGGAGAATCAAACATTTAATCCATTAACCAAAGAACTTATCTTTGCCAACAATAGAGATTTAGTGCAAAAATTCTAGAATGGCTATAGTAATAATAATTTTGCAACAATAAACATGAACATACCTGAGATACTTAACCTAGTCTTCCACCTGGACCTTGTTGGATGCCACCAAGAGCTTCAGAATTTATCATGGATTTCAACAGACTTAAACAATCTTGAACCCTTTGCTACCTCTACAACGTGATGACCTTAGAAAGTATATAAAACAGAATCTAAAGAGACCTACTCTAAACCCTTAATTTACCTATAAACTAATCCTAACACAGTCCTAGAATACACCCTTATACAAACATAAATTCTTGGGACAAACCAGACACAACCTTAAGACAAATGTTCTCAAAAGACCTAAAAAATCTCAAATAATCAAAAAAGTTTTGAGACCTTGAATATACATGACTCTTTGACAATTTTTATTAGGCGTCTTGGTTTTGAACTTAAATTAAGTAGAAAACAAACATTCAGGTTTTGAATTTTATGAATTAGAGGACTTAATTAACAAGTCTAAAATTTTGATGTATTACCTTGAAAAGAGACCTGGGAAGCATGGTTATGAACTCATTCTTACTTGAGAATACAAACATATTTGACCGCCACATATTTAAATCCAAAAGGTGGTTATGAAATGTTTCACTTCCTAAAACAAGTACTTACTTGTTGCTTCATAATTCACAGATCTGAAACTACTCCTATTTGGTTCCTTTTGCAACCTTGTACAAATTTATGGAATAGCGCTCAACATGCTTATGAAAGACCGAAACTAAGCCCTAACTACACAATTCTTGAACCTAAAGAGATAAACAAGATTTATGTTGTGACATATCCGAAGGAGGATGTTGATTTGACCAGTAATTAATTCTTTAAAACATTCACAGCTCTTTTAATAGAACAAACCAGCCCAGAAAATCCTTTGAGGAGAGCTTCAGTCTTTCACTCCTCCTGTTGTACAAACCTCAACCTTAAACCCAAAAATCCTCCTACAAACCCAGCGCTAGATACCACAGGGTAGTTTTCAAAAATTTCAGATTTAACTTCTAAGAATATTTCATTCCATGCACACCTTTGAGGAGGATATAAGGGTTGTTTTTATAGAGACGTTATGGATTGAGAGGTTCTTCAATAATTGAACGTTGGAGGCTTAGAAGGGGTTCCATAGGTGTTTGTTAGATGAGGCATCATTAGGAATTAAGGAATTAAAAATTTTATATCAAATGTGCTTTGTAGTCAAAGCTAAGGAGATCGATGACCTTGAGGGGTATAGTGATGTATAGCATTAATAATGTCTTATTTTAAGATTATACGATGATGAAATATGATAAAAAAATTTCTTACAAGATGTCTAATGGTAAAATATAACTAAATGTTAGCCATGTCATCATCTCATGGGATTTTTAAAACAATTTTTAATTTTAATTTATTTTTAATATTTTTTATTAAGTGGTTTGTTTAATCCTTAAGGAATTAATGTACTAACCCCTTTTTGGTGTACTTGTAGGTGACACATGAGTGTATTAATTCAATGATTAATATATTTTCTTTGATTCTTGAAGTTATTCAATTTAAACGTGGTGATATTACAGTGAGAATCTATGTCATATATTTACAACCACTGGTGAATAAAGTGTCATGTCTCTACCCCCTAAGGTTTTAGCCCACAAAACTGAGTCTTCAAATTTAAACTCAATTTTCTCTCAAAACAGAAGGAACCACAGGGTGTACCATATATCAATAGAAACATCTTGTTGAGGAGAATATATATATATAAATATCTTGACACAAGATTCCATGAATTTCCATGCCAAATTTTCCATGGAATATTGGGGTGGGTCCTAGTGTTGCTTGGGTTGACATCAATGAAAACCACCTATCAACATCAACACTCATTTTCTTGAGTGAAGATTATAGAATATAGAGACAGATATTTTAGCCCTGTCTACAAGAGAAACGAACTACCAAAACTTGACCCTTCAACTCGCTTAGCAAGTAGAATGTTTCGGCCTAGATCAATCACAAAAGAACACAAGGACAGACCTCATTTCCACTTCAGCTAGACAAGAGAAGGTTGTGGATACCTCATAATCTATCTCTCCAAACATGTGTTGCACACATACGATTTGAATGACCTTCAAGGTCTTCTATTTATACAATACATTGGAGTAGACTAAGGGTGCCATGTATGCCAATGTGGCCCTTTAATTAGTAGATTCGACTTGATGAAAATCCTTTCTGTTTACACTTAATAATATTTTAAATATATTTCACCACATGCCTTTAATTATTTATTGCCCAAATTTTTTTTTCACATCAAATAAAATTAGAGGAGTTCCAAACTTATCAACAATAATAATTCTTTTATCCAATTTGAATTCTCCTTTTTGGGGAAAGATGGACTATCCTAGGGGTAGTTGGGTTTCTCTTTGGGAAATTCATCCCAAAGTTGCCCCATTTTCAACATCAATTAAGATGTGGAGATATAGGTATATAGTTAATGTTAAGTAGGTTTTATAGGTTGAGTTACCTCTGAAGGAATAAGAGTGCACTCTCCAGCATCTTCTCAGTGGAACTTCCACCTATGTTCTCATCACAACCCCATGGAACTACCACCAAGTGTTATCATCCCACTAACAATGTGTTCCTCCACCTCTTAGAAGTTATCAACTAGCATAGTCTCCAATGGATTTATCAACCCTATAAGGCATAGGTATTGCTTAGTTATTATCAGCCAACAAGCCCTTTGGGTTCCTCGGTTGGACTATCATTTTAGATTTTCTCTCTCCCTAGATTCTCTCAGTCCTCTTATTCTTTTATGCCCTCCTAGAAATGGTCTTGATCATCAGGAGCCTCTCATCCTCCTCTTTTCCCCTATTACCCTTCTCTACGTATGCATATGAATCATGTATCATTCTTGTTTTTCCAATAGGAGCCTCTCATCCTCCCTTTCTTTCCTACATGTGATGATTGGGTCAATCATCAATCATGAATGCATGTTCCCATGAATCTTGAATTATCATTCTCCTCTTCTTACCCCGACAAGAATCTCTCTGCCTCCACCTCCTTGCTTGTTGTAACCAACCAAAATTATTGTATTTTAGTGGGTTTGCGCAAGCCTTCCTCATGACCAGTGCAGCCCATACTTCTTCATAAATTTAGTCCTTTTATTGGCCTGTATTTTTTCCCAAAATAAACACGGACTTATTCTACATTTTTCCAATTAAAATTAATAACACAGTCAACTCCATTAAAACCACTCATTTAACCCATGACTAATATTTAAAACAAACAACTTTCTCAATCAATCTCTCTCTCCCTCTCTAAGGAATTTTGATTTATTGTTACATAATTACAAGGAAAGTGTTTTGCAAGGGGAATTAACTTGCAAGGGATGTCATAATGTGTGATTGTATTCCTTATTTGGAAGCAGGACGAACCTATAGTTTGTTTAGAATCAATCGATATGTGTATGTGTGTGTGTGTATGTTCCTTAGGCCGACCTATCATTAACAAAATATATTTGAGTCAACCCTATAATGGGAAGTCTAGAAAGGTAATTCGCAAAGTAAAATTATTCATAAGAGAGTTGGAGTTGACCTATAGAATTGTTGAAAGATTGAATTTTAATGATGTAATGGGGCAGACCTACAAGTGGATTTAATTTGGATGGTTTAGCTTGCACATATCGGAGGGTAATGAGCTCATTTTTAGGCTTTTAGAAGTTAGAGGTGGATTTAAACATTGGAAACCCACATTGCCACACAAGGAGGACTTGGTAGCATGTTTGAAGGAACTTTCATATTGGCCAAGACCACTTCAGAATTTTGTTCTCGCATTTTTGCGCCCTTTGAAACTATCATGACCATATAACTCAACCATTATCATCACTATGGCCCAGTTGTTCACTTGAATAATGATATGGATATTATAGGAATCACCTTGAATCCCTCTTTCCCATGCTTGGAGATTGCACTTGTTGATTTCGTGGAAGAGTAGCATTGAATGGCCTTTGGAGGTTGGATGTTTCCACAACAACCCCTTGTGCCCTCATTTATGGAGATGAGTCACCTTTAAGGGATTTTTCCCCTTTATTTTATAAGCGTGACTTTAAATCCCCTCAAATTATGTAATTTAATTGTTGAATATAGCCTTTTTCTCCCCCCTCGGCCACCACAAGGCCTAGTTTAGGGGATTTTAGTATAGAAAATTAATATTTTAATGTGAGGGAAGTTGAGCACCTCCTCTATAAGTAGAGGTACATTTCATCTCATTTTCTTATAGTTTAATTAGGGGATAAATCCCTTAGCAATTTTGAAATTGTGACGATTTTTCTCTTCTATAATTTGGCTGTGGATGGATGTGTTGAGTGACTTTCTTGGGGAATTTGTTGATATGGATTTTGATCCCTTTCCGTGGATGGTTATGTTGAATCTTGGATGAATGCATGATAAATTTAAAGGTTAATTTATTTTACCTTAGAGTTAAGTTTTATTGGATGGATTAATCATGTATCAAGCATGTTAGCATGGTGTTTGTTTCATAAATCCTATTAAACTAATCCTTCTTCCAATTCTTTCAGGAAGTAGCATGTTAGCTCCTTCCCTTAATCAATTATTGGAAATTGATAACCTTGATTCAAACCCTAATATAAGTAGGTTAAATTACCCTGGTCCTTTTGAGTCTTATATCTAAGCCAATCTCTTCAAGTTTGTTATTCCTTGACCCCATATGCCCCAAAAATATATTGGCAAGGTAAGGCACTGGTATTCCATCTTCCCATCATTTTATTTTTTGTAAAATTATTTAAACCATTTTGTTAATATTTTATCTTCAAGATAATTTGATGATCCCTTGACTGTGCATGTTTGGGGAGCTTCCTTTTGAACTCAGATCATGGAATTACCTAACACTAGAAATTATATCCTTGGGAGAACCCCCTTGAGTTAGAAGAGAGTTGGCCAAAAGCGAGGAGAGTGTTGGTGAGGTGAAAGTGGGTCGCTTTGAGGTGTAGTAGGTTTCGCACTTAATATTTTTTGGACCTTAACTTGTGAAGTGAAATATTTTGTTGTAACAATATCCCATTTAAGTAGGTGTGATTCCCTTATTGGACATTTAAAAAAAAAAAAAAAAATCCTTTTCCTTCTTTTTTATGGGGCGAGGGGTGGGAATGGATTGCAAGGGCAAATAATGAAGCATAAAAAGCGTACAAGAACCCTAGTTATGAAAACTTTTGCACCAAATTTTTGATAGAATAAAACAAATTGGAGCATTCTTAAGAATCAAATTTGAGATCCATTGTAGGATGGAAAAAATCAGATATGCTAGGAAAAAACATTTCATCATGCTTCTATCCTCAGGGATCTTAGCAACCACCCAGTTATTCTATCTATTTTTTCTCCTCTCTATCGTTTCTTACTCAATTTTGGCAATTATAACACAAATCCATGTCCATGGGAGTCGCACTAGTGTCTCAAAGGTATTTATGGTGCATATCAAGCCTATTTCATAAGGAAATTTTTAACTAATACTATTGTCACTTCGTGTTCACTCTCCTTTTCATCTTCCACTCATCGGTGCACATGAAGCTTACTTTAGTTCTCACTTGATTTATTGAAGGCAATGCTTCCCTCTCTTCGTCACTCAAAAAATACTTATCTCAACCTATCTAGAAGCCCTTCATCAAGCCCTACTACCAAAAATCCATCCTATGGCTCAAATTTTTGAAATTTGGGCAATTGTGGGATGAATTTCCCCCAAAAAAACCCAATTAAAACAAGGAGAAGCCCAAATACCCAAAAGAGAATCCATCTTTCTCCAAGAAATAATTCAAATTGGTTAAAAGGAAAATTACTATTCGGCTTAGCACTCCTCTTACTATTATTTATTGTGACGTAATTTAATTGGGAAAGTAAACATGTCAGCTTCAATATCAAGGCATTTATGAGAAAATTTCAAGGGTCTTCCTCTATTCGGTCTCACTAAATGAAGGGTCGCGTTGGAACTAAGACACCCCTTGGCTCCTCCAATATCTAGTATAAATAAGAGGCCTTGGAGCTCATTAAAAAACACATCACAAGTGTAATCATTATTGGAGATATTTTGATCATATTTGGAGCAACAATGTGGCAGAAGTAGGCAATGTTATGAAGTCCCTATGTGTCGGTGTACTTGAAGGAAGAAGGAGCAGTTCAATGATAAGGGTTTATGTGCCCTAATCTTCCATGATTAAACAATAATGTATGGCAGTGATACTTGTTCATATCTGGAAATAATACTTTTTCTTATGATTGTGATGTATATTATGACACTAATACTTGACTATAATATGATCATGACATGTGCTCCTATGGTTGTAACATGTATGCTACTTGAGACAGAGATATATGCTACTTGTGACAGTGATATGGAGGCAATCCTTATGGTTTTATCTATCAATCATAGGTCTTGTGGAGGGCTTGTTAATATCTTCGTGATAGGATTTTTTTTTTCCATCATATGAGGATCTTGTATGATCCAGGGTTGGTCCTAGGAGGCCTAATGTGATTAATGTTGAAATAATTTTCTATCATTATAATTGTACTATTATATTGTGTCTCAGCTGAACGTTTGATGAATATCTAAGAAGAATAATAATGGATTCTGGGTTTTCCCCCTTGTGGGGTTTTTCCCTAGTCTCTAATCCAAAATCCTGGTGTCTCTATTGTGTATGATTTTCTTCTAATTTTCCTTATTGTTTCTCTAAATTGTTAATGTTAATGTTCTCTCTATGTAATTTCTTATGATGATATGAGGTGAATGTAATGTGAAAAGTTTGAAAATGTTTTACAATGAAATTATCTACAACAAATAACAATCTAGCCCTTATAAATTTAACAAAAATTGGAACAAATATTGTCATTCCAAAGAATTAGGGCCTCCAAGACACAAAAAAATTAAATAGTGTGGAAGAAAGAGGAGAAGAAAAAAATCCTTCATAAAATTAAATTTAGCTTAATTATAAGTGTTGTCGCTTAATCCACACTTGGGCTAACGTGGAGAAAATATTTAATCCACTTCATGTGGCCTTGGGGACAAGTCTTGAGTTGAGCAGTTGTCACTCAAATCTCAGCTCCTCCATCTAGGATAACTCCTAGTGAAGGCAAGGGGGGTGTACCTTAAGAGTAATAAAACTAAGGCTTTGAGTAAGATATAGTAGATAATAAATGTTAGTCTGCAAGTTAACTAAATTAATCAAGAATGCGTTCACCATCAATATATAATTCAGAGCATGTGAAATATAGATAAGAAAATAATCACATTTACCATTAATGTTAAAAATGAGCAAATAATCAAATGACATAAATGAATAGCAAAAATACTAGTGCCCAAAGTAGATTGGTGATGCTTGTAAATGAAATGCCCAAAGTAAACACTTGTCAATAAATCCTTAATCTTGAAAATGAAATTCCAAAAGTAAATATTGCTTGGAAATAAATATGGTAAATGAAATGATAACCCAATGTTGAATTCTATAGAAAATTTTGTGGAATGTTCTTGGTAAATTTTATTAAATTAGATTTCACTTGGATTCAAATTGATTAGTGATGTGGGTGCACAATAGAGATGAGGGTATATGACCCGTGTGATTGCAATAAAATAAAACTAATCTAAATGTGTATTTCCACTTCTACCTTTATCCTTTGAAGGGGTTTCAGAGGGTCGCAAGATCCAAAAGGAGGAAGCTTATCTTTAATAAGTACTCCAATGATTTCACGAGTCATCCCACTGCAAGGAGATCCAACACTAGGAGAATCTATCTCCTAGCCTAATTTCACAATTCAACCTTTACTTTTCCCCAATCTCACAATAAGTGGTAAAATTGGTTTTCCCTAATTAAACTAAGTCACCAAAAAACCCTTTCTGGTAACGTGCAAGGATCATGATAGGCCTGCAATGGCAGAGAGCATGATAAATCCTAATGGGGTTTATTGCTTTACAAAATTGAAATATAATCTAAAGCATATAAACTCTAATCTATGAAAATTAAATCTACTCAAATGTTTTTCGATGTTAAGTTAATTTCAAACCCAATAAAATCATGCCATGAAAATGAGACAAGACACAAGAGAGGCCCCCACTAGGTAGGGGGCTTGAGATGCTTAGGAGACTCTCCTAACTCCGTCAAAAATTACAATGATTTAGAAGGTGATGGTATCTCTTATGAATAAAGGGAAATAGATGGTTTCTAAGTTACAATGATGATAAAAATGTTTGTTTTACAAAGGGAATTGTATGAGATTCCTTCTAGATGCTTCGATGCTTCAATTTGACCAGATTTCGACAACACCTCCCCTTGTAATTTTGTTGACCTACTAAAAATAATCGAGAAAAAGCATGTAAAAATTTTCCAAATGTGCTTTTGGAACACCCAAATTGTTAGTACAAAAAGGCTCTAAAATATACCTAGTGAAATATTAATGAAAGCAATAAACTTCCATGTAAAGAAACTAAGGAAAACATCTGATTTTAGCCTCCAAATACTATATCTTAGTTGCTTTTACTGTTGCTAAGACAAGAGATTATTTTAGCCTCCAAATGCTAGATTTATCAGTGAGACTCTTAGAAATCGAACCAAGAAATATTGAGGAGAAATTTAGAATTTTATATGAGAAAAGAAAGGATAAATTTGGGGTCTTCAAAGGACTTGGAGACACTTAACGCAAGTGGGAATAAATCTTATTATGTAATTGAAGATGGATACTCCAACCGAGTAGATTCCCAATCTTCAAATATTGAGCTACCTGTGAGACTTAAAATCTTACCAAGAGATTAGTAATCATAAGTGTAGCTTGCATAAAGAAAATGAGTAAACATGATATTAAGAAAAGAAACACATGTAAATTTCAATTTCAATAATACAAACTAACAAGGCAAACAAACAATTTTTTGTATTCTCCATTGAATGACAACACCCCTGTTAATGCCTAGAATACAAACTCAAAGAAATACAATTGAAACAACAACAAGGTTACCTCAGGAAAGCTCCAAGAAAACCACACAAGTCACAACACCTTAAGCCTCCAAATCCGTCTTTTATTAACCAAATATAGAACAATTACAAAGTAGCAATGATTCCCCAAGCTCTCAAGCTTCCATTCTCTTGCTCAAGAGAGGAGCCTTCAATTTATAAAAAAAAGGAGAAGAACCCAAAGAGAGGGATGCTTTCCTAATTTTCAATAATGAGAGTGCCAAGGCAACTCGAGCTGATCCAAGTGGAGTTGTGTATCTCATTGAGTGGGAAACATAGCACATGGGAGAAGAATGTGTAGGCCAAGTGTAGTGTGGAGTGGGAGTAGGTAGGCACATAGAGGGAGTGAACTCTCGCTCCTCCCTCCAACTCACCCTCTAGCTCATGAGGTATCCAACAAGTGGACTCAACATGTAATTAAGGAACCAACTCGATCCCCCTAATGTGAGCTAACTCAAAATAGGTGATAGCAAACTCAGCCTCCTTGATGGCAGCCAATTCGACCTCCCATTTGGCCTCTTAAGTTGTTTTTAAATCCTATTTATCTTCTTGCTCACTTCACTCAAGTGATTGAGTCACTCAATTGACAAGAAACATGTTTCCAACATGTTCCTAGTGTATTTTATTTTTCTTGTCTTTTCCTCACGTTTAAGAGTAAAAGTGATTTTTCATGAGGGAAAATTAATATTTTCCACCCTAAATTGGTTACTCGGATAATGGTGGCACTCTGAGCATGAAAATAAAGTACTCACATGCCATACAAGTCTTCCTAGTGCCACTTTTTTATTTGTTACACAAAAATTAATTAAAAATTATCATTATGCACGAAGTTTTTAATTATTAAAAAATCGTACTAGAACCTAATGGAATTTCATGAGACTCAAGATAAAGCCTAACATGGTAATATACATTGACCCTAGACTTAGAAAACACACTTAAGGCTCAATTATGAAGACGTGATCCATATTTGGAAGATATGAGTGAAAAAACTCAATCAATTATTTACCACTAAAAATCATAAATAATTAATTAAGTGAAAACAACACTTTGGAGTAAGTTCTTTAGTAACCAGGTCCCAAGGGTCTAAGTCGTTTAAATAATTTCATCACTCTAGAAACATTTTATACAACACCCCCATTTGGGTACAAAATTTTCAGGAAAAAATAAGAGAGAGAAGATAGAAGAATAGAGAGAGAGACTTAGAGAGAAGAAAGGGGGAAAATTGCCTTGTTGGTCTTTGAACTTGAAAATTTTGATTGGTGCCTTATCCATTGGGCCATGGAGTCTTCATTTTATGATAGGTACATATGGTATGTAACAAGAAGCGGTCTAGAGGAGCTCTAATTCAAGATAAAGAAGCAAACAAAGGTATTAAACAATATAATGAAATTCATATATTTTGAAACAAACATTTGTAAATTTATAAGTGGTGCCCATATGTTTATTTCAATCAAAGGTGTGAATACTAACCTAGTTACTTCAATATGTGACACCTAACCTAGTTAGGTCAATAAAAATTATCTAACATACTCCTTATTTATCTAGCAAGGTCCAAGTAAAGTTACAGCCAGGAAGGGGAGGGGGGTGGCACAAGCAGTTACCCTTCTATTACAGAAGACTTGAACAAATAAGCCAAGAACCATTCATAAAATTTTAAATAAGAAGGTACTTGGAAAATAGAAGCAAAGTCATAAAGAACTAACAAAATACAAAACCCAAGGAGGATGCAAACGAACAAAATGAATCTAATGAATGTTTTGAAAATAGTGGTTGGGAGTTGCATCATGCACTGACACCAAAAAAATCCATGAGTGTTGCTCCTTATTTGAGCAGGTGTACCTATAGATAATATTTTAACATGCAGGGTTGGATATGAAAAACTGGAATTTAAGGCCTGCCTATTAATTATTGAGATATTTATAAATTCCAAAGCATGAAATCACTATAAAAATTGATAACAATTCATTCAAGGAAGGATTTCCAAGGGCCCATTGAGGATGTTTCTACAACCCAGTGCTTGTTCACAGTACCTGCAATTAATTCAAATACAATTGCATTCCAAATTCCAGTCTGGATATGTTTGTCGTTATGATAATGATATCAGGTAAGCCTACTGGTGTTATTAGGGCGTCATTGGATTACATGTATAAATTTTAGGATGCTTTGGTAGTTTGATGACAAGTTCTACTGAGAGAAAACCTTATTTGGAATCCATCACAGTATACCCAATAAAATCTGGTGTTGGTTTCAACGTCGGTTGTTGGAAACTTAGTAACACTGGTATTTTGTATGGTCGAGGATGGCTTGTTAAGAGCATGTGTGATTCAGAATCTTTTACAAAATTGAAACATACATATTAAACCTTATTTACATCAATTAATGCTCTCAGTAATTATCGATCATGTTTCCAAGCATTTAGGGTGTTGATTATCTGTAAATCACTCAAGAAAATAGCAGTTGCAGTGTTTTTCATCCATTTTTGAATTTGTGAATAAATAACTAAATATCAATTGGGTTTGACAGCTATAGGTTCGGGCCCCAGCCAATTTCCACCATGGCACTTAGCACATGTTGAGTTTAAATACTAAGCTTCGACTGCAACAGACATATTATCAAAGCAAGGAGTTGTTCTATGAAAAACCCCAATAGCGCGTATCAATTCAACATTTTTATAGATGGTCAAACTTGTCATTTAAAATTTTGAATTCAATACGTGGTTCCAAAATTCTTAGTTTGGTGGAAAACATGGGGTGTGTTGATTATGGACAATTTATTTATGATCCAGAGGGAATACTTTATCCTATACTTCTTAATGACACTCCAATTCATCAATGGAGAATCTACCCTTTGAGGAACATTATGTAACTTCAAAGGAAGAATCGTATTATAAATTCAACGGACCTAAAATTTGGAGCACTTAAATCAATTCAAATGTGGGACCCCTCGTAAAGGAACATTCTGATCATGAGAGATCAAATATTATTATGTGAATCAACTCCATTATTATGGAGCATTTATTTATTTCCTCATTGTACAAATGGCAAACCCACTTTTCTTTTTTAATTACTATTTTATCTCATGCAATATATGTTCAAGTTCTGTAAGTTACACTAGGCTCAAGAAACTCCATGGAAATTGGAAATTGTTATTTTATTGTGAAGGAAATTCCTTACCTCTTCTATATAAAGGAAGGATTTCCTCGATTGTATTTAGGGTTGGATAGCCGGACTATTCCTCTCTCGGGGAGCTTAATGGAAATTTTCTTGGTGCTATTTTTTTTATGGCTCTGTTATGTGATGCATATTTCGATTTAAAAGGTTTTATTTTCTTGGTTCCATTTTCAATATTTTTAAGGGTTAATTTGTGGGTGATTCATGTTGATAAGTGTAACTAGGTTCAGTCATTATAATGATTTGTAATTATGAATTTATGTAATGAAGAAGACAAAGATAATAAATGTATTTTTTAATGCTTGCCTCTTGGGTTTCATGAGCAAGTAGTTTTTATTATAGGTCAAATACTTCGTCTTGGTGTCTTTAGGAGTTTGTCATCTTGTCATAAATATATAATTTAGAGTCATGTATATGAAGTTTTGTTACACTTATAAAGGACTATCATGATGTAAATGTATGCCTTCAAGACCTTGTCAAATATGCTCCACAAGTCGGCTTAAAGATGATGAATATTCTCCTTGGTGAAGTCATCTTACCCACAAGCCTCATGTCGGCCTACAAGCTAGAATCTAGTCACTATATAAAGGACCATGCGGCCTCATTATGGAGCAAGTAATTCAGATCAAATGTCTGCAATTAAAGTGTGAATTAAAGGTCTGTTTTGGTGCAAATATTAGAGGTTGGTCTGCGAAGGAGAGAGAAGGATACTTACCTCTGGCTTTGGGTCTACTATACCTCGCAAGTCCTAGAGGACCGAGACCTACTACAGTAAAGGATAATTCTACTCTCAGTGTGGATTACAATGTTGGAAAAGAGGAAATATAGCGAAGAAGAAACCTATTGTTATATCAAGGAGAATGATATAGTATCTATGTTTTAGGACAGTATCTATATCTCGAATATCTTGGAAAGGGGCGGAATTCATCTGCAGCAAAAGGAAGGGTCACCACAGTGTGCAAAGGATCTCGAACTCATATATAAAGAGGTACATAAATAAGGCTAAAGAGGAATCTCTAGGAGGTTGATGCTAGATCAAAGGAGGACATAAAAGAAGCATGTTGTTTAGGGCTAGGGACCGAGCTTCCCTAGTTCTGGTGTAGTACAGTACAGAAAGGAAGGATTGTCTCAAGAAGCCGAAAAGAGCAGCAAAGATAGTGACAAGGGTCTTGGAGGTATACTGGTGTCAAGGGTCTGTGTCATGGTCACGTTACTCGTCAATTAAAGATATAGAGGAAGAATTACCTTCGGGTTATCCTCTCCAAGAGGGAGAGGTTTTGGCCCTTGGCTTGATAACCTAAATATTTGTGTCTCTTGTGCATTTGATAATTGACTTAATGAAGATCGTAATAATCTAAAAAAGACAAGATCTAAGTGAAAGAAGCATAACGAAATGGCAAATAATTATCATGAAAGAGAAATTTTAATAAAAGCCCTAATTTCTCAACATGGTTTCAAAGCCAAGGTGTTGAAGACAAGAAAGGGAAATTTAGCAAGAAGGCACAAGGTTCAAGCTTCAAAGGAAACAACAAGGATCAATTTTTATAGAATACTTCAAAGAAAAGTAAAGGAATCTACATTGAAGAGTCGATCTTCAAATCTAGGAAGATATTCATTCATTCAAGGAGCAAAGACCTTACTCAAAGGACTTATACAAGAGGAAAAGAAAGATCAAGGAAGTGACCTTTATCTTCAAGGAATCTAAATCTATTGAAGCCAAGTCAAAAAATTTGAAGTCATCATCAAGCCATCCTTGATCATCATCATCATCAAGGATTAAAGGTGATCTAGCTCTTTTCACCACTCTTGAAGAATCCAACCTAAGAAGGAGCTCTTATTGCTATCTACATCATCATCAACAAGGACGTTGGTAGAAGAAGAGAAGAATCTACTCAAGTAAGTATGACTTCATCTGAATCTGTCAAAATTCCTTTTTGCAAAGAAAGCAACAAACTGGTTAGGGTTTCAAACTTTCTTGCATGGAAGAAAATGACAGATATAAATCTTGTTTAGAATGAAGTCATGAACTATATCAAAGGTTCGGTATCTAAACCCTCAAAATAAGATACTTAAGCTCATTCCAAATACATGAAGGGAGACACAAGAGCCTAGAGGATTCTTATAGAA
Organism: Pinus albicaulis; assembly: GCA_034641835.2. NCBI lineage: Eukaryota > Viridiplantae > Streptophyta > Pinopsida > Pinales > Pinaceae > Pinus > Pinus albicaulis. Next base: position 1,548,059,035 of record CM076578.1, on the reverse strand, counting down.
TCCATAAAGGACTCTCTCATCCCCTATGTATCAAAACTAGAAACTTCACAAGTAATATATGACAAATTAGTGGAGATGTGCTTGGTGAGTATTGCATGGGAAGTAATATCTCTGAGACAAGAACTATATAAGTTAAATATTTCAGGAGAGGAAGGAATAACTTCATATTTTAGGAATATTTCTGAAATGAAAGATCATCTGCAGGAATTGGGAGAAGTAATGTATGATAGAGAAATTACTACAGTGGGGCTAAATGCTCTACCAGAGGGATGGGGAAACATCACTTTAGTACCTATGGGAAGAAATAAGCAACACCATTCCAGGATCTATGGTCTCTATGTAAGATATAAGAGACTAGGTTAAAAGCTAAAGTTGATAGGATCAAATGAATAAAATCAAGCCTATGCTGCCATTTCAAGAAGAAAGGGAAGATTTGATAAGTTTGGTCTTCAGAAGAAAAGAATAAATGTGGATAATATATGATGCTATGGATGTAATGAAATTGGGAACTATAAGAAGGATTTTCCCAAATCAAATAAGTACAAGAGAAAAAAGGAAGAATCCCATGTTGTCGGAGAAATGGAAGAACGAGATTCAAAAAAACCTAATAAAGAAGAAGTGAAATATTGAGATCATCTTCCTCTTTAAGAGGTGTATTTCAGTGGTATAATAGTATGTTAGGAAGCATTGTGTATTATATATATGCATCTCTTTATAATTGGCATCAAGATGGAAGCATTGAAGGAGGAGCACTCGTTGTAGGAGGATGTTTGTAACACGTGATAACTATGCTATGAGATAAGTAGCTCGTGGGATCCTCACTGAAAACAAAATTTATAGAAGGCAATCATTAATATCAAGAGTCATCATTCAATAATCAATATGAACATAGTTACTGATCAAACGGGAACTATTACCTCAAAACGAGAGCTCTAGCCCAAAAAGACTCAAAAAACATGAAAAACACCCCAAAAACAAAAAGTGTGTATTCCAGAACGCACTTTTTTTTTAGGGTCAAATTTCGACATTTTTTAAATTATGCTAAAATGAGATTGTTCCTTGAAAAAGGGATTGAAAAAACACCCTCGAAAAAAAAACAAGTTGATGTTGGGAGAACAAAAAAAAATTGTGTCACAATTTTGACACATTTTAACAATGGAATTAATGAAAACATATTAGGACATTGGAAAATCGTAAAATTATACAAATTTTGATACATGGTGTTAAATATAAAAATATCATGTCTAAAGGCCTTATCATTTCCAACAATTTTCATCCATCTTGTTAAAGATAAAATATCTTGACTCTAAAAAACCCTAAAATTGTAATTGTTTTCAACCATAACATTAAAGATAAAATATTGTAATGCATAAAAACCTTAATAACAAGTTTTAAATCTCAAGTTTTTAAATCTTAAGTTTTCAACACACTTGAACCATGAAATTATGGAGAAATTATATGACTTAAACAATTTTTAACAATGAACAAGTAAATGAAATATTTATTATTCCAAGATTAATTTTTTATTTTAAAGGATAAAAATATATCTCTTTTCAAATCTTATCCTAAGACAACTTTAAATCTAATTGCAACCAAAATCTAAAAATCAACCATCGAAACAAAGTTTCCCCTTTCAATGAGGCATAAAAATTTTAAAATTTTTAATAGTATCTTTTACCAAATGCTAACAATACATAATATTATGCCAATATCACTGCATAGTCTAAAAATTCAACATTAATTTTTATTTTTTTTTTACTTTTAGTCCAAATATCAATATTGGTATGTTGAATATAACATAAATTATTTTTGTAATTCATTGTTGCGTTGTGAATATTCTAAAGAGATGAATTCTTCATAATTAAAAAATATAATCCAACAAACATAGAAATTCCTCATAACTTCATGAAAGATCATATGGAAGTCAAAAAATTTATTTCAAGTTACCATGCAAACATCAATTACATAAAAATGTCTTAGACAGTTATTCAAAATCAATCATAGATTCAGGCACACCATCAGAACCTACATCTTCATATGAATCACTAGATTCAGATGAAGATGATCCATATTCTTTGCTTTCATAAACTAGTGCTCCATTTGAGTCAACATGCATGCCCACCATTTCAGAGTTCAAAAGTCTTCTAGATCTATGACTACATTCAGCAGAGTCCCATCTCATCGATATTTGTTCTGGTAGCAATTTCTTCAAAATATTTATGGTCTTCAATCGAAGACTTCCTCTCTTTGTCAAATTGAAGTCATACACAAGTATGTCAACATCCTCCAATTTTAAGACATCTGTGCGACAACAATTTATATTTGTGCCCTTTATTTTTCTCTTTCTGCCAATTTTTTTTTCAACTACCATCTCTAGCTTGTACACACCATTGAAAGGGTGGGTACTTGTGGCATACCAATGTACTTCAACAACTATAATATCTTCATTTTACTTAATGACATTTATAACGTTGGCAATCCAGAATGGATAGCCAAGTCAATATTCATCTACTAACATTGTTATCATGAAACCCTCCTTAACATCCTGCACAGAACCCCTATAAAGGTCTTCCATGGCTTCACGATGTGCACATGATCTTCTAGAACCAATATAGATTTATCTTTCCTCTACCTGTGGAGAATTAATAATAGCTTGAGACTGTTTTTGTTCAACAATGTGTGTTTCCTCAAGTTCATTTCGCATATTTTTTGGCCAAAAAAAAGGAGTCTTTAAAAGTGTATCCTCATTTATTGATCTTGAAATCATATCACTTTGATTATTGAAAAATGACTCCCGCCAAACTAAATCAGCGACATCAAAGTACTCATATGTATCTCTAATACATATTTTAATTTCCTCCAGACATTCAGAATAATTTATGTCTCTCTTATGCCTTCGTGCATTATGGAGTTCAGCAACTGACTGTAATAACAATATCTTTGATGAAAATATTGGACGCTCTGGAATGAACTTAAAAAATGTTAAACCTGATGATAGCACCCATTCTACAGTAGTTGAATACTTCTTGCACCATATAAGTGCTATCCCATCAATTTTTTTGATACGAAATTGATGCTGGAAGCTAATGTTGTTAAGTTGTTCAATGCATTTATCCTCACCATGTGATCCCAGAATAAACCTTCGCATGTCAATAGTTTCTTCCAACACATGAAAATCGGGCTTTGGAATGTAGGATTTCTTAATACATTTAATTAATGATGGCATGCTCCCAACACTTTTCCTCCTCAATGTTACTGAAAAACGACTAAACATTTGATCAATATGGTCATGAGTATGCCCAACAAGAAGGAAACCAACCTTTATCTTTTTAAAAATTCTCAGTTCAACGAGCATGTTTAGATACCCAAAAAGAACTTGATTCTTGTTTTCATGGCTTGTGTTGTCTAATTGTACATACAAAACTTCAGGAAGAATACCAGACCAATGAGTAACCACATCATGGACTATAGTTATGGTCAAATTTGCATCATTATGAATATTTGGAGCTGTGAAGTAAACCCTTGGAAACATCTTCTCATTAAAGACCATACAACCAACCAAGTCAAATTGAATGAAATTTCCCTCCTGTAATTTTTTTGGCGTGCGAAGAAAATGTGGCAGAGGTGTTTTCTTTTGGTCCATACCATCAATTATCAAACCCAAATATTTATTTGGATTATCGTAACACTTCTTTTGATGTTTATACAATTTTTTCCTTTCACTTGTTTGTTGATTGTGGTGCTCTTGAATTTCTTTGACAACAGAATCTGTACATAAAATAAAAGAAACTTATCAATAAATATATTTTCATAGTTGATAACTATCCAATTTTTAAAAATAATGTTTTGAACACATACCTCTTTGTACCCCTTGACATTTATCTCTTTTTGCTTTAAGAGAAGCACATGTGTTGCAAACCCCCATCATTGTCTTCTTAGGAATACAAACATTGTTGAATTCGTTCGTCCACACCCTTGTAAAATATGAATATGTAATAAAATTACCAACTCCTTCAGCAGCTTCTGCATAATCTTTGTATAAGCTGAAGATTTCTCGTCTCGAGAAATTATCTGGAGTATTTATTGTGTCTTTATTTGGCATACACTCTCGTGCTTTGAAAAGAAGTATTTCATCCATGACATAGCAGTATTTTCTAACGTCCCAACCTCCCGTTTATAACGTACTTCTGAAAAATATGTGGGATCATTTTCCAGTCTTTCTTGGATTCTTGACAAACGAAAATTACCAATTGAACGCAACATTTTGAAATTCTTTTTGTAGAGTAATACATTTCAAACATGATAATCATAACCTGCTATTGTAGATAGCATGCAACCCACTAAATATGAATTTTGCATGCTTTTATTCATTAACAAATATATTTTCCTTTTCTCCAAAGCAAATTTGAAATCCATATGTTTCAAGCAATCCCTTCGACAACATTCCCTTGAAATCAAACAAACAACAGAACTTCTTTTTGTGAGATATGTTGTCCTTACCCTTGTATAACTAGAATGTTTTGGATTGATATGAAAAGGTCTACTCCTACTCCTAGTTAAAATATTTTCTTGTAACTAATTCATCATTCCATCATCCTTTGTATAAGCAATTTCATCACGATTAGGAGGAATGTTATCCCCACTATCATCATTCTCAACTTAGTTAAGAAATTCATCAGCATCATTTCCTGGAAACTATTCAATACCATCCTCACTGAAGAAAGCATTTCACAAGAATCATCTGCGCTTTTGTAACCCTGACTCAGACGAAATACTTCACCATCTTGATCCATGCTTTCGAATTTCTCCCTCAGAGGATTCAATTCTTCATTACCATGAGTGTCTTTGAAACGGTCACTTAGAGAAAATGCATTTTTCAGATCTATGCCTCTAAAATTATCATTTGCAATAAACTCTTCATCCTCCCCTTCCTCAATGGTGCTCTCATAATCCTTGGTATTAAGCCTAAGTGCAAGCTTTGAATCTCCATTCAACAGAAATTCTTCATCCCACCCCTCCCCTTCCTCACTGGTGCTCTCATAATCCTTAGGATTAGGAATAAGTGTATGCCTTGAATCTCTATTTATTGGAAATTCTTCATCCCCCCCTTCATCAGTGGTGCTCTTATAATCATTAGGATTAGGATGAAGTGGAAATTTTCATTCTGTAAATTCATCCCCCCCTTCATCAGTGGTGCTCGAATAATCCTTAGGAATATGACGAAGTGGATATTTTGACTCTGCAAATTCTTCATTCCCCTCTTCATCATTGGTGCTGGCATAATCCTTAGGATTAGGACGAAGTGGATATTTTGACTCTGGAAATTTTTCATTCCCATGTTCATCAGTGGTGCTCACATAATCCTTAGGATTAGGATGAAGTGGATATTTTGACTCTAGAAATTTTTCATTCCCCTCTTCATCAGTGGTGCTCGCATAATCCTTAGGATTAGGATGAAGTGGATATTTTGAGTCTGGAAATTTTTCATTCCCCTCTTCATCAATGGTGCTCGCATAATCCTTAGGATTAGGACAAAGTAGATATTGACTTTGGAAATTCTTCATTCCTCTCTTCATCAGTGGTGCTCGCATAATCCTTAGGATTAGGACAAAGTGAATATTTTGACTCTGCAAATTCTTCATTCCCCTCTTCATCAGTGGTGCTAGAATAATCCTTAGGATTAGGGTGAAGTGGATATTTTGACTCTGAAAATTCTTCATTCCCCTCTTCATCAGTGGTGTTCACATAATCCTTAGGATTAGGACGAAGTGAATATTTTGACTCTGCAAATTATTCATTCCCTTCTTCATCTATGGTTCTCGCATAATCCTTATGATTAGGATGAAGTTGATATTTTGATTCTAGAAATTATTCATCCACCCCTTCATCAGTGGTGCCCTCATAATTGTTAGGATTAGGACGAAGTGAAAATTTTGACTCTGGAAATTCTTCATCATGCGCTTCATCACTGGTGCTCTCATAATCTTAGAATTAAGAGTAAGTGGAATAACTGACTCTTGATTTACAGAAATTTATTTTTTCTGCCCTTCATCAATTATGTTCCCATCTTCCTTAGGATTACGACCAAGTCGAATTTTGACTCTTTATTCATGGCGAACGTACTCCTCTTATATTCAACAATCTGAATAGAGTTTTTTCGTGACGAAGATGTTGATGTTACAGAAAGAAAAACTTCGCTATCAGAAGAACCAATGGCTTTCAACAAGAAGATGTTGAATGATACAAATGCACTATCTCCCAATTACAATATATAGCTTAAAGACTGAAATTTTCCCTCTAAATTTTCCCCTTCAAAATTTTCGCTAAAATTTTTCCCTCCAAATTCCCCCCCCCCCCCCTCCACCCCAAAAAAAATTCGCTAAAAAATTTCCCTCCAAAGCTTTCGTTTCAAATATTTCCATACATAATATTCGTCTAAAATGTATTTCATAACATTATAATAAAATGTTGGTCTATAAATATTTTACCCTACTTTCTATTCAAAATATCCAGAAATTTTCCCTTTCATACATGCCTTCCAAACTAAATTAAATTTCTTATTTGAATAATATAATACTACGTATTATAATAAATTTTTAAATTTTATGTTTTATTTTTTTGCCGACATTGAATAAAAGTTAATATAAACCTATAATATTAACTACATGTAAATATTTTTAATCTTAAATTTTAATTCCACATTCGTGGAACGGTAAACCCATCACACAATCTTCGCAATATAATAACAATCATTGTTTCTATTCCTCACATCACATCAAGTCTTATGGGTTTTGTTGGAGCAATTTTGTGGAGGTGTTGTGTTAGCATTGGTAATTTTGTGGAGGCGTTGTGTTCACATTGAAGGCGTTGCGGTGGCATTGGTAATTTTGTGGAAGCGTTGTGTTCGCATTAGAGGAGTTGCGTTGGCATTGGTAACAGGGGTTTTTCACATTTCAAAGGTTAGTTTTCCTTTTATTTTGGCCATTTAAAGATGAATTTGGGGAGAATATTTCTTTTGGTTTTTATGTTGCAAAACTACTTTTTTATAGTTTTTAGGTTCGAAAACCCTGTTTTTTGTATATTTCTATAGCGAAAAAATGGGAAACAAAAAACTCAAATTTTTAGGTTTTTCAGGACAAAAATTTAGAATTTGTTTTCTTTTTTAGGGTTGTTGGATTCCTCCATGAAACAAAAAGCCAAAAAATGACCATGCACATCAAAAGAACAGTTATATTTATTCTATTTTTTTTCTAAAAGTGCAATCGAAAAATTTATTAAAAAAAAAAAGTATTTTTTATTTTTATTTTAAAACATGAAATTTTAGCTTTTAAAATAGCATTAGATATTTTAATGTTTTTTTTTAATTAAACGAAAATACCAATTTCATTTTGTTTCTATTAAACTTGTTTTTTTTATTGTAAATATATTTTACAATTAAAAAACAATTTAATTTTAAAATAATTTTAGCCTTTTATTTTTGTTTTTTAAATTTTATCAAAATAAATTAAATTTTAATTTAGAAAATAAAAATAAAAAAGTAAAAAGTAAAAATTAATTTATTTTTATAGTTTTTATTATTTAATTTTTTTTTAAGTTTTAATATATTTTAAATTTTTTATTATTTTATTTTTTAATATTTTAAAATTATTTGTTTTAATATATATATATATATATATATATATATATATATATATATATATATATATATATATATATATATATATATATATTATTGTTTAAAAAAAAATTAAAAATAATTTTAAATTATCTTTTTTAATTTATTAGTTAAATGGTTTGTTTTTTTTTTTTTTTTAATAGATTTTAATTTAATTATATTATATTAATATTTTAAAAATAAATATTATTTAAAATATTTTTATTTAAATTAATATATTATTTCATATTATTATTAATATTGTTTTTTTAAATAAAAAATAAAAATTGTATTTCATATTATTATTAATATTGTTAAAAAAAAAAAAAATTCCCTCTGGCAGCGATCGGAGGCCGGCCGGCTAGGCAGTGCTCCACAGCGCCACTCGACCGGCCTCCGACACCTGGCGGGTGGACAAAATCCAATATTTTTTATTTTTATTTTTAAACAAAAAAAAATTAAATTTTTGTATAATTTTTTTTTTAATTTAATTAATTTTTATATTGTTAAAATTAATTTATATTTTAAAATTTTATATTTTATATTTATTTTTTTAATTTTAAATTTAAAAATAAAAATAAAAAATCGTATTAATATTTTTAATGATGATGATGATGATGGTTAAAGTTCACTGAAACCAATCTTTGGTCTATCGGACCTAAAGAAAAGAGTTATTTAATTTGATTTAAGATTTTATTCCTATGCTCAAAAAGCTTGGAGAGAAGCCTCCTGAGCTCACTATAATTTTGACATCTTAAAAGGCTAGGAAGGTCAATATTGCAACAAAGATTATGAAATTGAGCTCTAATGTGGTTGTACACGAGGAACTCTAAGAGGAAGTGATTTTCATCCTTGATGTTCATATTCTCACAGAGATGGCAGATCATTTCCATCCATGGTGTTTTAGGAACTGTCCAACGACCTGTTTCACTATGGAGTTCATGAGATTTCGTTCTAATCTTGGCTATATTAATTTTCTTCTTTGAGCTAGTTAAAACAGAGAGATACTTTTGATCTTCTAGGGTGGGGTTGATGACCTCCTTATAATATCTTAATTTTCTTTTAGCTGCTAGATCTTTCTCACACCACATTTTTTCCTTGAACTTAGAAGTAACAATTTTTTTAATGTTATTAATGTTTTTCAATGCAACATTCTCATCGATCTCCCAATGGTTTAACTAGGCCTTGGTGTCTTTATACCAACTTTGTTTAAGCCTTAGGTGATTTTGGCTGGAATTTAAAGCTAGCCTAGAAAGTCTATGGTCTCCTATGATATTGAGCTTGTGCTTGTACAACAAAAGCCTAGTCATAGCTAGGCTCTCGATAGGGGAAAGACCCACTTCTATAAGGAGAATAGGATAGGGTGTATTGCTTTTAATTTTAAGGTTATACGTTATATAACGCTTCTGGATTTGCTTAATCTTTCTCCAATATTATCTAGAGATGTTGCAACCCCAAACCTCACATCCATATAAGATAACAGGAGTAGCTAAAGCTTCAAAGAGGAACTTCTTTCTATCCCACATTACAAGGTTTGTCATTTTACAATTATTTTCAAGACCAAAATAAGCTTTCCACCCCCCATTAATCCTTTTCTGAATGTTATAGTTCTAGTTGAGCTTGTGATGAATATCAATTCCTAGGGACTTGTAAGAAGACACTTCCTCCAAGTTACTATTGTCATACATAAAATTAGTGTAAGTGTCCTTCTTGGATTTGATAATCATAACTTTTGTTTTGTCAATGTTAACAGACATACCCATGGTAGAGAAGAAATCCTTAAGAAGTCTAAGTTGCTTATCAAGATCGGATGGGCACCTTGCGTGAAGAACAATATCATCAGCATAGAGAAGAAGGATGATGACTATCCCAGCTAAGATCGTGCCAGCACATCCTGATTCCTCTAAACAACCTTCTATCTTGTCGATGTAAATGCCAAATAAGGTAGGGGAGAGGGGGAAACCTTGTTTAACTCTGATATTACACTTAAGATCTTTCTACCACCCCTCATTGCTCTTTAACTTGGCAATTACATTCTCGTATAACCTTATAGCGGCCGCTCTTAGCTCGAAAGGAACATTTAGCTCTTCTAATATATTCCATAGGTTGTTTCTAGGAAGAGTATCGAAATCCTTTCTAAAGTCCACAAAGCAACATAAGAGATTGGATTTATCATTGCGGCATTCCTCCACAATGATCCTAAGCGTAATGAGGTGGTCCGTTGTTGAGTGTTGCCTTCTAAAACCCGCTTGGCCTTTAGCCCGCTTACCTTCACTTTCAAGCCAAATGCTCAACTTCTTTTCTAAAATAATACCATATAACTTGGCCAAGAGAGGGTTGATCATAATTTTCCGATAATTAGAGGGGTTATTTGTATCCCCACTTTTAAAAATAGGGATAATGAGGCTCTGAGTCCAAGTTTTAGGGAACCCTTGCTTAACTGCTTGGTTGAAAATCTTGTGGATGTGGGGGATGAGGACAAGACCTCCAATTTTTAATATTTCTGCCTGGTAACCTTCAATGTCTTTAGCTTTCCCATTTGCCAGGCGTTTAACCCCAAAATAAATGTCTTCTAATGAGAAAACTTCTTTTGTTGTGAGCAGGGTTTCCAAGTTATCCCTAGCACTTGGAGATTCATAAAGCTTTTTAAGATAAGAATTCCAATCGTGTAAAGCAATTTTATTATTATCTTTAGTTTTCCTAGTTAGAATCTACCTCCAGAATTTCTTAGGAGCCACCTTAGAGAGGTGTAAGAGATTCTCTTGTCTTTTATGAATATATTGCCTTTTTTTCCTTTTAGTTAGGGCTTTGTAGATTTTTATCTTGTCAATTTTGAGAGATTCATCAACAGCTTCCTTAATTGCTCTCCTCACACTTTTACAATCTTTGTCATACCATGGGTTGGTTTTGATATTTCTTTTATTACTTGAGACTTCAATTGAGAACTTGTTAATAGAATGTGAGAGGGTTGTAGTAAAATTATGATAGAGCTCATCTATGTTGTCTATACTAGATAAAGGAAGCAAATTAGTTTATAATTCATTTAGAAAGAGATCGTTTTTATTTCTATCAAAGATCAAGTTCTTTTGACTATAAGGATTATCTTCAATGGGATCTCTATGCATGACAAAATTGAGAGTTATGAGTAAAGGCCTATGATTAGAGTCAGGCTCGTGGTCATCTAAGATGTCAAAATTTAGTATTTCATTGTATAAAGGGAGATCGGAAATAACATAGTCTACCACGGTGTTGCCAAGCCCATGGATGCAGGTCATCTGTGTTGAGATTGCAACAAGATGATGAGCTTAGTGAAAAGAGTCGCCTTCACTAAGTGGGCCCACAGGCTATTTTTGGTGCAAGTCTATTTTTAGACATGTCGATCATATTCTATGAGTTGCAGGATGCTATTTGTGGATGGTTGGTCAAGTTGGAAAAATAGATGGACTTCTATTTTTAGACATACTAGGCGGAATCTATTTTTAGATTGCCAGTCTAAAAATAGATATGTCGAATATTATTAGCTCTTAATAATATTTGGACTATAAACATCATCTTATTCTCTTGGAGCACTTCAGTTAAGTGCACAGATGTGGCACAGGAGCTGACAGAAGGAATTACGCTATTCCTGAGGGTTAAGTGGAGCTATTACATGGAGACTTCAGTTAGAACTCATGTGACAGAGTTTGGTGGAGTTATTGAGGTAGTTGGTGGAGTTGTGTTCAGTTTAACTGAGTTAAACATAGTTGAGCTAGTTGTATCTAGTCTAGCTGATTGATACACTAGTGAGAGTGGTGTGAATTAATTATTAATTAATTAACTAATTATTAACTCATTAATCAACTAAAGAATACATCAGTTAACTACAGTGCATGGACAGTTTCAGTGGAGACCGGTGAAGAGGTAGGTGAAAGAGCAGTGTGACTATCAGTTGTGACTATAGTGTTGCATGATTTGCAACACACAGTGGTTGGAGATGCCAATGAGGATTGCGTGAGCAAGGATGGACCAATTCGAGTTCATTCAGAGCCATTCTTCAGCAGTGATTGCGTAGTAGAGGCAGGCTAGCAGGTGGCAGAGATTGGAGCATGAGATTTGCTAGATCAGACCTGATTAGTGTGTAGCAATTGGAGATTGTACTGAGAGCTTGTGAGGAGCTTTGTATGATGATTGTTACATGATATCTATGACATATAATATACATATAGTTGGGGGTTTTCAACTTTAAGCTTTCCCATAAATTACTGTGTTCATATGTGTGAATTTTTATGGTTTTAATGTGTGCATGCAATTGATTTAATTTCCACAAGTAATGATCAATGGTAGAAGAGATTTTGTATTGTGCATGAAGTTAAAATAGTGTGTGATCAGGAGAATCTCGGATGTATAACGCATTAGTTATATAATTTCTACAATCTGGCTAGAATTGGGCCACTTCTTTAGACCGTTGCAAATTATGAGATCCTGAGCACTACAGAGCTTGACTAGCTCTGACCTAAGCAAATTATCCCCGAGGTCTTGAGAGCTCCTTTTGTACTGGCTAGCCAGAGTAAGGTCTTCGTCTAACCAAAGAGGATTGGGGTTGGAATGATTTCTTAGAAGAATAGCTTGGTTGCTTGAAGTTCAAGCATTAAAGTCACCCATTAAAAGGATATTACCTTCATTCCTTAGGCTAGAAATATCATTCTCTAAACCATTGTAAGGACCATTTTTATCTAGATTCTTTTTCTTATAGAAGTTAGAATTGATGGGGGGGGAAATAACAAATCTCTATGTAGGTATTTTTATCATTAATGTCAATAATATCAATCCAACTATATTGATTGTAAGGGTCGTTTTTATAAATCCTAGCATGGGGGGAGATGTTCTTCTTAATGTAGCAAGTTATGCCCCCAATGCCTCTACGGGAGGATCGCTTGTTCCAGGTAGACCATAGTGTAAAGCCATCTATGTTAGGGAACTTAGATTCTTCGTGCTCCCAAGTTTCAACAAGGAATATAATATCAACATCATTTGAGATCCAATTTAACTTGGGGCCTTTGTTCCATGGAAAGCCCCAACAGTTCCAAGAAAGAATTCGGAGCATGATGAATTTTTATTTATTACTATATTTTTGGTTTCTATCTCGAATAACGGCTTTTCTATTTCTGATTATTGCCCATTTTCCTTCCTTCCTAGGTTCTTTTACCTTTTGAACCTCCTTTCTTAATTCTGCTTGATCTTCTGGAATGAGATCTTCATTTATAAATATTCTCGTTCCTTTTAGACTTGATGTTTTACTAAGTATGTCATACTTATGGTCAGTAGAGCTCACCTTTATTCGGGTCAATCTTCCTTTTTTCTCAGTTAATTTCCCTAACCTTGTTGCTTCTGTGAGACACGTGGTTTCAATTTTTAATCTATTATGTAATTCTGTCTAGGCTATGGCTAAAGTATCCTCGTCTACCTCCTCTTTCAAACCGAAGATTATAAGCTTCAAGGCCCTTTTGTTACGCTCATGGTCTAATTCAATCAATTTTTTTATTTCATCTTTAATTGGTTTGATATATAATTTACCTGCCCCACTATTTAGGGTGAGACTGTTGTTAACTTTTTCTTCTGGTTCTTTAATCATGTCCTTCATTTTAAGACTCTATATATTAACAACATCTCCTTGTTGGGATGTTTGGTTCTTATCTTGGTTTTGTTTTTCGATGACCTGCAATCTAGTCTCCATTGCCTCCATTTTATTCTCCAATAGTTCTATTTTATTTTCTATTTGTTTTTGGATCTTGCTTCAAGAGATGTGAATTTGTTTTCCAGCATGGTTTCTAACTGGGTTTGTAGCTCGACTTCTCTTTCTTCTCTACGTTTTTCTAAAGACTCTATATACTCATAAAGGCTCTGTAGAGTAACTATGCTAGGTCTACCTTTGGTAATATTTGGTAGTTGTGGTGAATTATTTATACTTGAGAATATATGAGCATATATGTATTAGAAAAAGATAAGGAATGTGTGCACCTGAATATCAGCAAACTGGAAAAAAAAACCCAAGTGCTCAGGTCTGAAAATTTTTCGAGAAAAAAATCACCGCAGACCCAAGTATTAATCGAGAAAATTCACCGCAAAATTTTCACCCCAAAATTTCATTGCAGACCCAAGTATTAATCGAGAAAATTCACCGCAAAATTTTCACCACACACCCAAGTATTAATAGAGAGAATTTCCACCGCATAATTAATATAATGTATTCTAATTTAAATAATTTTTATATTAAAGTTTATAATATTAAAATAAATTTATATTTTAAAATTTTAAGATTAAATTTCTTAATATTAAAATTAAATTTTATATTCTATATTTATTTTTTTAATTTTATATTTATTTTTTTTAATTTTAAATTTGAAAAAAAAAATCGAATTAATATTTTTAATATAATGATTCTAATTTAAATAATTTTTATATTAAAATTTATAATATTAAAATAAATTTATATTTTAAAATTAAATTTTTTAATATTAGAATTAAATTTTAAATTTTAAAACAAATAAAATGTTAAATTTAAAATTTAAAAATAAAATAAAAAATGCGTATTAATATTTTGTTTATAATGTTTCATAATTTAAATAACTTTTATTATAAAATTAAATTCATTAATTTTGTATTTTAAAAAAACAATTAATTTAAAAAAAAAATTAACATTAATTTTTTTTTAACTTAAAATATATATATATATATATATATATATATATATATATATATATATATATATATATAGAGAGAGAGAGAGAGGTTAAACTTTAATTTTTTTTTGTTTATTTGAAATTTTTGAAAAAAATAACATTTCATTTTTTTTTATTTTTTTTTAAATTCTTTTACAAAATTACTTGTATAGACATTATTTTCGATTAATTTAAAAATTATATTGGCAAACTTTTTAAAAAAAATGATTAATTAAGTTATGTGTTTACTTATTAATTAATATATACTTTTTTTTATTAGGAAGATGGCATCAAAATATATATATATATATATATATATATATATATATATATATATATATATATATATATATATATATATATGTGTGAATGTTTTTGGACCTAGGGCAACAACTGCCAAATCTAGAGTTGCAGTTGGACACACTATAGATATTGTTGGATCCAATAAGGATATTGTTGTTGTTAATCCAAGTTGTCATTGATGGCAACAGGTTGATGAATAAGCCTAACAATGAAAATGACCTTGGAGACAGAATTTTTACTCTCTGCACATAAATATTCAAGGTCAGTTATAAAGAAAAAATATTTTTGTCACCTTGGAGGCAGCCTATCCCAATGAATCCTAGACCATCTAAAAGAATATTATTTTGTCTTTCTAACGAGCCTTTACTTGCCCCGAAACTCCCAACGGTTGATGAGATATGGAATTTTTAAGTGAAGGAAAATTAACCACAGCAGTGAGCCGACCTATTCTTGTCCTTCATGTCGGCCTATTTGCAGAGACGTGTCCTTTCATTTTGCCGTGCGAAAATCACTATTTATTAAATTTTTCAAGCTCATTCTTTACCCAGGAATTCGGTCACACATCTAAGGGAAAGCGCAAAGTAAGTTCACATCTCGTGAACCAAAAAAAAGGAGGAGAACAACGATTATGCTTGGGCCTGAAGTTATTTAAACCATAAAATCCTGTGAAGATTTTCAGACTTATCACAATGGATTCATTACAGTGTTGTGACCACCTGTGGCACGGACTTATAAAAATCCAATCTGTGGTAAAGGAGCTCGAACCCTCTTCAACAGCAACAGTATTATCTTCGGACTGTATACATATCCCAGTTATGTTTTAGAAAAAATTGTGGGGCCTAATCTGTGGGTTAAATTCTATTGTATAGACCTGGTAAGCAGTGTTTCAGTCTTGCCTTCAAAAGGTTCGAACTATCACTAAAAACTCATGACTTGTTGCAGTGTTAGGAGCTCGGATCAGTACCTACAGACTTCGGATCAGCAGACCTCAAGCTCGGTACTATTGCATATATACAGACCCTCAAATATGTGTATTCTTAATGTGAAACAGTGGCTCGATACTCATTACAGCAGCTCAGATTTATCCTTGTGGTGGCTCAACTTCGTCAGATTGTTATAACTTGCAATCACATTGAATCTAAACAAAGTACTGTGAACAGTTGGTGGAGGGTTGTACAAGTTAAGAATGTGAAAGGTCTTGAACAGTGAGTCTTGGAGCATATTTGGACAGTGAAGGCATTGAAAGCTCTTTGAAGGCAGTCGTAGAGGCTGGTGTAGACATTTCCAAAGCAGAACATTTGAAGATCCTTGAAGCAGAAGTAACTTGAAGAGAGTTGTTTGGAAGGCCTAGTGCAAAACTTGAGCAGATTATTGAACCCGCCTTTGAGGAATTATTGAAGTCATCTAAAGACACTTGTAGAACCTGATCTTGAGACACCATTGGAAACCATGATGCGTTAACTTGGAGGATTTGACTGGGTATCATAGATCTTGTTAAAGACACTTATGTAAGTACATCTCACATTTTCTCTCTAAATATTTCTTAAGGATTGGTGTCCTTGGAGTAGGAGCTCCTAAATAGAAGGTTAGTACCTTGAGAAGATAGGGTCGAAGCCCTAGAAGTCGGAGCCTCATCAAAGTCCAAGTTGATGCTTGGAAACAGGTTGGTGCCTATTTTATTAAAAGGGTTGGTGCCCTTCACTCATCTATTGTATACTATTATTAAAAAAAAAGGGATTGAAGTTCTGATTAATCCTTAATATCATTATTATACACCTCTCTATTTTTAATTGTGAAGAATCTAACTGGAAATAATTAACAAATGAAAATAAATATTGATTCACCCCCCTCTCAGTATTTCCAACAATTGGTTTCAGAGCCAGGTTCTTTAATATCAGCCTAACAGCTGGAAGAAGGATTCTTAGGCATAATGAAGAACATGGAAGCAACAGGGAAACTACCTATCTTTGATGGAACGAATTTTGGTTTTTGGAAAAAGAGGATGTCCTACTATCTAATGTCTCTTGGTCCTGAAGTATGGCACTATGTTCTGGATGGGTACAAAGCTCCTGCAAATGTTCCAACTGATCAAGATGAAACAAGAGCTTACATTGCTAACACAAAAGCTTTAAATTCCATCACTAGTGGAATTACCCATTCCAAATTTACGAAAGTCATGAACTGTGACTCAGCCAAAGAAGTATGGGATAAGTTGGTTTCTCTATATGATGGCGACTCCAAAGTCAAGAAGGCAAAGCTTCAAACCTATAGAAGACAATTCGAGAGTCTGAAAATGGATGATGAAGAAGATATTGCATCATATTTCCTTCGAGTAGCTGAAGTGGTTAACTCTCTTAGAGGACTAGGAGAAAATATTGAAGAAAGCATCATTGTTCAAGAAATCCTGAGATCGCTTCCAGACATATTTGACTCCAAAGTAAGTGCCATAGAAGAAATGAAGGATCTAGATACTCTCAAGATGGATGAAATCCATGGAATTCTCATTGCCTATGAGATGAGGAAAGGGAGTCCAAATTTCAAATAAGCAGCCTTCAAAGCCTCAAGATCTACAAAAGAAGGAAAAGGATGGAATTACAACAGCAATGAATCTGATACTGAAAACGAATTAGCTCAATTTGTACAAAGACTAAAAAGAGGATGCAAGCTAAAAGGTAAGTACCCTCTTATTTGTTTCAATTGTGGAAGAATAGGTCATGATGCTGCAAAATGTCCCCATAAACATGATAGTGATTATGAAAAGGACTTTAAAAGGATAATGTACAAAAAGAAAGGATTTAATAAAAAGAAATTCTTCTCCAAACAAGATGAGTCCGATGAAGATGAATTTGTAGTCATCAAAAATAAATCAACCAGAAATATGCATCATCACAAAGAAAGAGATGATGAATCAGATGAGGAAAGTGATTATGTTGGAAGCAAAGAAACATTATTCATGGCATTTACAAATGATGATGACTCAGAACTGGAAGATGAAAGAAACATGGATAGTTTTTTGATGAATGCCATTGAAGAAAATAAGAATCTACAAAAGAAGATAATTTCTCTCAAAATAGAAAGAGAGGAAGCAAAAAGAAGGGAAGACTTTTTGAACATCAAGTTAAAAGAGAAGGATGATATCTGTGAAAAACGTGAAGCTGAAATAGTGTCCCTAAGAAAGGAATTAGAGCAAATCAAAAGGAGTTGGCAAAGCTCTCTAGCTCTTGACAACATTCTTAACACTCAAAGAGCTCAACATGACAAGTCTGGAATTGTTTCAAAGGAGAATAAACAAGTACGAAGAATAATGACAGAAGTTATGTTGATGTACTCTCTTGCCATCCAAAGAAGAAAAATGTTGATTCAAGCTATGGATACTACAACAGGTATCAAACTATTTTTCTTGGGCATTGTTACAATTGTAAAAACTTTGGGCATCAAGCTAAGCATTGCAAGGCTCATAAGAATGAAGCACCAAGATTGAATAATTAACCAAACCAACTGCGTGGGCCTAAAGAGCAAGAACAAATCAAAACTTACAATTCCTTTGATCCTTTGGCTAAGTTTGATCTGCTTTTCTCATTATGTGATGATTATGATCATAATGAACAAAATTTCCCTCTCAAAAGGGAAAAAGCTAAAAACATAAATCTCAAAACTGATAAATGTGGCCTAGCACTATGTGCTCATAGTGAAGAAAATCATTGGTTCATGGCTAGTGGATGCTCAAGACATATGACAGGTTACCAAAAGAAGTTTATCTCATTGAACAAGAAAAATGGAAATGTATCCTTTGGAAGTGGATTTGCTAAAATCAATAGAAAAGGGACTACTACCCTTGTCAATGGACTAGGAAAGGCTGAAAATACCTTGCTGGTAGAAGGGCTCAAACACAATCTCTTAAGTGTCAACCATATTTGTGACCAAGGACATAATGTTGTCTTTAGTACAAAAAATTGTGAAATAAGAGACTCGTCCTCAGGAGAGCTTGTGGCGAAAGTAGTAAGAACACCAGATAATGTTTACATTCTCAGTAGAATTCAAGAAGATAAATGTTACTTAAGTAAAAAAAATGAAAGTTGGTTATGGCACAAGCGATTGGGGCATACAAGTTTTGATAACCTAGTCAACATCTGCAAAATTAATGCAGTAAGGGATATTAAAAAAATTTTAAAACCAAATAAAGTTGTATGTGGCCCATGCCAACATGGAAAGCAAACCAAAACTAGCCACAAACTAAGGAGTTCTCAACAACAAAAACTTTGGAAATTATTCATGCAGATTTGTGTGGGCCAACCAGAACTCCAACTCTTTAGGGTGAAAGGTAATTTGCTATATTTTTGGATGACTATACTAGAATGATGTGGATATATTTCATAAAATATAAATCCGAAGCATTTGAATGTTTTAAAAATATTAAGGCTCTCATTGAGAATGAGAAATATTCTAAGATTAAATTTCTTAGAATGGATAGAGGAGGAGAATTCACCTCAAAAGAGTTCGATAAATTATGTAAAGAACACAGAATCGAAATAGAACTCTATACTACTAGGACACCCCAACAAAATGGAGTATTTTAAAGAAGGAACCAAACCATTCAAGAAATCGCAAGGACAATGCTACTAGCAGTCGATTTGCAACCAAAATTTTGGAGAGAAACAGTTGGCACCGCAGTTTACACCTTAAATCAAACTCAAGTAAGACCAAATAATGAAAAGAATCCTTGTGAATTATGGAAAGGAAGACCTGCTTTAGTAAAATATTTCAGGGTTTTTGGAAGCAAATGTTTCATAAAAATAAATGGCTCACCAGGTAAATTTGATTCAAGAGTTGACGAAGGAATATTTCTTGGATACTCCACTAGGAGCAAAGCTTACAAATGTTACAAATATCTTCTACGAAGAATAGTGGAAAGCATTGATGTAAAGATTGATGAAGGCCTTCCAGAAAAAGGAATTGAAGATCATGAAGTTGAGCCCTTATCTGAACAAAGTGAAGAAGAAGAACCTGAAAAAGAAGAGGAGAATGAAGAACCTCGAAGAGAACCTCAAAATGAATTGCATTTTTCTTGTTTGATTCTTCAAGATCTGCTTGTAGAAGTTCTTCATGTTCCTTGTATGATTCTTCTATGATAGGCCAGATTTTTGCTCCAAGTTCTTCATATTCAAATGATTGTAGAGGTTCCTCACTCTTCTTACTTGATGCTTCAAGTTTTGCTCGTAGAGAGATGATTCCAACTTCAAGACCTTTATTCTTCCTTTTTTATTTTTCCAGATCTGTTTTTAGAGAAACGTTTTCTGCTTCAAGTCCCTTACATCGATTGGTTACATTGTCATACAACTTTTGATACTTGTTCATCTGTTCTTTCATTCTAGAGATTAACTCTTTGGGGATAGAATCGTTTTCTTTATATGTTCTTAGTTGATCTTCAACTCTGATCTTGATAGCTTCCTCTAGATCCAAAACTTTACTTACACTATCTTCATCATTACATGCACCAGAAAGTGAGTCACAAGAACAACTATCAATACCTGATCTATCTTCTTTATTTTCTGCTGCACATGTTTTCTAAGATATCTCCTTTTCAGTAGCCTTCTTCTTTTGCTTCTTTCCCATTGCGACGGATCTCCTTCAAGCAATCAAGCTTCTGCAGAAGAACCCGCTCTGATACCAATTGTTGGGAAAAATACTGAGAGGGGGGGGGGTGAATCATCAGTATTTTCTGCATACTCAAAACTTTTCACTTTTTCATTCCTTAAAACCCATACGCTACTTTCCTTTATTAAACTAGCGTATACACGCGAATATCTTTCATGAAACTAGCGTATACACAGATATCTAGTTATGTCATTAGTTCTTTGCTTAAATCATTCCATCATTCATTCATCAGATGTTCAATAAATAGTAAACATGTGTAGTAAGAACAGAATAAGCCATCACACAAAGCATCACACATGAACACCAGGATTTTTAGGTGGAAACCCAAGTCGGGAGAAAAACCACCGCTGCAGTTGCTCAGCCTTCAATATTTTATTATAGAGAAAACATCTTACAACATATGTGCTGGCGCAGACCACATCAAAGACGTTGTGCACCCGCACCCACCGCGCTCGTTTACCCGCCCGGAAGGGAGCTACCACCCCCCGACTCGTTTTTACTCTCACCTCTCTCCCCGGAAGGAGCTACGACCCCCTGCTCTCGTTAACCAGCCTCACCTGGAAGGGAGCTACGACCCCCTGATCTCGTTTACCAGCCTCACCTGGAAGGGAGCTACCACCCCCTGACCGAAGGCTACAACCCTCAGCACCTCTATGGACCACGTTTCATCAATTTTCACACTGGATCCAAAGCTTCCTTTAGGACACCACTTGCAGGCCACATTTCATCATATTTTCAAACTGGACCCTTTCCATACTTTTAAGCACAGTCAACCATGAAACAGATACATATAACTCACTGACAGATATCAGTAAACCAACAGAACAGATCAGACATTTCTTACCACAGTCTTCAGCAAACCCTAGTTTTCATACGCGCTTTCCTTTCACTGATGTCGCGTATATACGCGCTTCCATCCACACAAACCAGCGTATACCTCTGTATGTATTTCATTGCGCATACGCGCTTTCACTTCATCGAAGCCGCATGTATACGCGCTTCCTCTGCGGCGAAGTAGCGTATAGATCTTCAATCATTATAGAACAGCATATTTCTTCAGATCAGACATTCAGTTCAGATTTACCCTTTTACTTCAGACAGATGTTCGCCTCATCTCAGATCTAAGCCTTCCATAAACAGATCTAGCAGATACAAATACATTCCAGATCTAGATTCCCTTCTTCATCATTGGTGCATCATACATTCGTATTTATCTTTCAAGTGTAACCCTTTCCATTCGCATCTACTTCGTGAGAGAAGTATTCATTCAAGCTCAGACATCTTGCTCCCACACTCATGATTTGCACAATGAATTTCTTCTCCTTATATAGGTTTATCCTTTTTCAATACCACGGGCCAAAGCAATACCATGAGCCTTCAATACCACGGGACAAAGCAATACCATGAGCCTTCAATACCACGGGCCCCTGTTTTTGCACTTTATGAGTACTTTTGCCCATACGCGACTTGGCACGTTCTTTTCCGCGTGCATACGCGACTTCCCTTAGACATATCCGCGTATTCATAGAGACATACTCTTTTCATCATACTTTGAGCACATTCTGAATTCCTTTCTTCATTGCCTTCTGTACACACTGTAGATACATCATATTTTCTTCATCAAGAACATATTCTATCAAGCACAACTTCACCAAGTAAGTTGCCATCATCTTTATCAAGTGGGTTGCCTTTCAGGGACAACACTCAACATCATAATATCGACAAGCATCATATCACATCAGATTTACCAAGCCCATTAAGTCAAGAATAACTTCATCAGATGTATTGTCATCAAGGACAACACAAGTCAACAGTCGCATGTCTTCATCTCCATTCAGTGGGTTGCCATCAAGGACAACACTCTGCATCATATTTCCAACATATATTTCATAAAAAATAAATCCGAAGCATTTGAATGTTTTAAAAATATTAAGGCTCTCATTGAGAATGAGAAAGATTTTAAGATTAAATGCCTTAGAACAGATAGAGGAGGATAATTCACCTCAAAAGAGTTCGATAAATTCTGTTAAGAGCATGGAATCGAAAGAGAACACTCTACTGCTAGGACACCCCAGCAAAATGGAGCAGTTGAAAGAAGGAACCGAACCATTCAAGAAATGGCAAGGACAATGCTACTAGCAGCCGATTTTCAACCAAAATTTTGGAGAGAAGTAGTTGGAACCACAGTTTACACCTTAAATCGAACTCAACGAAGACCAAATAATGAAAAGACTCCTTATGAATTATGGAAAGGAAAACCTGCTTCAGTGAAATATTTCAAGGTTTTTGGAAGCAAATGTTTCATAAAAATAAATGATGACTCACCAGGTAAATTTGATTCAAGAGTTGACGAAGGAATATTTCTTGGATACTCCACTAGGAGCAAAGCTTACAAATGTTACAACTATCATCTACGAAGAATAGTGGAAAGCATTGATGTAAAGATTGATGAAGGCCTTCTAGAAAAAGGAATTGAAGATCATGAAGTTGAGCCCTTCTTTGAACAAAGTGAAGAAGAAGAACCTAAAAAAGAAGAGGAGAATGAAGAACCTCGAAGAGAACCTCAAAATGAATCTTCACAAACTCCCTCCAAGATCAAGTTTGTTCAAAGATATCATCCAGAAGAACAGGTCATCGAAAATATAGATGAAGGAATCCAAACTCGAAGAAGGATGATAAGCACCCCTAATAAAAATGATGTGGCTCTATTATCTTTAATAGAACCTGAAAATTTTTCTCAAGAAAGAAAAGATCCTCATTGGATAAAGGCCATGGAAGAAGAAATGTCTCAAATCGGGAAAAATGAGACTTGGGAACTGGTACCTCGCCCAAAAGATAAAAATATAATTGGAACAAAATCGGTATTCAAAAACAAGATGAATGAAGATGGACAAATCATCAGAAATAAAGCCAGACTTGTCTACAAAGGATACTCGCAAATCGAAGGAATTGACTTCGAAGAAACCTTTGCACCAATAGCTCGAATGGAAGCCATAAGAATGTTTCTAGAATTTACTTGCTCAAAAGGATTAAAGGTTTATCAAATGGATGTAAAATTAGCATTCCTGAATGGAGATCTCAAGGAGGAAGTTTACATGGAGCAACCAGAAGGATTTGATCTTGCTGAAGGAAAAGACCTTGTATGCAAACTAAAAAAGGCCTTGTATGGATTGAAACAAGCCCCTAGAGCATGGTATGCAAAGTTGGATCACTATATGCAACAAGAAGGTTTCAAAAAGGGAGTGGCAGGTAGCAATATCTACATGAATATGGACAAGGAAAAACTTCGGATCACTCTTGTTTACGTCGATGATCTAATCTTTGCTAGCAATGATGAAGAAATGAGCCATGAATTTGCTCTAAATATTTCCAAAAAATTCGAGATGTCAATGATTGGTGAGTTGTCTTACTTTCTTGGGCTACAAATATCTCAAACCTCTGCAGGCATGTTTATATCTCAAGCAAAATATCTTAAAGACATGCTTAAAAAATATGGGATGGAAGATTGTGCACCTATGAGCACACCAATGACCACAGATTGTAAACTAAGCAAAGACGATGATACCCCCCAAATAAATGCAACTCTTTACAGGTCAATAATTGGAGCTCTCCTATACTTAACTGCTACAAGACCAAATATTATGCAAGCAGTAGTAATGGTAGCAAGATTTTAGTCACAGGGGCTTCACTCAATGAACCTCTGACATATCACCTACGTTCATGGCATACTAAAAAATACCCCTAATTTGACTACATATTGGAAAATACCTCTAAAAATCACATTATTTAACCCCCTAACAATATGAACCCAATACACCTCCCTAATTTAAAAACCCCTAATTTCACTAAATATTGTAGATATCCAGTTTTTCATTAACATTTTTTATACCCATTTATATTTTTTCATTAACTTTGAGCTACATTTTTTATACTTTCCAATATAAAAACCCTTTACCCCCTATATATCCCCCAATATATTAAGTCAAATTTTCCTCAATTTATATCCCCCAATATGAACCCACGTGGTATAATACTACTCCCCTAGTGAAGCCCCTATGATTTCAGTCAAGTCCTAAATAATCCCATCTAGCAGCTGTGAAAATAATTCTTAGATATCTGAAAGGAACAACTGATTTCGGTCTTTGGTATCCTAAGAGTTCAACTCTTATGGTGACAGCTTATTCTGATGCTGATTGGGCCGAAAGCATGGATGATCGAAAAAACACCAGTGGAAATGCATTCTTTATGGGAGATTGTCTTGTATCTTGGCTCAGCAAAAAGCAATCATCTATATCCCTTTCTACAACTGAAGCCGAATATATAGCTGCTGCTAATTGTTGTACACAAATTCTATGGATGAAGGAAGCCTTGAAGGATGTCAACATAGAAAATAACCAACCAATTACTATTTTTTGTGACAATACTAGCGCCATCAGTGTTTCAAAGAATCCGGTGATGCACTCAAGAACCAAACATATTCCAATAAAATACCACTTTCTCCGTGAACAAGTTGTTGAACACAATATCAGGCTGGAATACGTCAATAAAAAAGAGAAAATTGTGGATATCTTTACAAAACCTCTTCCACGACAAGCATTTGAGTATCTTCGCCAAAAGATGGGGGTCATTGCTCTTGCATCACATTAAATCAAGCATCATGTTAGGGGTACAGTATGTTAGGGGGAGCAACATGACAGGGGGAGTACTTTGGCACCCCATTGCCATTGATGCCAAAGGGGGAGAGAAGAAGAATATTGCCATACAATGACAAAGGGGGAGATTTTTAATCCAAGTTGTCATCGATGGCAACAGGTTGATGAATAAGCCTAACAATGAAGATGACCTTGGAGATAAAAATTTTACTCTCTACACATAAATATTCAAGGTCAGTTATAAAGGAAAAATATTTTTGTCACCTTGGAGGCAGTCTATCCCAATGAATCCTAGATGATCTAAAAGAATATTATTTTGTCTTTCTAACAAGCCTTTACTTGCCCCGAAACTCCCAACAGTTGATGAGATATGGAATTTTTAAGTGAAGGAAAATTAACCACAGCAGTGAGCCGACCTATTCTTGTCCTTCATGTCGGCCTATTTGCAGAGATGTGTCCTTTCATTTTTCTATGCGAAAATCACTATTTATTAAAGTTTTCAAGCTCATTCTTTACCCAGGAATTCAGTCACACATCTACCGGAAAGTGCAGAGTAAGTTCACATCTCGTGAACCAAAAAAAAGGAGGAGAACAACGATTATGCTTGGGCTTGAAGTTATTTAATCCATAAAATCCTGTGAAGATTTCCGGACTTATCACAGTGGATTCATTACAGTGTTGTGACCACCTGTGGCACGGACTAATAAAAATCCAATCTATGGTAAAGGAGCTCGGACCCTCTTCAACAGCAACAGTATTATATTCGGACTGTATACATATCCCAGTTCTGTTTTAGAAAAAATTGTGGGGCCTAATCTGTGGGTTAAATTCTATTGTATAGACCTGGTAAGCAGTGCTTCAGTCTTGCCTTCAAAAGGTTCAAACTATCACTCAAAAATCATGACTTGTTGCAGCGTTAGGAGCTCGGATCAGTACCTACAGACTTCGGATCAGTAGACCTCAAGCTCGGTACTATTGCATATATACAGACCCTCAAATCTGTGTATTCTTAATGTGAAACAGTGGCTCAATACTCATTACAGCAGCTTAGATTTATCCTTGTGGTGGCTCCACTTCTTCAGATTGTTATAACTTGCAATAACCTTGAATCTGAACAAATTATTGTGAACAGCTGGTGGAGGGTTGTACAAGTTAAGAATGTGAAAGGTCTTGAACAGCGAGTCTTGGAGCATATTTGGACAGTGAAGGCATTGACAGCTCTTTGAAGGCAATCGTAGAGGCTGGTGTAGACATTTCCAAAGCAGAACATTTGAAGATCCTTGAAGCAGAAGTAACTTGAAGAGATTTGTTTGGAAGACCTAGTGCAAAACTTGAGCAGATTATTGAAGCCACCTTTGAGGAATTATTGAAGTCATCTAAAGACACTTGTAGAACCTGATCTTGAGACACCATTGGAAACCATGATGCGGTAACTTGGAGGATTTGGATGGGTATCATAGATCTTGTTAAGGACACTTATGTAAGTACATCTCACATTTTCTCTCTAAATATTTCTGAAGGATTGGTGTCCTTGGAGTAGGAGCTCCTAAACACAAGGTTGGTGCCTTGAGAAGATAGGGTCAAAGCCCTAGAGGTCAGAGCCTCATCAAAGTCCAAGTTGGTGCCTGTTTTATTAAAAGGTTTGGTGCCCTTCACTCATCTATTGTATACTATTATTAAAAAAAAGGGATTGAAGTTTTGATTAATCCTTAATATCATTATTGTACACCTCTCTGTTTTTAATTGTGAAGAATCTAACTTGCAATAATTAACAATTGAAAAAAAATACTAATTCACCCCCCTCTCAGTATTTCCAACAGTTGCACACAATATGCATACTGTTGAAGAATAAAAAATTGAAAGACATAATAAAATTCAAGAAAGTGGTCCACCAGGTTCATTAAAGCTTCTTTTTGACTGGAAGAACGCGGAGGAAATAAATAAAACTGATTTTTCATGGTATCTTGAAGACAATGAAACGGCAGATGATATACATATCTATGTGATATATGATATGATTGACTTGGATGAATCATATGAGGTGATGGGCAGAGTACGAGACATATGTATGGTGCTGAATACAAACACTATTTATGTTCTTGCAAGAATGGCTAATAAATGTGATAAGGTTAGATATCGTCTATCAAAGGTCAAGTATGACACAAATGAAACATCTACAAAATTTGTTGCAGAAATCGCAAGCAACATTGCAAATAACATTGTAAGTATGCATATTTATAATTTTGTTATGCATTATTGCAAGGATCACTCATTTTTTATAAAGTATTGATCATTGACATGTTTTATTTTGTTTCATAGGATTTTGTTGCGCCTCCTTCAAACATGTTTGAGGGTATTTATTATAGGGAGCCAAATTTTATGAATTTGATCAACACTCTCCACACAGACAAAGAAGAGGAAAGGAGATTGAAGCAAAGATCAATAGCTCATGACATTTCAATAGTACGAAAAGGGGATCAACCAAGAGTCACGAAGGTGGGTCAATCTAGTAAACCTAAAAATGTTGCTTTTGAAGATGTGGAACATGAAACTGAAAATTATGATAGAATTTGTGAGGAGGAGATTAGAACTGTTGTGCAATAGGAGAAAATAAATCAGACACGGAAAATAAAAATGGCCAAAGATGTCTCTCTTTCACCTGATGATGAAGAGCTTGTTTATTAAAAAAACTGCTATGTTAACCAATAAGAAAAAGAAATCAAATCTTGGTCAACCTGTAAAAGTCATGAGTAGCAGTGAAGAACAAACTAAAAGCTCTAAAGGAAACAGGGAAATCATAACACCAGGTGTTGAGTTAGAGGATCGCATTATTAAAACAAAACAAACTTCCATTCGATCTGAGTTGAGGAAGACTAAATTAATTTGTGGTGGCAAAACATTTGAGCTTAATATCATCCAATTTTACAGGCTAGATGAAGGACAAACTCAATATCAAATTAGAAAGACACATCACCTACATGCACATAATCTGAAAACATTGTTCAAGTTCAATCCATATGCACATGTGGTGGAATATGTGGCTCTTGTTGATCCACGTCAGGTTCCTGACAAACAGGAATTTGACAAGACAAAATATTTTGATTATAAATATTATGTAATTGGAGGGAACCATTCAGTAGAGGCTAAAATAGAATTGATTGAGGAATATCCCAATAACTCTATGTTTTAAACAGTGAAATGCATCATTTACGTTGGCTTAGCAGAAACAGAATCAAAGTTATTGGCATGGGACCATAATGCAGATAATGAGTACAAAATGAAAATGACATTCATCCAAAGGGTCAGATTTATTCATAATGAATTCATAGAAAATTGTGGTGGGGATAAGGCACAAGTTAGTCTAACATTTCGGAAGGAATGTTTAATGGAAACAGGTTATCAAATTGATGAAAAAAACAAATCAAAAAATGGAAAAATGCATTCAAATATATTCAGAAGCATAGATAACATTTTTCAGTTGGCATTTAGAACTGGGGAGATATGGGAATTGATTGATGATATTTTTTAGCGGTGGGAGAATATTTCCATAAAAAATCAAAAGGTTAGAAAGAATAAACCCATAATATGTACCAAAAGTAAGACAGGTCCTGAAATGAAACAACTTCCAGAGGATATGACTGTCACACCTTTGAGACAATGCAAGGAGTGAAGGATGACAAACTAATCAAATCAGTACTATCCCGTGTGAAGTCGGGTGAATTATCAATGGATGAAATGTACGCAGAATTTCAAAAGTAAGTTTCTTGAATTATTTCTACTTTTCCTTTTATTATAATTTTCTTTTAAATAAAACATAATGTTGTGGGTAGAATTTGTTATACATGTCACTATATTAACGGTTTTAACTTTATTTATTTAGTCAGAAGATTTATATGAAAATACAAGAACATATGGTTAAAATTTTGAACGAAGACAGTTGGGATGATGTCATGCGCAACTACCCAGAATCAAGTTCTACAACAACACTTAAAGATTTTTATATTACATTCAATAAGGTATGTTGATTTTACATTTATTTTATTCATATGTAAACTATTTTTATTTTATTACTTATACACATATTTTTTATGTCAAACAATGTTACCAATGAAACGGGAACTATTACCTCAAAACGGGAACTCTAGCCCAAAAAGACTCAAAAAACATGAAAAAATGCCCCAAAAACAAAAAGTGTGTATTCCAGAACGCATTTGTTTTTTTCTCAAGGTCAAATTTCACCTTTTTATAAAATTATGCTAAAAGCGAAATTATTTCTTGAAAAAACGATTGAAAAAACACCCTCAAAACAAAACGAGTTGATGCTGGAATAACAAAAAAAACATTGTGTCACACTTTTGACACATTGTAACAATGGAATTAAAGACAACATATTAGGACATTGAAAAATCGTAAAATTCTAAATTTTTTTATAGATGATGTTAAATATAAAAAAAATCATGTCTGAAGGAATTATCATTTCGAACAATTTTTATCCATGTTGTTAAACATAAAATATCTTGACTCTAAGCAACCCTAAAATTGTAATTATTTTCAACCATAACATTAAAGATAAAATTTCGCAGCACATAAAAACCATAATGACAAGTTGTAAATCTCATGTTTTTAAATCTTAAGTTTTCAAGATACTTGAACCATGAAATTATGGAGAAATTATCTGACTTGAACAATTTTTAAAAATGAACAAGTAAATGAAAATTTATTATTCATATATTTGTTTGTTTATAAATAAAAACATATTTTTTAATTTTTTTTATTGTTTTTCTATATTTTAAATTATAGTTGTTTTAGTTTTAAGAAAATAAAAATTAAAAATTAAAATCTTCTTATATATGTTTGTTTATATTTTATTTTTAGTTTATTTTTTTAAAACATATTTTTTAATTTGTTTTATTTTTTTTTATATTTTAAAATTTTAATTGAATAGTTTTTTTTTTTTTAAATTAAACAATACATTTTTTTTATTATAATAGTTTTTGTTTAAAAAAAATTAAATTTTTTAAATAGTTTGTGTTTGAAAAAAAAAATTTAAAAAAAAAATTTATTTGCTGCCCGCCGGAAGCCAGAGGCAGGCTGGGCAACCCTCGACGGCACCGTCTAGCCAGCCTCTGGCCCCCGGCTGGGCGGAGGGCGATTTCGAGAATCACCCCCAGCTGGGCAGAGAGTGATTCTTAATCGCCCTCCACCCAATCAGAGGTGATTCTTGGAATCGCCCTCCGCCCAGCCGGAGGTGATTCTCGGAATCGCCCTCTGCCCAACCAGGGGTGATTCTCCGAATCGCCCTCCGCCCAACCAGGGGTGATTCTCCGAATCTCCCTTCGCCCAACCGGGGGTGATTCTGGGAATTTCCCTCTGCCCAGTCGGGGGTAATTCTCAGAATCGCCCTCCGCCCAACCAAGGGTGATTCTCGAAATTTCTCTCCGCCCAATCGGGGGAGATTCTCGGAATTTCTCTCCGCCCAACTGGGGGCGATTCTCGAAATCGCCCTTTTCCCTGCCGGGAGTGATTCTCGGAATCAACTTCTGCCCAACCAGGGGTGATTCTCAGAATCGCCCTCTACCCAGCTGGGGGTGATTCTCAGAATCGCCCTTCGCCCAGCCGAGGGCCGGAGGTAGGTTGAGTGATGTCCTCTAGGGCTGCCCAGCCTACCTCCGGCCCCCAGCTGGGTGGAGGCAGGCTGGGCAACCCTCGATGGCGCCACCTGGCTGGCCTCCAGCCCTTGGATAGGCAGAGGGAGATTCTTGGAGTCACCGTCTGCCCGACTAGGGGCCGGAGGCCGACCATGCGGCACCGTCGAGGGTTGCCCAGCCTGCCTCCAGCCCTCGGCTGAGTGGAGGCAGGCTGGGTAGCCCTCGATGGTGCTGCCCGGCCTGCCTCCGGCCCCCGGGTGGGCGGAGGGCGATTTCGAGAATCACCCCCAGGTGGGCAGAAGGTGATTCTGAGAATCACCCCCAGCTGGGTGGAGGGCGATTCCGAGAATCACCCCCGATTGGGTGGAGGGCGATTTCGAGAATCACCCCTGTTTGGGCAAGAGGGCGATTCCAAGAATCACCCCCAGCTGTACAGAGGGCGATTCCAAGAATCACCCCCGGTGGGGTGGAGGGCGATTCCGATAATCACCCCTGGCTAGGCAGAGGGCGATTCCGAGAATCACCCCTGGTTTGTGGGTTGGAGGTAGGCTGGGCAGTCCTCGACGGTGCCACCCAACCTGCCTCTGGCCCCTGGTTGGGCAGAGGGCGATTCCAAAAATCACCCGTGGTTGAGCGGAGGGTGATTTCGAGAATCACCCCCGGCTGGGTGGAGGGCAATTCCGAGAATTACACCTGGTTGGGCGGAGGACGATTTCGAGAATCACCCCCGGCTGGGAGGAGGACAATTCCAAGAATCACTCCCATTTGGGCGGAGGGCGATTCCGAGAATCACCCCTGGTTGGGCAGAGGGTGATTCGGAGAATCACACTTGGTTGGGCGGAGGGCGATTTCGAGAATCACCCCCAGCTGGGCGGAGGGTGATTCCCAGAATCACCCACAGCTAGGCAGAGGGTGATTTCGAGAATCACCCCTGGCTGGGCTAAGGGTGATTCTGAGAATCACCCTCACCCTCAGCCCAGTCGGAGATGATTTTCGGAATCGCCCTCCACCCAACCGGGGGTGATTCTACGAATCGCCCTCCGCCTAGCTGGGGGTGATTCTCGGAATCGCCCTCCGCCCAGCTGGAGGTGATTCTCGGAATTTCCCTCCGCCCAGCTAGGGGTGATTCTCGAAATCGCCCTATGCTCAACCAAGGTTGATTCTTGGAATCACCCTCTACCCAACCGGGGGTGATTATCGGAATCGCCCTCTGCCCAATCGACGGTGATTCTCGGAATCGCCCTCCGCCCAGCCGGGGGTGATTCTCGTAATCGCACTCCACCCAATCGGGGGTCGGAGGCAGGTTGAGCAGCGTCATCGAGGGTTGCCCAGCCTACCTCTAGCCCCTAGCGAATCTCCCTCCGCCCAGCCGGGAGTTGGAGGCCAGACGGGTGGCGCCATCAAGGGCTACCCAGCCTACCTCTGCCCCCAGCTGGGTGGAGGGCGATTTCGAGAATCACCCTCCACCCAAACGTGGGTCGGAGGTAGGCTTCGCAGCCCTCGATGGTGCTGTATGGCCTGCCTCCGGCCCCCGGCTGGGCAGAGGGCGATTCCAAGAATCACCCCCGGTTGGGCAGAGGGTGATTCCAAGAATCAACCCCAATTGGACAGAGGGTGATTCTAAGAATCACCCCAAGTTGGGCAGAGGGTGATTCAGAGAATCACCCCCGGCTAGGTGGAGGGCGATTCCGAGAATCACCCCCGGTTGGGCGGATTGCGATTCCGAGAATCACCCCTGGCTAGGCAGAGGGTGATTCTCGGAATCGCCCTCTGCCTAACCAAGGGCCAGAGGCAGGCTGGGCAGCCCTCGACGACACTGCCTGGTCTGCCTCCTAGCCCCGGCTAGGCGGAGGGCGATTACGAGAATCACCCCCGGCTAGGCGGAGGGTGATTCTCGGAATCGCCCTCCACCCAGCTAGGGGTGATTCTCGGAATCACCCTCCACTCAGCTGGGGGTGATTCTCGGAATTTCCCTCCGCCCAGCCGGGGGTTATTCTCGGAATCTCCCTCCACCCAATTGGGGGTGATTCTCAGAATCGTCCTCTGCCCAGCTGAGGGTGATTCTTGAAATTTCCCTCCATCCAACTGGGGGTGATTCTCAGAATCGCCCTCCGCCCAGCCAGGGGTGATTCTCGGAATCTCCCTCTGCCCAACTGGGGGTAAAAGGTAGCTTGGGCAGCACCATCGAGGGCTGCCAGCCTGCCTTCGACCCGTGGCTGGGTGGAGGGCGATTCTCAGAATCACCCTCTGCCCAGTCGGGGGCCAGAGGTAGGTTTGGCAGCCCTCGACGGTGCCGCCCGGCTGACCTCCGGCCACCGACCGGGCGGAGGGTGATTTCGAGAATCTCCCTCCGCCTAGCCGGGTGTCAGAGGCCAACCAAGTGGCACAATCGAGGGCTGCCCAGCTGGGGGCCGGAGGCAAGCTGGGCGGAGGGAGATTTCGAGAATCGCTCCCGGCTAGGTTGAGAGCAATTCCGAGAATCAACCCCGGTTAGGCGGAGGGCGATTCCAAGAATCACCCTCAGCTGGGTGGAGGCCGGCCGGGTGGCATTTTCGAGCGCTGCCCAGCTTGCCTCCGGCCCCTGGCTGGGCGGAGGGCGATTCTCAGAATTTCCCTCTACCTAGCCCAGGGCCAGAGGCAGGCCGGGCGACACCATCAAAATAAGGAGATTGGATTTTGGATCTATTTTCAGGTTCAAGTAAGTTTTATTATACAAATTTGAATTTAAATATTTTATTTTTTACTTTTTATGTCTTTACACTAATTTTCTTACTTATTTCTTTTGTACTTGATGATTAGGTACAACACTAGCATGTTGCCCACTAAAAGGAAGAAATTTCCTTGCCATTGAGAAAGACCTAGTGAAATGCAAATTTATTCAACAAAGAATTAACGCTCTTGAATTCCTTCCAGATGCAAAGTAAGAAGTTGGTTTGAGGAAATGGGATTTTAATCAATCACGAGTGCCAAAAAAAGCAAAGGAACCTCAACCACCATTATATGGAATGATTGGAAATGGATACTTTGGAAGTTTTGCAGACATGAAAGATCCATTAGAAGATGACAATGACCAAAATGAAGCAGAAAATGGTGCGGAAGAAGCTATCAATGATGTTCTAGATGATGTTGAACATGTATTAATTGATATTGTTGAGGATCTTTAAGTTATGCTTGTAAACAAAGCTCATTTTTGAGATCTATTAATCAGTTTTACTTGTAATGTTTAGACTTTGATATTTTATGAGAAGAATCCTTATTTTTTGCAAAAAACATGTGATTACTATTATTTTTTGACATAAATTCAATAAAAATGTTATTTTCTTAAGTTTTTTTGTTAAGATTTTTCCAAAAGTTAGTTTATTTAACATTTTTTTTTAAACACAAAGTCTCTAAAAGTGTATTTTTTCATTTTATTTGTATTGAAAATTTGTATTTTTTTGTCATGTCATTCAAAATATTGGTTTTTTAGCAACAATTATTTGATGTGCATTGAAAAATTAATTAGAAATATATAAACTTGTAGAAAATATAAACTTTATAATATTGACCCTTTTTTCATGTTTTATCTATGTGAAAAAGTGAATATATCATTACAAATTTTTATTTTAAAAAATATTTTTTTTTTCTTTTTAAAACACAAGTACATAAATGCACTCAAAAATAAGCATCTCATAGAAGAAGAAGACATTATAAAATGTATAGTGTCAAAATCAATCCTCTAAAAAAACATTGGTGATGATACGCCACCACCATTCAAAATTGACATAAAAAGCATCACAGAAAAAAAATAATAATAATAATAATAAAAAAATTAAAGTGCCGAAAACATGCTCAAAAAAATTAATTGATTATGTATCACCACTTTTCAAAATCGAGTGTTTTTCTTGCTACGTAAAAAAGTAGGTACCAATGCAGTTACCTATTTCATCAGTAACAGTGTTGTCATCAAAGATGTTGAAGAAGGATGGAAGTGCAGTACCAGATACTTTAAAAAAAATTATTGAAAAAATTAAGTTGGAAAATATGAGAAAGAAGGGTCTTATGAATATTGAACTTGATCCTACTCTTAATCATTTCATTTGGAATGGGCTCGACAGTATCCAATATCAAATAATACAACGTGAATGTGAAGACATTGCAAAATTAATACTTAAAAAGGAATATGCCCTAGTTGTTGCAAATATTCCTCATGGTTTCAATTTCCCAGACATTGAATATGATTGTGAACCATATATTTATCAAGATTTTAGTAAAGTGGTTACAGGTTCTCAAGAAGTCACAACATCACCAATTTGGAGATTTGTGACATTTCATTCAGACACACAATTTGCAATGTTATTAACAAGCTTCAAGGGAAAAACAAACTCAAGAATGCAACTTACATGGTAAGACATTGAAATTGTATGTTCGATTACAGTTAAAAAAATTTATTTATGTACAATTTAATAAAACTTTTACTATGTTATGTTACAAGCAGAAGTCAAATCTTGTTTCTTCTGAAGATCAGCCTATTATAAATGATTGTTAGTTCATCCATGTTGAATGTTTGACAAAAGATGATAGCTATAAGTGTATTCTTATGAATCAAGTAGATGGGAAGATTCATAGTCAAGTATTCGTTCATGATGTTGTTGTAAGAAAACTAACATATGAGGATAAAGATGAAAAGGGAGATATAGTTAACATTTATCAGAAACCACAAGCATTGATTAACTATCTTATAGATCTATGTTCAAATGAAAGAGATTGGGTTTTGGATTTATTCTCTGATTCAAGTAAGTTTTATTATACAAATTTGAATTTAAATATTTTATTTTTTACTTTTTATGTGTTTATACTAATTTTCTTAATTATTTCTTTTGTGCTTGATGACTAGGTACAACATTAGCATGTTGCCTACAAAAAGGAAGAAATTGCATTGCCATTGAGAAAGACCCGATGCAATGCAAATTTATTCAACAAAGAACGAACGCTCTTCAATTTCTTGCATATGCAAAGCAAGAAGTTGGTTTGAGGAAAGGAGATTTTAATGAATCACGTGTGGCAAGAAAAGCAAGGGAACCTCAACCACCATTATATGGACTGATTGGAAAATGACACTTTCGAAGATTTGCAGACATGAAAGATCCATTAAAAGATGACAATGACCAAATGAAGCTAAAAATGTTGCAGAAGAAGACATTAATGATGTCCTAGAAGATGTTGAACATGGATTAGTTGATATTGTTGATGATATTTAAGTTATGCTTGCGAATAAATCTCAGTTTTGAGAGTTATGAATCAATTTTAGTTGTAATGTTTAGACTTTGATATTTTATGAGAAGAATCCTTATTTTTTGCAAAACAACTTGTCATTACTATTATTTTTTGACATAAAATTCATAAAAAAAATTATTTTCTTAAGTTTTTTTGTTAATATTTTCCCAAAAAAATAGTTTTTTAACAAAAAGTCTCTAAAGTGTCTTTTTTCCATTGTATTTATATTGAAAATGTGTATTTTTTTGTCATATGGTTCAAAATATTGGTGTTCTAGTGAAAATTACTCGATGTGCATTGAAATATTAATTAACATTACATAAACATATAGAAAATATAAACTTTAAAATATTGACCTTTTCTTTTTAAATTATCTATGTGAAAAAATGAAGATTTCACTACAAAAAAAAAATGTTAAACACAAGTACATAAATGCACTTAAAATAAACATTTGAGGGAAGAAGAAGACATTAGAAAATGTATATTATCAAAATCAACCCTCTAAAAAAAAGTGGGTGATTCTGCACCACCACTATTCAAAATCGACATGAAAATTGTCACTAAAAAAAAATGAAGTGCCAAAAACATACTCTAAAAAAAGAGGGTGATTTTACATCACCACTTTTCAAAATTGGGTGCTTTTTTTGCTACCTCAAAAAAGTAGGTACCAGTTCAGTTACCTATTTTATCAGTAACTATGTTTATGGAAATAGGTGCTAACATTTTTCTAATGGAATCCTCTTTGGATTCACTAGTTAGAAAGAAATAAAAAGGTTTCATCAAGAATTCTAACTTGCAGAATTCTGGGATTAGGATATGATGGCATATTGATGAAGCAGGGCAAGAGAATGAAACTCATTCATTCTAAGGAAACCTATTGCAAGATTACTCAAAGGAAAGAGGTGAGGTGCATGTATATCTATGCTTACACTGTATGCTATGAAGTCATGTTATATGGTTGCAGTTAATGTTGAACCCTTAGTTAAACTGAGAAGGGGGAGGGGGGGGTGAATCAGTTTAACACATTCATGGTCTTTTAAAAATTTCCTTTAAACTCATTTACATGTTCACTTCATTATCAACTTATTACATAAAGTAACAGCAATCTTAATATGTAAGCAGCAAGTATTAAGCAGATTAGATAAACCATATCAACACATAAACATCATGCATATAGACAACAGATATAAGTGGAAACCCTAAAAGGGAGAAAACCACATCTTATTATTGTTTTAATGCAAAGGCAAGCTCCAACTCCCTCTCACCACTGATTTTATGTAGGCTCCAACCTACAGGAGGCTCCTACCTCAATTCAGCAAGCTACAACTTGCAAGGAAGCTCCAACTCCCATCTATTTTCTGTAGGCTACAACCTACAGGAGGCTCCTACCTCAGCCAGCTAAAAATGTCATCTATCAAGCTACAACTTGATATGGAAGCACCAACTTCCTCACTCTTTCTTAGAAAAAACACATGTTGATTTACCTGGATATCAGCTCTGTTCTGTTCCTTTTTCACTGCTATCCACTAGCCTTCATATCTGCCTTATATCATCTCTAAATCTTCTCAGCTTCTCTATCTACTCCTCCTTCTCCTTACCCTCTTTGCCTCATTTCTCCATTCTCTAACCTCTCTATGCATATCTATGTGATATCATTTATAGAGTTCACCTCATGACTGTTTGCATTCCACAGGGAATTCGAAGTGAACAGCCATGACTCTTTTCCTTCCACCTTCTCGTTTTCTTGCCTAGCACATTCGGAAAAATATAACAATATGTATACATTTCAATATTACAGTGGGGTATTTCTTTGCCCACGGAGACTTGCCTTTGCATCACAAACAATATAAAATTAATTAAAACATTTACATTTACATTTGCAACTGATATATCTCATTCAACCCTTTCATTTCTTGGCTCACTGTGTGCTTGTCTTTTCTGTTGTTGTAGTGTAACATTTCTGCATACTCTCCTGCTTTTTATGCATGTACCCCTACCTTTTTTCTCAAATCTGGTAGTTTAAATTAATGCTGAATTTTTTCCATCAAAGGTTAAAATCTCTATTATAACCCAATAATGAAAATTCACTTACGGATCCATTAACATGCCCCTCTTGGAAAATTAACAAAATGCGGAATTTACTTCTCTTTTCCTTAAAGACCTGTGGTTATAAACCATAAACTCACTTTATGAAATGGAAACAATACCTGTCTTTGGAATAAAATCCAATAATCACACTTCGGCCATACAGAAACCTTGCAATACAACCCAGATTTCTTATCTTTAGGCAGAAGCTCTACTTCTCGGCTTCAAACCTATGGTTAAAACCATAATCAAAACCCATCTTATAATATGTCGAATTAATATTCGAATATTACAACTAAACCATTATATAAGTCCCAGCATATACTCGGTTTTATAATTTAAACCCAATGGTCAATAGGCCACATTCGAAACCCACTCTAATTAAGATTTCGTGCCATTTGATTCATATCAAGTTCGATCTTGATAAAGCTTCAAAGTGCTAACATATACTTTAATACATGTTGGTTTTGTCTTTCGTTGGTTCTCATTGACTATGTGAATCTCAACACCATTATATAATGTTTTAATTCTAGCACTAACACATAGTCGAACCCACAGCTTTTTTCATCTTTATTCGTATTAAACTCGACTTTGAATAAAACCCAAAGTGCCAGTCATCAAAATATGTATGCGCCCTTCACTAAATATTCTTATCATACAAGGTTCGGTTTTGTATTTAAAACATCAATGGTTGACATAACATTATGTCCATATGCTTCCCTATGCAAATATCATTATATCAAACCAGCCACATCATATTCCATACGAAGGTCTGACTTTGGTTAAACATAAACCAACACCCAGCATGCATATTAAAGTTCATTCAAGTCCCACAGCAAATTCAACTTATTTAATATTCCATTATAAATCAAAGGGTCGACTTTGAATTAAAACACCGGTGCCAACATATATTTAACTGTTGGGCCCCACTATCTCACAACTCACCTTTGCGTTATCTGCAGAACCAATCTGATGGCCAATCTTCCATCACGTTATAACTCGACACTCTCCATCGTCGATCAATACTCCATTAACTATAACACAGCTCGTGATGTGAACGTCGTCCGATCCCTTGATCGAGTCATTGAACGGATATCACGTTACTAACATGAACGTCCTTTGCTTTCCCAAAATTACGCGACATAAGTGGGATTCTAAAACCGCCTATCATCACGTGTCGATCAAGAACCCATATCGCGTTCCAAAAGACAAAACATCTTACCACTTAAATAGCCACGCGATACCACCAATATTGATCCCCGAAACTGCTTCATGGTTCTCCCGTTTTGATTGCTCAAGGTTCCGTTCTTTCATTCCAACTGCGCTATCAATTCTGGTCCTGATTTAGTGAAATGTTAGTTCACAGCTCCACACAATGTGATCCAATTCGACTCCCAGAATATGTTCACACTCAAACAGGTTTTAACCAACCAACCCTGCACTTTCCACTCCTGCTGTGATATCAACCCTCAATAAGTCGACTCCTCGTCGCTATCCTTAACCCGCAAATACATGCCAAGCTATTCATCAATTCGAATCATAACCTAGTTTCAGCGTTGTGAATTGGAAATCGATTCCAATTTAGACACGGCAATTACAAAGTTTTATCTTGTCTCTCATGGCCATCTCTTAATTGGATATGCCTTCAATATTCCGAACAGGTTTAAATAAACCCCAACATTTAACCAACGCACGGTTAAATCACTATGCCCAATCTTTGTATTGATCGATCTAAGTTAATTGTGTTGCATTCGACTTATGTGAATTCCCTTCACGCGTTCTTTGAAGCTCCCCTTTGACAAACAGAGATACTATCTCCGTTGCGTTTCATTCACCAGATCTAATTGTCTTGGTTACATAAGATAAAATAGTTAATAAACCCTAGCATTTGTATTCAACTGCGCCATTAACTTTAGTAAGGTATCTTCACCCATTGCCATCGAATCCAATCTTTGGTGATTTGGTTCAACACTTAACACAGGCTTTTAAAATTAAACCTCAATGATCCCCCAATGCATCGTTCAAATCAACCCTTCATGCATTTAGTCCAAAATCATGATAATTGACTTCGACTTTCCCATTAGAATAGAGCATCATTTAAAAACCCAATTTACATATTATATCCACACATTCTTATACCATTGCTTATTGAAACTCAAAAGCCATTCACACAGAAGTAAATCAAACAATACTCATGTAATTCTGCAGATTCTTTCATATACAAAAATGAAATCACTTACAAACTTCCTAGTCTTTGGCCAGATCTTCAAATCAAATGGCTCTTCTACAACTGCCCGTAGGCTTACAGGAAACAAACCCTGTTTGCCCAGATCTGAATCCCTCACACACTCTATAGCTCTCTTAGTCCTGGCCAGATATTCATGTCAATGGCCCTGTTTTACAATTGGCCATAGGCTTGACAAGCAAAACTCGGGTTGTCCTATTCTACTCATGTCTACAGATCTGCTACTTCTTCTTCTTTTCTCCTTTGAATGATAGTCTAGGTATTGCTCGTGTCTTCTCCTTTTTCCATCAATGACAATATTTCCAACAGTCTCCCCCTTTGGCATTGATGGCAATACTCCACCAATACTCCAATACTTCCTTCAAGACTTCCTCCCCCTTTCATTCTCAAAGGTGTGTTTTGTCTTCCTCTGCCTATCTTCTTTTGCTTGCTTTTCCTCCCCCTTTGACATCAATGGAAAAGTATTGCACATCTCTCAGTGTAGATTCTATCTTTGCATTTCCTCTCTCTGAGTTGTGTTTAGGCCCTTCTTCTTTTGACTTTATACCTTGTTGCTCCAGAATGGTGTACACGAGTTGTTGAGAGAACACTTTTGAGAATTATTGAACTTGTATATACACAGTAATTTGATACCATCCCAAAGCACAGACTCCTTACACTTGTATAAAGTGTAGGTGATGATAGAACAACCATATATAATCAGAGATGCATCATTGGACCAAAACTAAAATACTGAGAATGCTCCAAATATACTTCAGTCTCTAGTATGATCTTCATCATAAATACATATCTGTTGAGGAAGATTGTAGATGGAATATGTCTTCTTCTGAAATACACATCTACAGTACAACATCTGTTCAATTATGATGGTGCCAATATATCTTTTATAGCTGTGGTTCACCTTTCCTGCCTGTTGGTGGTGATATGAGCTAGGATGCTGACAAGGATATTACACTTAGTAGCTGAAAGGTCCTTGTTACTGATGTGAACAATGAATCAAACCAGAGCTTACAACTTATTGTGAGATTAGACAATATCTTTCAATATAAGAGACCAAATGACTTTTCTTCTTGTACAATGTACTTTCAAAACAAACCCTTGAGGCTAGATACATTCAATGTATAAGTTAGTCTCACTTATCAATCATGAAATTTTCTTTATGACATAAGGGGGTATGTATGTCAATGATCAACCTCTTTTCAAAGGTGACATACCGGAAATTCCTTTCTGTTGAAGTAGGCTTTAGATGTAACATTAACAGACTCTTGAGCTTCAAATGTAATCACAACTAGTCCTTCATGCTTCAGATACTTTAACTATTCTGACATGATGATTTTCAACAAAAACATCTTCAAGTTGTTTAATTGAGATCTCAACCAACAGACTTCACACAGTTTTATGAATGATCTTAAGAAAGAGGCCTTGAAGATATATCTGTACTGACTTGAGGAAGGCATGCAATTATATCTAGAAATAGATACTGCTTCAATGCTCAATATAATGCTTCAAGTGTAAACAAAATAATGATCCTTTAGCACTGTTATTGACCTTTTCATGCTTTAGTAATGCAGATAACGTTGGGATACTACCTTGATGTACTCTTGCCATAATCCTTTGATCCTGAGGACCTGTACCATATCGCTGCTCCACTAATAACACTTGGTACTCTGTTGATAGGCATGTTGCTTGTACCAAATACCAATTGATACTACTTTTATAAACCATGCAGAGATTTCACTTCAGCTCGCACATGAACCCATAGTTAAGACAACCTTCATAATTTCTACTATTGACCTTTCCACTGTTCACACCAACAATCATCAATATACTGAATTTGATCTTGGCATCATTAACCATTTTTCTTATTATGTCATTTTGTTCAAAGGAATTCCATTGCATGTTCCTTTCTAGGACTGCTCCAGAATCATTCAATTCAACGGTTCTAACATAATGATCTTCGGGAAGACATCTTCAACTTCTATACTAGGAATCTTCATGGGCAGATCACTCAGAGATTTATCACTCACTTAACTGCATTCCTCCAAGGGGAATTTTCATAGATGAATGATATAATGATATAATCATGATAGGCACTTCTCTTACTCATCCTTCTTAAAGATATTCATTGTTAATTATAGTAGTATGATGCACAATGTGATCATCCTTTATGGGTCTTTCCAATTATGTAGCTTGAA
The DNA here is from genome assembly GCA_034641835.2 of Pinus albicaulis. Taxonomy (NCBI): domain Eukaryota; kingdom Viridiplantae; phylum Streptophyta; class Pinopsida; order Pinales; family Pinaceae; genus Pinus; species Pinus albicaulis. Next base: position 1,548,016,644 of record CM076578.1, on the reverse strand, counting down.
ACATAATTTTTGTGCTTTTAACCATTCATCACTTAGTGTGTTGTTGTCTTCTTAGTTTACATAATTTTGGTTGATGTTCCCTCTACCATCATGGCTGCTTACTGCCTTCTCTCCTTCCATCAACCTGTTGGTTATTGTGTGCTTCAGGTATTCTTCTTCCTCTATAGTTCTCTATTAGAGAAATTGTCCTTTCCCTTCCTGATCTTATAGTTGTTCTCATTCCAAGGAGCTCTTCTTAGACTACTTTCATGGGGACTGTTTATGAACTGCTCTCCCCCTTGGATGTTGCTTCATATCTATCACTGGTTGGATATTTGTGTTGCTTCCTAGAGCAGCTCCCCCTGAGACTATGATGGATTCAATATGTTATTGAGGTAACAGGCTCCCCCTTTCTCTTTTCCTTCCATACTTTATTGGGTTTCTTCATAATGTCTGCACTTCTTTCTGATTCATAGTTTTGTTTGATTTGATTAGATTCCATCATCTGTCTAGAGTTCTTTAATGTATATGGCAGTTTACAGTCTTTTTCTTTGTGACCAAGCTTGAGGCATACATAACATCTTATTTTACCAAGGTACGTTTGAGCTGATGTATAATATTTTATGCTCCCTTTTGAACATAATTTACATTCAACAAATTTATGTCCAAAATTATTTCATGCATAACAGTAGCCATGGAAATGATTTATGTACCTGGTGAGTGGTTGTCCTTTCCATTTGTTTTCTTGAGGTAGTCTTCTCATTTGCTGCATCTTTTGCTAGTTAAAGCTGATATGCCTTGTCTTACAATGTGCTGCAATATGTCCTGGTTTATGACAAGAGAAACAAGTGATATTTTTCATAGGAGGAAAGAACCTCCTTTGACATCTTTCGAATTTGTTCAATTCATCCTTAGGAGCGTATGAGCCTTTAGTAGTTGATTGTTTCATCCTCTCATTCTCTGTCCTTTCATGTTGCTGCTTGTTTCTGTTTGTTTCTTTACAAATCATGTTCTTGCTGGCTTCTACTTCTGTAGGAATGTTCTGAGCTGCTTCATTATCCTTTATAGCTTTTACAAAAATAACATTCCTATTATCTTCGTACCTTGGACTTACTTGTTTCTCCTTCATAGCCTATCCCAGTCTTTATGAGAGGAGACTTTTGAGCATTTAGAATTTGGTCCAACTATCCAGAGCTTTTCATTTGTGGAATATTCATAATTAGTTCAATTTGGGCCTTTTCTAATTTCATCCTTAGGATTACCACCTCTTCTTCCAATCTTCCACATTCCAGACTTTTCTCTCTCATTTGTTGCAGTAGAGTGTCTTCTACTTTCCTTGCTTCTTCAAGTTGTGTCTTTAGGCCAACAATTTCTTTCTTATCTTCATATTCTTTCTCATCACATATTTTCACATATTTCTTCAGGTCTTTGTTTTCATTCTTCAATCTTTCAATTTCAGTCAAGGCTGTGTCAAATTTGGCTTTTTCCTCAACTGTAATTTCTTCATGGTACTCACATCCATTCACCCTAGCAGGTATCTCATTTGATTGACCTTTTTCCTTTTGAAAGGAATTTTTCTTCTTCTTAATTCTCTTTTCCTTCTTGACAATGCAGCCCCTAGTGTCTACTTCATGCATGAAATGCAATCTATCCCAAATTTCTTTTACAGAGGTTAGATCCATTATTAAATCAAGATCCTTGTTATGAATACTTTTATATATCACACATTTTGCCTTGGCATTCCACGGTTGTTCTTGCACCGAGGGAGATTCTGTGCAGTAAACATCACATACAAGTTTCCATACCTCAGGTTCATAAGCCATTAAATCTGTTTTAACCTTATCTCTCCATTCAGGAAAGTTGTTGTATTTACCATGGGTACATTTTGATAGTCCATGACTCAACCAAATCTCCTTCAAGCTATTAGGCTTACACCAAAGGAACCTGCTCTGATACCAATTGTTGAACTCTTAGTTAAACTGAGAGGGGCGGTGAATCAGTTTAACACATTCATGGTCTTTTAAAACTTTCCTTTAAACTTATTTACACTTTCATTTCATGATCAACTTATTACATAAAGTAACAGCAATCTTAATATGTGAGCAGCAAGTATTAAGCAGATTAGATAAACCATATCAACACATAAACATCATGCACATAGACAACAGATATAAGTGGAAACCCTAAAAGGGAGAAAACCACATATTATTATTGTTGTGATGCAAAGGCAAGCTCCAACTCCCTCTCACCACTGATTTTCTGTAGGCTCCAACCTACAGGAGGCTCCTACCTCAATTCAGCAAGCTACAACTTGCAAGGAAACTCCAAGTCCCATCTATTTTCTGCAGGCTATAACCTACAGGAGGCTACTACCTCAGCCAGCTACAACTGACATCTATCAAGCTACAACTTGATATGGAAGCACCAACTTCCTCACTCTTTCTTAGGAAAAACACATGCTGATTTACCTAGATATCAGCGTTGTTCTATTCCTTTTTCACTGTTGTCCACCAGCCTTCATATCTGCTTTATATCATCTTTGAATCTTCTCAGCTTCTCTATCTGCTCCTCCTTCTCCTTACCCTCTCTGCCTCATTTCTCCATTCTCTAACCTCTCTATGCATATCTATGTGATATCATTTATAGAGTTCACCTCATGACTGTTTGCATTCCACAGGGAATTCGAAGTGAACAACCATGACTCTTTGCCTTCCACCTTCTCGTTTTCTTGCCTAGCACATTCGGAAAAATATAACAATATGTATACATTTCAATATTACAATGGGGTATTTCTTTGCCCACGGAGACTTGCCTTTGTATCACAAACAATATAAAATTAATTAAAACATTTACATTTACATTTGCAACTAATATATCTCATTCAGCCCTTTCAGTTCTTGGCTCACTGTGTGCTTGTCTTTTCTGCTGCAGTAGTGTAACAGTTCTGCATACTCTCCTGCTTTCTATGCATGTACCCCTACCTTTTTTCTCAAATCTAGTAGTTTAAATTAATGTTGAAGTTTTTCCATCAAAGGTTAAAATATCTGTTATAACCCAATAATGCAAATTCACTTGCGGATCCATTAACATGCCCCTCTTGGAAAATTAACAAAATGCAGAATTTACTTCTCTTTTCCTTAAAGACTTGTGGTTATAAACCATAAACTCACTTTATGAAATGGAAACAATGCCTGTCTTTGGAATAAAATCCAATAATCACACTTCGGCCATACAGAAACCCTGCAATACAACCCAGATTTCTTATCTTTATGCAGAAGCTCTACTTCTCGGCTTCAAACCTATGGTTAAACCCATAATAAAAACCCATCTTATAATATGTCGAATTAATATTCGAATATTACAACTAAACCATTATATAAGTCTCGGCATATACTCGATTTTATAATTTAAACCCAATGGTCAATAGGCCACATTTGAAACACATTCTTATTAATATTTCGTGCCATTTGATTCATATCAAGTTCGATCTTGATAAAGCTTCAAAGTGCTAACATATACTTTAATACATGTTGGTTTTGTCTTTCATTGGTTCTCATTGACTATGTGAATCTCAACACCATTATATAATGTTTTAATTCCAACACTAACACATAGTCGGACCCACAGCTTTTGTCATCTTTATTTGTATTAAACTCGACTTTGAATAAAACCCAAAGTGCCTGTCATCAAAATATGTATGCACCCTTCACTAAATATTCTTATCATACAAGGTTCGGTTTTGTTTTTAAAACATCAATGGTTGACATAACATTATGTCCATATGCTCCCCTATGCAAATATCATTATATCAAACCAGCCACATCATATTCCATATGAAGGTCTGACTTTGGTTAAACATAAACCAACACCCAGCATGCATATTAAAGTTCATTCGAGTCCCACAGCAAATTCAACTTATTTAATACTCCATTATAAATCAAAGGGTCGACTTTGAATTAAAACACAGGTGCCAACATATATTTAACTGTTGGGCCCCACTATCTCACAACTCACCTTTGTGTTATCTGTAGAACCAATCTGATGGCCAATCTTCCATCGCGTTATAACTTGACACTCTCCATTGTCAATCAATACTCCATTAACTATCACACAGCTCGTGATGCGAATGTCGTTCGATCCCTTGATCGAGTCATCGAACGGATATCGTGTTACTAACATGAACATCCTCTGTTTTCCCAAAATTACGTGACATAAGTGGGATTCTAAAACCGCCTATCACCATGTGTCGATCAAGGACCCATATCGCATTCCAAAAGACAAAACATTACCACTTAAATAGTCACGTGATACCACCGGTATTGATTCCCGAAACTGCTTCACGGTTCTCCCATTTTGATTGCTCAAGGTTTCGTTCTTTCATTCCAACTGCGCCATCAATTCTGGTCCTGATTTAGTGAAATGTTAGTTCATAGCTCCGCACAATGTGATTCAATTCGACTCCCAGAATATGTTCACACTCGAACAGGTTTTAACCAACCAACCATGCACTTTCCGCTCCTGCTGTGATATCAACCCTCAACAGGTCGACTCCTCGTTGTTGTTGTTAACCTGCAAATCCATGCCAAGCTATTCATCAATTCGAATCATAATCCAGTTTCAGTGTTGTGAATTGGAAATCGATTCCAATTTAGACATGGAAATTACAAAGTTTGATCTTGTCTCCCATGGGCATCTCTTAATTGGATATGCCTTCAATATTCCGAACAGGTTTAAATAAACCCCAACATTTAACCAACGCACGGTTAAATCGTTATGCCCAATCTCTGTATTGATCTATCTAAATTAATTGTGTTTCATTCGACTTATGTGAATTCCCTTCACACGTTCTTTGAAGCTCCCCTTCGAAAAAAAAAGATACCATCTCCGTTGTGTTTCATTCACCAGATCTAATCGTCTTGGTTACACAAGATAAAACAGTTAATAAACCCCAGCATTCGTATTCAACTGCGCCATTAACTTTAATAAGGGATCTTCGCCCATTGCCATCGAACCTAATCTTTGGTGATTTGGTTCAACACTTAACACAGGCTTTTAAAATTAAACCTCAATGATCCCCTAATGCATCGTTCAAATCGACCCTTCATGCATTCAGTCCAAAATCATGATGATTGACTTTGACTTTCCCATTAGAATAGAGCATCATTTAAAAACCCAATTTACAAAGTATATCCACATATTCTTATACCATTGCTTATTGAAACTCAAAATCCATTCACACAAAAGTAAATCAACCAATACTCGTGTAATTCCGAGCAGATTCTTTCATATACAAAAATGAAATCACTTACAAACTTCCTGGTCTTTGGCCAGATCTTCAAATCAAATGGCCCTTCTACAACTTCCCGTAGGCTTACAGGAAACAAACCCTGTTTTCCCAGATCTGAATCCCTCACACACTCCTCTTAGACCTGGCCAAATATTCATGTCAATGGCCGTGTTTTACAATTGGCCATAGGCTTGACAAGCAAAACTCTGGTTGTCCTATTCTACTCATGTATGCAGATCTGCTACTTCTGCTTCTTTGCTCCTTTGAATGATAGTCCAAGTATCGCTCATGTCGTCTCCCTTTGCCATCAATGACAATATTTCCAATAGTTAATATACTTCTATCTTCATAAGTATGAACAAAAAGAAAATTAGAATTTCCTCTAATGAACTGGGTTCCAAAAGGCATGATCCATGCCAGATGAAATCAACATAATATGTCCTCATATAGAATATGAGGTAGTTTTACACAATCAAGGAACTGCATACTGAAGCTCCTGGGAATAATATAACATTGTGTGGAGAAAGGGAGGAAGAGATGGTAAGAAATGAAACCATGATTTAAAAAAAAAAAAAAACAGTCAACATCCAAGGAAGCCAAGAAGACTTGACTAGAAAATCTCCTGGGAAGATATGTAAACTCTGATAGAAGTCTAGAAAAGATAGATACCCTTGAAAATACATATATTTAAGAGATGTGTCAATCTGTAAAAAAAGGATGTCGATGCCTACAAGAAGATGACATGGTGAAATATCATCATTAAGGCATCTTTTGATTTAAATTTTCATATTTATAATCAATTAATATTTGATGAGCTTATGCAAGGCTTCCAAAGGGAAGTATATATCTTCCACACGTTGACAACCATATGGCAGGATGAAAGATCCTTGGAAGAAGTATGGTTTGAAGGAAAGAAGCATGGCATGAACCTAGACCAGATGAGAAGATTGCTAGAACATATGAGAAGATTAATGGATCATTTTCTAATAGAAGACATGACTCTTGGATGAAAGTGATGGATGATCTGTGCCTTGTGAAGAGATCCCAAATATGAATACTCCTCAACAAAGAAATTCCTGACATCGAAGAAAGGAGTTCCTCATGAGCAGCTGGGTTTTTTCATCATTGATGTTGCAGGTTCCTAATTAAGAGGGAGCCTGGTAATAAGTTTCTTACTTGGAATAAACTTAGGTAATTCCTAAGACAAGAGGGAGCTTAGGTACATTCCTTGTATAGGAATGAGTACATTCCTTTGTGTAATACGTCCTCCCTATTTTAGAGGGAGAGATAGACAAGTCATTTTGGTCTTCACCTAGGAAGACAGAATGAAGGATTGGGTAATCATCTAGCATCCTATACTCTTTTTGGCACGTATTAGGGCATCCAAGAAAAGAGTAGTCATGGAAGGATGGATATTCTTTGAGGACTGGGAATCCAACAATAAGAATAGTCCTAGTGGACATATCCTGAATGAACCCGGGTGGGATATGATTCAAGAGAGACAATGATGAGGATGTGTACTCATCATTGGTCTCGCCTGCATTGTAGATGAAAGATCTCGTGGAGAGATGAAGTTGTTAGTCAAGGCCTTGCTCTATGACAATGTTGGTTGATATGATGCTATACAGATGAGATTACCAATCGGATTCTTCTTATGATATTCTTCAGATTGAGAGTGACCATGTACCATTATGAGTACCTCCCTAGTTAAGAGGGAGTGTTGAAAAGTGTAACTAGGTTCAGTCTTCATAATGACTGGTAATTATGAATTTATGTAATAAAGGCAAAGATAATAAAATGTATTTTGTAATGCTTGCCTCATGGGTTTCATGAGTAAGTAGATTTTATTATAGGTCCAAAACCTCTTCCTGATGTCTTTAGGAGTTTATCATATTGTCATAAATATATAATTTAGAGTCATGTATATGAAGTGTTGTTACACTTATAATGGACTATCATTGATGTAAATTGTATGCCTTCAATACCTTGTCAAAAATGCTCCACAAGTCGGCTTAAAGATGATGAATATTCTCCTTGGTGAAGTCGACTTACCCACAAGCTTCATTTCGGCCTATAAGCTAGAAGCTAGTCACATTATATAAAGGACCCTACGGCCTCATTATGAAGTAAGTAATTTAGATCAAGTGTCTGCAATTGAAGTGTGAGTTAAAGGTTTGTTTTGGTGCGAAGATTAGAGGTTGGTCTACAAAGGAAAGAGAAGGATACTTACCTCTGGCTTTGGGTCTACTATACCTCGCATATCCTAGAGGACCGAAACCTCCTACAGCAAAGGATGAGTATGCTCTCAATGCAAATTACAATGCTAGAAGAAGAGGAAATATAGTGAAGAAGAAGCATGTTGTTATATCAAGGAGAAAGATATAGTATCTTTGTTTTAGGACAGTATCTATGTCTGGAATATCTTGGAAAGGGACTGAAGTGATCTACAGTCAAAGGAAGGGTCACCATAGCATGAAAAGGATCTCAGACTCAAATAGAAAGAGGTGCAAAAAGAATTCTAAAGAGGAATCTCTAGGAGGTCGAGGCTAGATCAAAGGAGGACAGGAAAGAAGCACGTTGTTTAGGGCTAGGGACAGAACTTTCCTAGTTTTGTTGCAGTATAGTGCAGAAAGGAAGGATCATCACAAGAAGCTGGGAAGAGCATAAAATATAGTGACAAGGGTATTGAAGGCATATTTGTGTCAAGGGTTTGTGTCATGGTCATGGTAATCGTCAATTAAATATCTAGAAGAAGAATTCGGGTTTCCCTCTCCAAGAGGGGAGAGGTTTTGGCCCTACCTTACTAGCCTAAATATATGTGTCTCTCGTGCATTTGATAATTGACTTGATGAAGAATGTAATAATCTAACAAATATAAGATCTAAGTGAAAGAAGCATAAAGAAATCACAAGTAATTGTCATGAAAGATAAATTTTAATAAAATCCATAATTTCTCAACAATTCAAAATCATCATAGGGCTTAGTGTGATCAGTCTATTGCGGAAAAATAGTCATGTGGAAGAAGAGAACAAGGAACTAGACCTCAATCTCGTCCTTTGTTGGCATTAAGTAATCATCAAGCCTCTTTGTTAGGCAGACCCTCGAGGGGTTTCCCTTAGTAAATGGTTGGCTTATTCCATCCCATACTTTATCCTTGGGTTGAGGTAAATCCCATTGAGGAATCTTCTCTAGTGGGTTCTTAACTTTGCAATTTACCTTGATTGGCCAAGAAGCTAACCATCTCTCCAGATAATAGTTTCTCCTCCCTAATCCATTATTTTGGAAAATCGGCCTAAGAAGGGCCATGCTTCTTCATATCCTCTCATCCTAGCATTCCCTTGATGTCATCGCCCTCGAATGTTGGCATCGGTCTTCACATCCCTCTATCCCCATTAATTTCCTTTTCTTTCAAAAAACCAATTCATTTGCTAGAGTTACTGTTGATATCACCATGCTCCATAATGTTTATGCCTGATGCAGGGGCATTAGGCTAAAACAAATTCCATGTAGTTTTATAGGCGTAGGAGTTTTAAGTCTTCAAAGGGGTTATATTTTATGAAATGAGATCAATAGGTTTTCATTAATTTTGATTAAATGTAGAGAGAGTTGTAACTGCCCTCGAATGATTAGAGGACAGGAGAGGTTGATTAGGTGGAGTCAGTTTCAGTAATTTAGGGAGTTAGGCTAAATTTAGGGTTGAGGATTCCAAGAGTTTTTGAGTCATCGAGGGAACTGAATCAATTGACTATCCATTTTGTATAATTGTAAGCCTAAAAGGCATTAGGAGACAAACCTGGAGATCGGTAGAGGTAGAGTAGTGTAACAGAAGGCCTTCGAATTGAAGATCTGGCCAAGACAGGAAGTTTGTAAGTAGTTTCATTATGCAGATGAATGAAGGAATTATTCTTAAGTATATGTGCTTTGATTGACTTAATTCTGTGTGAATGATCTTTGATTTCAATAAGAAGTTGTATGAGACCAGCGTGGTTAACTGTGTGAATAGTATTCCGTAAGTTGGGTTTTAAATGTACTCTGTGTATCCTTGTCGAAATCGGCATTCATGATAATATTATGATTGAATGTGCCTGATTTTATGAATTGGAAGTCTGAGGAATGAATAGTGTGTAGAAAGGAATAGACATTAAGTTAAAATCAAAACCCTTTGAACCCCAATTCCACACGAGTTGGCATTGTTCTGGTATTCTGTCCAGGGTAACCATAATTGTTTTGAGAGTAAGTCTTTCTCGGTGGAATCGATTTATATAAAGCAGGAATTGGTCCGTTGTGGAGCCTTGTTCTGAACCAAGAGCTCGTGGATTGATTACGGTTGAAGTGAGCATCATAGTCGCAGCAAAGCTCAATGCGGGTTTCGAATAGTCCGTGGGGTTTACTATGAAATTCGTTCTTCAGCAATGAATGCAGACTTATAAATTATAGCCAACAGCATGACGATCGATATGAAAAGGACGAGGCGGAACCTTGAGTAAGGAGAAGCGGAACCGTGAAGAGAAATAGTAAAGGTGGTTTCGAAGGTCGAAACCAGCGGTCTTGCGTTCTTTGGAAATGGTAAATGGAATCGCTCAAAAAAACACAATAGTGCTCTTTGCCCGACGCGTGTCTTGGAGTGGTTTTTGAAAACCACGAATTTCACGTTTTTTTGGAACGTTAAAGACCGGAGGATAAAAAACGCAATATTCATTATATTTGTTGGATCGTTGATGTTTGATGTGACGATGCGTCAGTCGTTGGATGCGAAGCGTGGGTTAAGTGCTGGGACCCAGTTAATTGCGTGAGTTTGGAGAAATAAACTCCCTGTAGTTTAATCGCGCGACTACCGTTGGATTATTGAATGGTAGCGCGATAGACTTATAGCCATTGGATGGGTGTGATAGTTAATGCAAAGGTAAGAACCCTGTGGGCCCGAGTATTATGTGAAGTTCGGAGCTATGTAAATGCGCTTAGTTTTAATCCAAGGTCGAAGGGATTAAATTTGAATTGAAATATCTGCATGGTTTAAATAATAAGGGTCGGGCGTTGATCCTTAAGTGTGTAGAATCCAAGTTAGAATTGGGGGTTTATTCCAAAGGTCGAATGTTGAGTTCACATATGCCGAGTTATAAATTGGGTTTTAATCCAAGGGCGATATATATATTTGCATGTCCATAGTTGAAAACCGAAGGCTTGGTGGACCCTAAGTGCAAGGAGAGTTTTGGTCCGATTTGTATATGTGGATCTGTTATATGTGTATGGGGTTTAAACCATAGAAATTGTAATTAGAGGAAAAGCTTCCGCATACAGGTGCAATTTGGGTTGAGGGGTTTATAACCATTAGAGAGTGTTAATTTAATATCTCAAATCTCAGATTTGAGATATTAAAACTTCCAGATATAGTTTATTTAAATTGCCAGGTTGATAAATGTTGTGAGTTGCCCAGGTTGTGGATTTGTTTGGGAGAAAATTTCGGAATGAAATTTATATGCACAGAGAGAGTGAAAATGTGGGTTTAGGACAAAGGCATGCCATCAAGTGGTATCAGAGCAGGAATAGCTCTGTTTGAAAGTTCAAATTTTTGAATTAATTGCAGGTATGAAAAGAAATTAGATTTTGAAACTGATAAAGATTGCAGCATACAGAGGTGTAGTGCACGTGAAAGAAGAAGCAAGATTATACAAAATCTTGAAGGTGAGCATTATTTAAACTCTGGTTTGAAGTATTGCTTGTAGAATTCAGATTGCAAGCAATTGGAGAAATCTCAGCAAAAGCAGATCACAGCTTTGAGAGCAGTGATGAAAGAGTCCAGCAGAGGATTCTAAGGTGAAGAAGAAAGTGTGGCAGAACCTGGAGGATTCCCAACAAAGGTTTGATGAAAGAAGAATATATGTGTTCTTGAAAAGTTGCAGAGTGAAGCCTAGAGAGAGTAGAAGAGAGTGCTCTGAAGGTTCCAGCAGAGGGGGACCAGTACTTTCCAAAAGCCCGGATCCAGAGGAAAGGATTGGTGAGGTAAGTTGCAGCAAGAGATTTTGTTGTTGCGGAGGCTTGGTGCAGCTGATGAGTGAGGAACTCATGAAGGAGAAAATGGATACTGATAGCCATAGTAGAGATTGCAGAGGTTCTGAGAGAGGCCACAATAGAAGAGTGAAGGAAGATGCCAAATCAAATGGCATGAGGAAGAAATTCACTGATGAAGAATATGAGAAAGAATTAGCTGAGATCTGGGAGCAGTTCAACAAATTGGAACTGATGATAAAGGAAAGCCAGAGAGTTGGTTGGCTCATGAAGAAGAAAGTAAAGTGGCAGAGGCTACAGATGAAGAGAGAGCAAATGATAAATGCTCAGTTGAAAGAGAGATTACTCAGGATGATTGAGTATCTGGAGAAGGACTAAAGACTGAAACTTCAAGTGAGACCAAGAGGTCAAATGACTTCACATATGATGATTTTTGTATGTTTGCGGGAAAGCTTGAACAGAGGATGGATGTGCAATTGGAATGTGCAGAACTCAGAGAAGCTGAGTTGAGAAGAGAATTTTTTGTTTGTGATGCATTACAAAGTACAGATGAAGAAGGGAGATCTACAAGAGATCTTATGAAACATGGTGAAGGTTTAAGACAGCAAGAAGTTTGTCTTGCTGAAGAGGAAATTACGGATGATTTCCTGGGTTATTGGACAAGTCCAGATTAGTTGGATGATGTAGAACCTTGTATTTTTGTGACTGACAATTGTAAGGTGATTACAGGTTTTACAGAGGAGGATGAGCAATCTTGTGAAGCTGTCACAAGTATGAAGAATTATCTCTCAGGAGATGAATACTCTAAATAAGAATTCAATGTTGGAGAATGCCCCTTGACTGAAGGAAGCAGTGATGTATTTATGATTGAATTTGTTGCAGCACAGGAAGAAATTATTGTGGATGAAGAAGGAGGGGATCAGCTGGAAGAACTGATGTGCGAAACACCAGTTGAGGTTGTTGGAGCTCCTGGTCTACAAACTGAAAGTTTGTGTGTGAATGCAGGGATAGTAAATGATGATGAAATGCTTCAGCAATGCCAGAGAGAAATTTCATTATTGGAATACTTGTTGGAGAATTCAGAGTATGAAAGAGAGATTGCAGAAGGTAGAGTTCATCACAGTGAACAGGAAAACATCATGGGGGCAGATGGTGTGAAGAGAATACTAGTCAACAGTCTTGGGAATTCTTCAGAGAATTCTTTGGAAAGTTTGGATCAGCACACTGATGTGCTGATAGAGAAGGGAGGAATTTCAGGACAACATACTGAAATGCTGGCAGAGGAAAGAAAGGCACTGAGGCCTTATGAGTTTGGGTTTAACAATTGCTTTATGAATGCAGATTCTGTTGATGATGAAGATAAATTGACACCATTGGACAGCCACTTAAAAGAGAAGGAAAAAGATTCTGTGGAAATGTTTGATCCATGGAATGAAGAAATTAAGTTGCTGGAGAATATGCTGAATAAGCCGGATTCAATGCAAGAGAGAGAACCTCAATTTCAAAATTGGGGATTGCAGAATGTGAAGATGCAAGGGAATAGAGATAGTGAAGACTTTCTGATTCTTGGAAAAGACTTAGAATTGCAGAGGGAAGAATTGGTGATTGGATCATCAATTGAGGCCATTGGGTCTTGTGGTTTTGAAACTGATAATTTGGTTGTGTTGACAGGTATGGTAGAAGACAATCCATCTTTCGGAGTTGTCTTGGAGGAAGATGAACTACTGCAGAGGAAGGAAGGTGAGGCTATCATGTCTCATGTAAAAGAACTTGTTACTGTTGGTGACAAGGAAGAATTGGCCTGTCTGAATAGCCAAGAGAAACTTGTGGGGCAGAATTTTGGGACTGCTACAACATTAGAGAATCAGAATTTTATTCTGATAGAAGATAAGAATGCAGAGCTTGAAGAACTTGATTTGATTGCCATAATCAATCAAGAGGAAGAAGGAAGACAATTGCCGAAGATTGTCAAGGAAGAAGAAGAAGAACATGCTGAAACAAGTTTGCAGCATGTTGATGATATGGTTATACAAGAGGGATGGCTGAAATGTTTGCTGAAAAAATTTAGAGAAGAGAATGAAATAGCAGAGCAATAGATTGAGGTGTTGCTAGAAGAAATGTTGGAGCAACAAATTGAAGTGTTGCCAAAAGAGGAGGCAGAGACACAAAGGTTTTATAACTTTGATGTTTGTTTTATGATTACAGGTACTGATGGATGGACTAAAGGATGGTTAGTCAAGGAGAAGAAAAGAGATGATGACAGTGACTGGAAATTTAAATACCAGACCAAAGAATTGTTGAAGTCAGAGGATGAAGAAATTGTCATGGATGACAATCAGGAAGAGTTTTACTGTTGCAGAGAACAAGAGGGTATGGATGATTGGGTGGTAGTTAGAGCAGGGGCTAGAGCAACCGCAGGATTTCAGAAAGTAAGTGTAAGCATAGGAGTAAGAGAAGAAAAAGCAGCAGTAAGAGTTCAGCAGATAAGAAATCAGCTAGCAGAAGCAGAGGTAAAATTTCAGCGATCAAGATGGAGCAATATACAGCAGTCAGAAGACATATTAGACAGAGAAATTGAATTTATGAGAAAGCTGATGGTGAAAGTGTCTCAGAGGAAGACAACAGCAAGAAAGCAGAGAAACAGCAGCAGCAAGGGAAAGACAGTCACAGACTGTGAAAGCATAACAAGTGGAAAGATGCAGCATAAGATATGGAAGCCTGGAGAAGTGCAGGAGAAGAATATTGCAACAGATGATCAGTTGCAGAACAAAGTGTGGGATCCAGGAGGACAAGACTGCAAGCACATGATCAGGAGATCTTGATTAAATTAACCTGGGGAGTCTGATGCAGGGGCATTAGGCTAAAAAAAATTCCATGTAGTTTTATAGGCGTAGGAGTTTTAAGTCTTCAAAGGGGTTATATTTTATGAAATGAGATCAGTAGGTTTTCATTAATTTTGATTAAATGTAGAGAGAGTTGTAACTACCCTTGAATGATTAGAGGATAGGAGAGGTTGATTAGGTGGAGTCAGTTTCAGTAATTTAGGGAGTTAGGCTAAATTTAGGGTTGAGGATTCCAAGAGTTTTTGAGTCATCGAGGGAACTGAATCGATTGACTATCCATTTTGTATAATTGTAAGCCTAAAAGGCATTAGGAGACAGACCTGGAGATCGGTAGAGGCAGAGTAGTGTAATAGAAGGCCTTCGAATCGAATATCTGGCCAAGAAAGGAAGTTTGTAAGCAGTTTCATTATGCAGATGAATGAAGGAATTATTCTTAAGTATATGTGCTTTGATTGACTTAATTCTGTGTGAATGATCTTTGATTTCAATAAGAAGTTGTATGAGAACCAGCGTGGTTAACTATGTGAATAGTATTCCGTAAGTTGGGTTTTAAATGTACTTTGTGTATCCTTGTCGAAATCGGCATTCGTGATAATATTATGATTGAATGTGCCTGATTTTATGAATTGGAAGTCTGAGGAATGAATAGTGTGTAGAAAGGAATAGACATTGAGTTAAAAGCAAAACCCTTTGAACCCCAATTCCACACGAGTTGGCATTGTTCTGGTATTCTGTCCAGGGTAACCATAATTGTTTTGAGAGTAAGTCTTTCTCAGTGGAATCAATTTATATAAAGTAGGAATTAGTCCATTGTGGAGCCTTGTTCTGAACCAGGAGCTCGTGGATTGATTACGGTTGAAGTAAGCATCATAATCGCAGCAAAGCTCAATGCGGGTTTTGAATAGTTCGTGGGGTTTACTATGAAATGCGTTCTTCAGCAATGAATGTGGACTTATAAATTATAGCCAACAGCGTGACGATCGATATGAAAAGGACAAGGCGGAACCTCGAGTAAGGAGAAGCGGAACAATGAAGAGAAATACTAAAGGTGGTTTCAGAGGTCAAAACCAGCGGTATCGCGTTCTTTGGAAATGGTAAATGGAATCGCTCAAAAAACGCGATAGTGCTCTTTGCCCAACGCGTGTCTTGGAGTGGTTTTTGAAAACCACGAATTTCGTGTTTTTTTGGAACGTTAAAGATCGGAGGATAAAAAAACGCGATATTCATTATATTCGTTGGATCGTTGATTTTTTATGCGACGATGCGTCAGCCGTTGGATGTGAAGGGTGGGTTAAGTGCTGGGACCCAGTTCATCGCATGAGTTTGGAGAAATAAACTTCGTGCAGTTTGATCGCGCGACTACCGTTGGATTATTGAATGGTAGCGCGATAGACTTATAGCCATTGGATGGGCGTGATAGTTAATGCAAAGGTAAGAACCCTGTGGGCCCGAGTATTATATGAAGTTTGGAGTTATGTACATGCGCTTAGTTTTAATCCAAGGTCGAAGGGATTAAATTTGAATTGAAATATTTGCATGTTTTAAATAATAAGGGTCGAGCGTTGATCCTTAAGTGTGTAGAATCCAAGTTATAAATTCGGGTTTATTCCAAAGGTCGAATGTTGAGTTCACATATGCCGAGTTATAAATTGGGTTTTAATCCAAGGGCGATATATATATTTGCATGTCCATAGTTGAAGACCAAAGGCTTGGTGGACCCTAAGTGCAAGGAGAGTTTTGGTCTGATTTGTATATGCGGATCTGTTATATGTGTATGGGGTTTAAACCATAGAAATTGTAATTAGAGGAAAAGCTTCTGCATACAGGTGCAATTTGGGTTGAGGGGTTTATAACTATTAGAAAGTGTTAATTTAATATCTCAAATCTCAGATTTGAGATATTAAAACTTCCAGATATAGTTTATTTAAATTTTCAGGTTGATAAATGTTGTGAGTTGCCCAGGTTGTGGATTTGTTTGGGAGAAAATTTCGGAATGAAATTTATATGCACGGAGAGAGTGAAAATGTGGGTTTAGGACAAAGGCATGCCATCAATGCCCCAATGAATCTTAGAAGAGTTCCCCTTAAAGCCAAAGGAGAGTCACCCTAAATACGCAAGTTAGGTCGTTGAGGTGACAATGGGTGACCTACCCAAGTTCCACATAGATTGTATGACATGGGTTGGAGCTTTCATCACTTTAACATGAAATTTGAGCAGCAACATATTTTGGCGTTGTTGTCGGGGATAAATCTCAATCAAACCAGTAATTATGTTGATTTTTGTGTAGTATCGAGAGGTATTCCCGCATGTCAAAAGGCCTCCTAAGTCGGCCTAGAAAAATTAAGGAAATTAAAATACAATAAATTTTATTTTTGGGTTTCATGTAAGCTCAAAAGGGACAAGTCAGCCCCACCATGAAAGGATGTGTTCCTTGGGGTAAATGCACCCATTGCACTTATATATATACACATGATGTGACACTTTATTTGATCACTTACTCATGATCACATCTCTTCTATATTAGCCACACATGGGAGTAGAAAAAGAATGAAATGACTAAAGTTTGGACATGGTTTTTGGCACAGATTTACAGACAATTTGTTGTAAACTTTGTTGAAGAATAGTTTCTTCTAGAAGAAGAGTTGTTGGATTTTCTCCCAAGTTTGGGTTTCCTAGAGAAAAAATTGATGTCTCTATTGTGCATGACTATCTCTTAATGATATTTATTGTTTCTATTGTTTTTGTTGCATTACGATTGAGATTATTTTGTGTATAAATGCTTAATGATAACAGTGGCATGAGAAGAATTATTTGAAGATCATTAGAAGTAATTTTCATATCAAAAAATCAATTTTCTGTTGTGCATCCTCATAGAAAATTCAACATGGTATTAGAGTCTTGTTAAAGGAGAAACGATTGAAGATTATCTCTAGAAGGAAAGCCACGGCATAGAAGAGAATACTGTCTGAATTCGAGCTTGAGGGAGCTTTGTCTGATCAGGAGGGTCAAGTGACGTGTGTTGTCCAATTTCTTTCTGCAAAAAGGAGGTCGAAGTTGTCTGGAAGCGTCGTAAGCCACAACGTCGCAGCAACACATAGATTTTAAGAAATGTAGTTCGTAAGAAAATGTTTTGAGCGCCTAGGGATGCTTCTGAAAGAGAGAGTCTCGAAGAGATATTTGTACATTAAAAGTCACAAAATAGATCATAAGAGTACACATGAGATTCATTCTCTGCTTCAACAGTGAAATTTTCAAATGAAGAATTGTTAACTCTACATTCAGGCATAAGTGCCACTATTGTGAACTTGGAATTGGATTTACCTTCAATTATAATAGAGATTGAATAGCTTGGCATGTCCTTTGATCAACTGCTTACAATACCTGAGAAGGATGATTGGTTTTATAGTGATGGGAAGTCTACAACGTGCATTTCATTTATTCTTTAAATGTGCAAAGAGGCAAGCTTATGCAATCCCATTTATAGATCTATTCAAGTCACTGAGTTCACAATATGAGATGCCTATACTCTTTGATGACAACATAGCTATTATACCTAGCTAGTGCAATGAAAATGACGAGGAAACTTCTATCAAGTCTAATGCAACTTTCTCTTGGAAAGGTGAAAGTTTTAAATGCATCCAAACTAGTCTTTGCAAATATCATTGTTTTTCTAGGACAGTTGTGGTAGCCTTATTCAAGTAGGCATTGGAAATGAAGTGGTACCTTTACAAACAAAATTCTTCACACAAACGACATGTTGTAGTGAAATTCCGTGAATATTTTATATACCCAAGTTTTTTGTTTTGATGCTAAAGTTAACTGTACTGAGTGTTTGATCTAAAGAGTTGGTATTACCTCTAATCTAGTGTGTAAGCCACAAGCACTTTGTCTGCAACCAAAGCATGGATGTTGCGTGAGGCAATGTGTGAAAGAAATGGATCTGCTAAGATGTGTGACAAATGCATATCGTGCAAAGAATTGTGTGATTAATTCTACTAATGAAATATTGAACATTGTTGTTGATGGTGTAATAATAACTAGAGTTACAGTGACTAAGGCATGACAGGGAGTATATTTTTGTTGATGTGCTACAAAAGATCATGGTTGAACATTGGACACAAGAACAACAGGCAATAGTGAAGATGTTGAAGCACTTTGAAACAATGTTGCAAACATCAGTGTCGGAATAAAATCAGCAAGGGTACAAAAAACAAAAAAAATCATAAAAATCGAGAAAATGTCAGTAAATATTGGAAACATTAGAAAAATTAAGATACCATCAAAATATCAGTAAAAATCGGCAAACATCATCTAGGCCAAAAAATCATGATATTGTGATTTTTTTCGCAATAAAATCAGGATGTTTGCAACACTGATTTGAAGGATATTTTGCATTTTTCCTATTCGAAAACATTTCCAAGACTCTACTGGTTGCCAGGTACATAGAGGGAAAATGTTGTCTATTTTGGAATTGTACATTAGATGGTTCATTATCATTTTCTAATGATGACCAAGTTTTGAAGAATGGATGTGGAAAATATTTTGCACCATTCCCTACAGTTTTTTCTGGTAAGGTATACAAGGGATAAAGGATCAACCCAATTGCAGTAGTTTAATATGGAGATTGTGCCTAAGGCTGTCAAGTGTGCAACCAAGACTAGTTGAAGTTTGTGGACAAAATAAATCTATAGAAACCAAAGGAAAGGTGCTACAACAAGGATAGCAAGTGGTACTAAATATCGTGGGTTGAAGGAACAAGCCCAAAATGAAAAAATGGTTTCAGAAGGAATTTATTCTAGACCGAGAGGGAGATGAGGAAGTTTAATTGATGTATTTGTTTTAGAGGCTTTATGCTTGTGTTGGAAGACTTAGGGTTTGTAATCGCTTGAGAAGACTTGGAGGTTACAACCAATATTGAATTTTTTGGGATGAAATCCTAGAATAGCTCAATAATGACGATGACGATGAGCATACGCCTCAAAAGAAGACGAAGGAATCTAAGCTTGATGAGACTACAGATGGACTTAATTGATTTCTGCAAGGAGACTGAGATTAAGAGGGATTTGACAATTCCCCACAACACTAAGCTATTTCTTCCTAAATTAAGAAACAAATATTTTTACTCCCTTGATTATTATTTTTTTTATTTAGTCAGTGTCTTGTCTTTTCATGGCCTTGATATTTCCTTCTTACCTCCATTATGGATTTTCTTTTTCAATGGCCTCTTGAATGAGGTTTACTTAAAAACAAGTCCATTGCAAAGAATTTCATTACATAGGTGGCAGCATCAAGAAGTACAAGGCAAGGTTGTGACAAGAGAGTTCTCCCAGTAAGAGGGAGTGCACTATGTGAAAAATTTTGTTTCCTGTCACCGATGATCAGACTCTTAGGCTCGAGCATAAACTCAACAAGAAGTGATTAATGTTCAAGATAGAGAACAGCCAGGATCAAGCAAGATGACCAGAAGAGCTTTCAATTCCGAGGGAGTAGTAACAACATAAGGACTTACTTGTGTGACAGAAGGAGCAGTAATAGCATAATGAATCGCTTACATGACAGAGGGAGTAGTAATAGCTGAAGGAATTTCTTATATGAAAAAGGAAGCAGCCAAAAGGACATGGTCAGGTCACTTCATCCAAGACGTGATAAAGAGAGGAGTAGTAGAGCTCCTGTACATATCCACGGATGAGCAAATTGTGGGCATACTTCAAATACGAGCTTAGTATGATGTTGAATGTCTCCCTCATTAGCAAGGAATAATGAGGTCTTACAGACCATCCCCTAAAGCCATAAAGGACTTTGGTTGGTTCATAAAGGACTTTGACCAAGGGAGATCAATGCATTAACCTTGGAAGCCATAAGGACTTTATACATAAAGGTGAATGGCTCAAGGAAATTACAAGGGAAATTATACGGATAAATTCACCTTTGAAGCCAAAAGGACTTGGCTAGGTCGACCAAGTGGTGAATGACCCAGGGAAATTATAAGATTGGATAGATCTTCTCCTAAGAAGCCAAAAGGACTTGGATAGGTCGACCAAGTGGTGAATGACCTAAGGAAATTATAGGATTGGACAGATCTTATCCTAAGAAGCCAAAAGGACTTGGCTAGGTCATAATGGACTCTGACCAAAAATGTGAATGGTCCAAAGGAAAATTCTCTCCTGAAAATCAAGGACTTGGTTAAATCATAAAGGACTTTGACCATAGGGGATTGATACATTTGCCTAAGGAGCCATAAAGAACTTTGGAAAAAATCCCTAAATGCTCACAAGCATATAATGAGTTGCATCGCCCACTCCAAGATGGAGCTATCAATAGACATGCATCAACATGACAAGCTCATTAACTCTTCTTAAGAAAGGATAAATTTCAGCCTGAGGAAAATAGAGCTACGGAAAAAATAGAGCTTTGATTCATTAATAACAAAGTACTACAAATTTTTTACATGCAAAGTGGAAATAAACTAGCTCGAGTAATGGTAGCTCATCTCTGAGAAGAGATATAGCGGCTAAATACCTTATAAACTGTGTTATGAGGCTGAGAGGCCTATTTATTATTGAGAAACAATATAAAACCCTAAGCATCCAAAAACCTAATGCTGGGAGATGAAGCACCAAAAGTTTGTGGGCCCTATTAGGGTAAATTGGTACATCAACTTCCCAAGGTCGTAACTTTGGCATACAATCATTCTTTGATGCGTACAATACCTCGTTAGAAAGATCTATCTGAGGACTACAACTTTCAACTACATACTCTTGTTGTAAACTTTGAGCTTGCCTATTTTCCCAAAAGACTTTGTTTAGGGCCTCAAAACGGCTCTAAAAGTTCAAGACCTGAAAAAATACCAAAAATAGTAAATTGTGCTATGATTAAGGAAACTGAAAGAAACAATGTTGGGGGTCCAAGTAGAATAGGCAAGTGGCCACCAATATCCACCTAGATCGGTTGTCTTTCTTTTCTTCCGCCATGGGAGGTCATCGAGGTCGGTGAGGCCAGTCTTGCACAGGGTCAACCAATTCAAGCCTTAACTCCTTATACCTCGACCTCGTTGGGGACATGCACAAAAATACAGAGAAAGAGAAAACCGCCTATACACTCTTCTCCTTACTACCATCTAGCCTTGGGAATCCATCTCCATGGATTATTTGTTTGGCCTCCCTTCTACCAAGCATGGGAATGACTGTGTATTTGTGGTTGTTAACATATTTTCTAAGATGGCTATATTGGTGGCTTTCAAGAAGAGTATCACAACAAAGGACATTGCCAAACTCTTCTTTGAATAATTGTGGGTACATTATGGGATCCCGCAGACCATTATATCATACTGTAAATGCAGGTTCCTGAGCACATTTTGTTCGAGCCTCTGGACATTATTGGACACCCATCTCACCAAGTTGATTATATTCCATCCCCAGACTGATGGCCAAACAAAGGTCATCAATAGGATGATAGTGCACATACTACGCATGTACAACTCCAAGAATCCACGAACCTGGGACGAGAGTCTTCCTTATGTGCATCGTAGCTATAACAAAGTACTCCATAGCTCGACTAGTCGCTATCCCTTTCAAATGGGTATGGGATTTCAACCATTTTGTTTGATTGATGTTGACATGACTCATGCAACTACACAGATAGAATTAGCACATGTACAGTATGAGGCTGATAAAGCAACCAGGTTTATTTAACGCATCCAGCACATCTGTCAGTAGGTGCATAACATCTTGGATAAGTCCAATGCAATGTACAAGTAGCAGCATGATCAGCGTCGGGTGCCACATAAGTTTCAGATGGGAGACAAAGTTTGGTTGCATTTGTAGAAAAAATGCCTTGTCAAATCCCATCGGAAACTCCGACCACTCCAATACAAGCCTTACACCATCACGAAGGTTGTGGGAGACAACTTTTTCGAGCTCAGCACTCCCCCATTCCTCTTCTTGCACACAATATTCAATTTGGATCGCCTTCGGCCATACTTTCTACCATTGTTATACACATCAGACATTGAAAAACAGTTAACACCAAAAAATATCAACCAAGACTGTAGAGAACAAGCCACAACTCATCAAATCATGGACATGTTGATCAAGAACACTCACCTACAAAATATTCAATTGTATCGAGTTGTCTAAGTTGGTCAACTCCTACACCAGGGAAAGTAGCTTACCAGGGACCAAGTTCAGCAAAAGTTTCCCCATCTCATAGAGGCAATCAACGCAATGGGGACCATTGCTTCGTAAGGGGGGAGGATTGATCCATGTGGATATTGATGGCCACCTACCTATTCCACTTGGACCCCCAACATTGTTTCTTTCAGTTTCCTTAATTGTAGCACAGTTTACTATTTTTTACAGTTTTCGGGTCTTGAACTTCCTGAGCCATTTTGAAGCCCTAAACAATGTTTTTTTGGAAAAGGGAAAACCCATATCATATGGCAAAGATATATAGTCGAAAGTTGTAGTCCTCGGATAGATATTTCTAACAAGGTACCATACGCGTCAAACAAAGATTGTATGCCAAAGTTACAACCCCAGGAAGTTGATGTACCAATTTACCCCAACGGGACCCACAGACTTTTGGCACTCCATCTCCTAAGGTTAGGTTTTTGGATGTTCAGGGTTTTCCATTGTTTCTCAATAATAAGTAGGCCTTCGAGTCTCATTGTAACACAGTTCATAAGGCATGTAGCCGCCACATCTCTTCTCAGAAATTAGCTACCATCGCCCAAGCTAGTTTATTTCTATTTTGCATGTAATCAATTTTCAGTACTTTGTTATTAATGAATTGAAGTTTTTTTTCGTTATAGCTCGGTGTTTTCTGTTTATATCTATATATCATTTTATTCCTTCATAGATTCGGATAAAAATAGAAAAGTACACCATAGAGTCACATCTCCACAAGAAAACAAGGCTGAAAATCTCCAAGAGGGTCGAAATAGTCACAAGTGATGATGATCCAATACAAATGAACCTATCCTCTATTTATATGAGGATTAGGACTACTAATTAGCCTATAAATCCCATAAAAACAAGTTTGATGCTAAAATGAACTTGGGTTACAAGCCAACCCATTAGCTTTATGAAAATATGCCCTAACTAGCCCACACGTGTGAGTCGTAAGCTCTCTAGGGCTGATAGCATCTAATGCAAGTGCTCCAAATGTCAAGTTCAAGGGTGATGATGTGTCCAAGGTGGTGTAAAATCATGTCAAGTCCATCATTTGAGGGTTGGCCCTCAAATTCACCTCATTGCCTCTTGTGTGGTCCCAAGATCTTGTTGGGGCACTACAAAGTGGTCTTCATGGGTCTCCATTTACTAAAGTGGCCTCGTTTTCTCCAACATTCAGGATTTCTTTGGTGCAACAAGCACTCCCTAATTTCTCATGGTGAGACTATTCTCATATGGGCTTTGAATTTTTTTTTTTCCCATCAAGTTGTGTGAAGGCCAGCTTGGGGGCATGCTGGTCCAAGTGTATCATCCTAAAGAATCCTCAAAACTGGGTCAAGATCAACCAACGTCCTGGGTGTTGGAGGTGCTCGTGGACATGTGTCATCCAATGATGTTGCTAGGAGGCCCAAGGGTCTCAACGCTTCACCTGTTTGTGCCCAAGACCTAGGCTATTGGACCACCTAATGAGAACAACATGGATCCTAGTGAAAGAAACCATTCATTAGGGACCAAGATAATCCCTACATCTAAGGGTGAATGCATGAAGATGGGTTACACTTATGAGCCAAATGTGACTATGAAATTTCAAGTTTTCCCACTTTTATCGAATTGAAGCCCTAAAAATTCATATAAGCCTTGTGAATTTTGATTTGGAGTAAAAAGACAATATGTGGAGAATTATGTTGTTGTCTTAATGATATTTTTGCAAAAAAAATAGTTTCGTATAATCTCTCAAATTTCCATTAAATACAATACTTGTCCTTGCAAATATTCGCACATCTTAAGAGGTATGTGTGTGTTCACATAGCATAACTTAGTCTAACATGTGTAATGTTTAAAAAATATATATATGTGAGCATGATCTACATGGAAAGAACTAAGTTTTTCATATTAAAATTTTATTTTTAATGCAAAATTATATTTTTATTATTTTTTGAAGTTGGTGAAGTAATATTTCAATTGCATTTTGGAGACACTTATTCTCGTAATATTTTTTTCAAATGAAAAACCAAGAGTACCCTTTTGAATAGGACTCGTAAACAAATATAGTGGTATTTTTTGAAATTGTTTTGTTGTGTATATTTTATGTTATTGATTTTTTATTCAACCCCTTTGAAACTGTCAAAAAAAATTCAAACATTATGTTTGAAAGAAATTAGATGAAAATATCATATGAATTCGAAAGTGCAAACTCATATGCCATTGGATAGAGGATTCTTTCATGAATCCAACATGATCAACCTCACCACTTAAGGACAAATTCTTCCCTAAATATGCTAGGGAAAAAAATAGGGTTACACAGAAATCTGCAGAAGGGGTGCTAAAGCTCTGATTTTTAGGACCTCAGGAGTTCAATCAAGCACTTGATTTTGAAATTCAAATATCTCGATCGAGGGTTGAGCCCTTAATGTGGTTAAATAATGGCTTGATCTAGCTTTAAAGCTCGATCTAGCATATAGTTTAATATATCTTTAAGGCTAGAGCTAGCCTATATCTAGATCTAGCTTTAAGGCTTGATCGAGCCACTTTTTTTAATTCCATGTCGAGGTTGTATTGGTGGAAATTTTCAAAAACATGGCTCAATCAAGCCTATTGCTCAATCGAGCTCTTATATAACCTCGGGTTACATTGTTTAAGCCCTCAAAAAACTCAAATATTGCTCGATCAAGTTGTTGCTTTTCACCCAAAACGCGCCTTCTCTTGCCAAAAAGTGTAACCTAGCTCTATGCGCTCACCCCTAAGTGAACCAAACTTTAATGTTAAGAGCAAATTAATACTTCAAACAAGGATCCCCTTGCAAAATTAGGACCCTAATCTTGCAATGATGTTTTCTCCATAGGTAAGAGTGGTTAAAGGTCAACCTTATTAGGTGCTTCCAGCACCTAGGGGGAAGTAACATTTCCTTGGTCATGTTGGAGAATGTAACTAGATTCGGTCTTCATCATTATCTTTGTACATATGAAATTGTATACATTTGTATATATAAAGACAAATAATTATTATTTTAAGCATGGGTTTCATGCTCAAATTTTATTTGTCACTAGGTCAAGCATGTTCTTCATGCTTCTAGGGTTTGTCAAGTCAAAATAATATTTGTCATGAGTCAATAAAGGCATTATCATTTGTATAAGACACATTTGTGCAAGTTGTAACATGTAAAACATATTATTTTTGTGTTTAGAAAGTCATTTGTAACCTCCAAGACCAAGGCATCCCTACTAGAGGAAGTCGGCCTAGAAGAAGCCTATTTGACTTCATGAGAAGCATATATATAGAAGGAACTTTGGCCTCATTAATATACAACACCAATATTTATCTGCAACAAGAAGCAACAAGAAGAGGAGTGAAGGTCAATGAAAAAGAAGAATCTCAATAAGAAACCGAAAATTTGACGTTTGTACTTATTTATGCTAACACATGCGAGAAAGCTAGGGTTTCTGCAGTTTTTTATGGGCCAAAGTTGCAGGTACGAATTTCAGACCTGAGGTAGAGTGTCGAAACTGTAATCTGGAGCAGATTGGAGGAGGTTTGACCTTTGTTGATTTGGTTGATCTTTGACTTGTATGGAAGAGAATTTTGGAGGGTTGACTTGGTGCTTGGAGGAGGTCTTGGTCGTAAGGTTTGGGTCTTGGATTTCTCATTTGAATTGATTTTATAAGAGAAGAAAGTTCTTTCTATGTTTTCCCCTTAGAGGGGTTTTTCCCTGGCTTGGAACGTACTTCCTGTGTCATTGTCTTTTATGATCTTTATGGTTTATGGTCTTGATAATTGTTTGATGAAAAGAATCTAATAAAGAAGAAAAGAAGCTAATACAAGTTCACAAATGATGATTAAAGGATAATTGTTTTAAACAGTTTCCATACTTTATTCTCCAATATGGTATCAGAGCTAAGGTGAAGAAAAGGCAGTGTAAAGATCATCTTGTTGGCATAAGAGGAGGTTTCTTCTCAAAGAGAATCATTTTCTAAGGATACAAGGAAACACTTAAGGAAGAAAACATGTTAACTGAGAAGGAAGATTACTATATCAAGCTCTCATTGAACGCCTCATCATCTTAATAAAGGACATATGTCTTTCTATCTCTTAAAGGTTATTTGTTATTGAAGAACATCTTTGAAGTCTCTTGAAGATTCTTGAAAGCATCAAGGCATCATCAAGAAGGACACTTGTTTAACAAGAAAGTACCGTATTGTTCTCCATGTCTCAGTCTAAAAATCAAATGGCTTCATTCTGCAAGGAAAGCAACAAAATATTTGTATCAACAAACTTCCTAGCATGGAAGAAAATGAAGTCATCAAATATGTTTTTAGAATTACTCAACCAGACAAAGAAAAGACTCAAGAATTAGCAAGATACAAGAAGGGAGAAGTGAGGGCAGACAAGATTATTATTGAATCTATAAAGGATCATCTCATTCCCTTTGTTGTTGATTTGAGTACATCTAAAGAAATCTATGATAATTTGGCGAAATTGTACTCTATAAGAGTCAAAAAACATCTTTGAGGAATCAACTATATAAAATAAGGATATCAAAGAATGAAGATACGTCCACATATCTTATTAAGATCTCACAATTAAGGGACTAAGTGCAAGGGCTTCGTAAAGTCATCTCCTATTCAAAAATGACTACTTGTGTACTAAATTCTTTGCCACCTAAATGGAGCAGTTTTACAACTAGTGTCTACTCAAAAAAGGATACTACTCCTTTTGATGAACTATGGGCTCAATGTATCTTTTAAGAAACAAGATTGAAGGCAAGGGATGACACTGAATCAAATTAAAAGTCTCGAGCCTTTGTTATAAAGGAAGTTTGGAAATTCCAAAGGAAAACAAGATATGTCCAAGATACAATGTTAAGGATGCAAAGAATATGGACACTTTAAGAGGGATTGTCTAAACAAGAAAAACAACAAAAGGAAGGAAAGAAGTGGAGCTCACAAAGCTGAAGAAAAGGAAGAACCTGAGAAAAAGCCAAAAGGTGAAGATCCCGAGGATCTATATTATTGAAGGAGCTCCACCTCTATCAGGTTTTTTTATAGTTAGAAAGTAGCAGTTAAAGTAGCATGCACCATTGCATTCTCTAGAAGATTCTTGGTTATTGTGAAGCATGGCATCATAAAAGGAAGCATATGATAGTAGAAGATCTAGAGTCTACATGATCAAATTGTTTTGCAAAAAGTCATCTAACTAACAAGAATGAGAAGATTTGGATCATCTTGCACATCACATTTCATCCAAGTATTTTCTAACATAATGTTAGAGGTGGTCATCTTGCAATAAGGATCACCAAGATCCTCCAATAAGAACCATCATTTAAGGAAGGTTCTTTAATATTTGGAAGAAGCATTATGACGTGACTGGTATATTCCACTTAGTGTGGAAATAGTAATCTTGAAGGATGAAGGGATGTTGATGGTCAAAGTTGTGATTTAATTGAAGTCTTTCTCCTCTTATGAAGGGAAAATTATATTCAATAAGGGTAGAAGCAAGCTCATACAAAGAAAAGATGACTAGATGGTTGCATGGAAGAAAAAGGATCAATGCTTTTAGTAACTTTTCTCTAGAATTCATGTCTACAAGAATCTTGCAGAAAGATTTTGTCGTAAGAATGTGCTCGGTAACATGAGCATGAGAGGTCTTCCATGTGATTACTCGATGCCTAGGAGGAGGATTTTGGTATGATTTGGAATGGCTAAAGATCAAGACTCTTCCATAAGATAGCATGACTTAGACATGATAATATTGATCAACACCTAATATGGTCTCCTGAAGAAAGAAAGTGAGTTGGAAATGACAACTCCAAGGAAGAAGATATTGTAGCTTGCTAATTAGTTCGTTCATGGGCACTTTGATTAAAAGTTGAAAGCATGGAGAAGGATCCTTGTATAATACAGAGATAAACCATGCAGAAAGAGGTTCATATCAAATAAATCAAGTAAGCAGAATCTGAAATCTTGACAAAAGGCCATCATGATGAGCCAATTATGATATTGATGTTTTGATATTGGTTATCTAGTTGGTATATGGTTTTTCTACCTGGAAGTATGTTGCAGAAATGCAATGGAAATTCAGGCAAGTATATCTACGATTCGTTCGTTTTGAACTCAATTTATACATGGATTGAGTGGATGGCTTTGATAATCCTTGAAGGATTATTTGGCCAAGATGTCTACATCATCTTGGCATTGAAAGGTAGTTGTACAAAAATATAACCTAGTGTTTATGTTTCGAAGACAATGAAAATCACTTTCATGATGAGAGGGACTTATGACTAGCTCTACTTTGATTGGATCAATATAGTTCCTTTGTTGATGATGACTAGAGGAAAGTGATAAGAAAGGTTGATGGCCTGAACCCTATCATAGACTGAAGAAAGTTTAGCTCCATTACAAAAGCTCACTATGATGAGATGCAAAGGGGAGGAGGAGTCGTGCAACTACCACTTGAAGATCTCCATGAAGAACTAGTAGTTGATGTATTGATGAAGACAAGCTAAAGAGCTTGGGTTTATGAATTCCCAACTGAAAGGAAGTAAGGAATATCCTCCTTGCTTGAGAGGGAGTAAGAAGTATCCTTAAATATTTGAGGAGCAAGGATTTATTCCGTAATCAAGATGGAATGAGGATCTCCTCTCTGGTTGAGAGGGAGTGATGTTAGACATCATATTCTCCATGTGTCATGCACTAGACCAGGACTAACAATCGTAAGTCTAGTGAAGACACTAGGAGGGAGAATGGAGGATTGGATAAGCATGAGAGATTAATACTCCTTGAGGATAGAGAATCCATGATAGAAAGTAGTCTCATGGACCGACACTTTTTGAGGATGGGACAAGTATCCAACATAAGAGTGGTCGAAGAGGATCAATATTCTCTGAGGATTGAAAATCCAAGAAAAGAATATTTCTAAAAATACATACCTAGTGAACATTAGGGTGTGGTGTGTGGCTTAAGAGGTAGTGTGGTGTCTCATGTAAATCCTCCCAGCATTATGCTCTAATATAAATAGAGCTTGTTAGTTAAGGCCTTTCTATGTTGGAAATGTTGTTTATGATGTTGATGCTTAAAGATGGCTTATCAATCTGACTCTTCTTATGAGAATATTTCAGTTCGAGAATCCTTGTACCAATTATGTAATTACGAATATCTCTCTAGTTAAGAGGAAGTGTTGGAGAATGTAACTAGATTCAATCTTCATAACAATCTTTGTACTTATGACATTGTATATATTTGTAAAGAGAAAGAAAAATAATTAGTATTTTAAGCATGGGTTTCATTCTCAAAGTTGATTTGTCACTAGGTCAAGCATGTTCTTCATGCTTCTAGGGTTTTTCAAGTCAAAAGAATATTTTTCATGAGTAATAAAATTCATTATCATTTGTATAAGAACCATTTCGGAAAGTTGTAACATGTAAAAGATATTATTTTTGTGTTTATAAAGTCATTCGTAACCTCCAAGGCAAAGTCGGCCCTGCCAGAGCAAGTCGGCCTAGAAGAAGCCTATTCAACTTCATGAGAAGCATATATATAGAAGGAACTTCGACCTCATTAATACACATGACATCAAGTTTGATCTGCAACAAGAAGCAAGAAGAAGAGTGAAGGCCAAGGAAAAAGAATTTCAAGAAGAAACCGAAATTTCGACTTTTGTACACATTTATGCTCATACGTGTGAGAAAGACAGGATTTTTGCAATCTGCTAGGGGTTGAAGTTGTAAATCTAAATTTCAGACCTGAGGTAGAGGGATGAAACTATGATTTGGATCAGATTGGAGGAGGTTTGACCTTTGTTGACTTTATTGATCTTTGACTTGTTTGGAAGAGATTTTTGGAGGGCTAACTTGGTGCTTGGAGGAGGACTTGGTCTTAAGGTTTGGGTCTTAGATTTCTCATTTGAATTGATTCTATAAGAAGAGATGAAAGTTATTTCTGGGTTTTCCCCTTGGAGGGGTTTTGTCCTGGTTTGGAGCCTACTTCTTGTGTCATTGTCATTTATGATCTTTATGGTTTATGGTATTGCTAATTTTTTGATGAAAAGAATCTAATAAAGAATAAAAGAATTTAATACAATTTCACAAACAAATATTAAAGGAGGAGAATTGTTTTAAATAGTTGCCATACTTAATTCTCCAACAGGTCCACCCTTCAATTGATGGGTGCCAGTGAATAGTAATGATGGTAATGGAGAGGATAAGACTTCATGGCCAAGTGCCATGGTCAAAGGGACCAATTGATCGGGGTTTCCACATCTTGAGTGTATAGATATGAGGAGGGAGCATTAGTGGATGCATGAGTTATTATCTCAGCCTTTGGTTTTCAACCCCTCTTGTGCACCTTTTACTTCTTGATTTTTCTTTGCAATAATGTTTATAGCTCAAGGGTTGGAGCTTGCTTTGTATGATGTAGCAATTGTATTACCCCTTGAATATGAGTCAATTTATCGCTCATCGGGGATGGGACATTCAAGGGTTCCTTCTATTAATGTAATGGAGCAACATGTGCTCAAGAACTGAGTGAGGGACATATGAGTGAGGTAGAGCTCATGCTAGGCTTTTGTTGGCATGCTAATATTTATGTCCCTGGTCATCCTTTGCATTTTGATTTTCCTTTTTAGCGTTGCTATGGCCATGATATTCTCTTTCCATTTCTTTTAGCTGCATCAACCTCCCAAGGAAAAAGTTTTCAGGCCCTACCCAAGTATGTGGACATATGAGTGCCAAACCCCAATGAACCAATGACAAGTTGAACCCGAAGAACAGAGGTGAGATAGGATTTTTTAATGTTATATGGAAAGCGTTAATTATGACATATGATAAGATGGAACTGCACTATCTCAATCAGGGTTTCCCACATAGTGCCCCTCCTATGCCCAAAGGGCCTTAAGGGAGGTCCCACTGGACTAGGATCAAAGATTAACCCCCCAAGTAAGGTGAGAGAACAAGATCGCAGTCAAAGTCTATCAATCTTCCAGGTCACCCCATAATCCATACTAAATGCCCAAAACAAACAGCTATAAGCACCTAATTACAAAATGATCAAAGTACCTTTTGAGTGGCATCCCACCTTCGTCCATCCGCTAATGTCGGATGGGTGAGTAGCACGTGCTTGATGCAAGTGGTGGAGATATATGGCATATCATCATCTAATGGTCGTTGTCAAGGGTTGTTGGTTGTCTGGCTGATCGGTTGGTTGTCAAATGTAGGAGAAAAAAATTCTCCTCTAAGGTTACCCATTTTGGTGGGTAACGATGCCCTCCATAATTACTAGTTGTGTTTCCAAGCATTTAGGGAATCAATTATTTGTAAATACTTAGGAAATTAGTTGTTGTAGTATATGTCATTATGTTCATAGGTTTCGAAGAAATAATTCGTCATCAGTTCAATTTAATGGCTAGAGGCTCAAGCCTCGACCAATGTCCATTTTGGCGCTTAGCACATCTTGAGTTTAAAGACAGCCTTGAGGCCAACATGCTGGTATTATGAGTAGCCATGAAGAAATATTTACACATGAAAATTGCATAAGAACAAAATATACTCCAAAAATTACATTGTATATTTTACAATAATAATGCACGCACCCTCTCTCACAAATACAATACATGAGGCCTCATATTATAGTATTTACGTACATGTTACCCACCAAAATGGGTAACCCCCTAGAAGAAAAAAAATTCTCCTATTTGGACAACCGGCCAGACAGCAGCCCTACACATTTCTTGATGATAAGGATATGTAAGTTCCTCCACCATCTTCACCAATCATACACCTCTCACCATCACCATTCATACACCTCTCACCATCCAACATTTCCTCTTGGATGAAGGTGGGTTACCACTCAACAGGTACTTTGATCATTTTGCAATCGGGTGCTTTTACTTAATGTTTTGGGCATTTAGTATGGATAAAGGGGTGACCTAGATTATTGACCAATCTAAACTGTAAACTTGTTCTCTCAGCTTAACAAGGGAGTTAATCTTTATCCCTGGTCTAGTGGGACCTCCCCTCAGGCCTTAAGGTTATAGGATGGGCACTACTTAGAAGACCAAGATTGAAAATGTGCTCATTCTCCCTTTACCATACTTCACATTTTCCATGTCACGTTATTATCCTTGGTATCATCTCCATTTTTTGGGTTAATTTTCATTTTTTCATTGGGATTTGGCACCATCTTATCCACATCCTTGAGTAGGGTCGAAAGACATTGCCCTGAAGGTTGATGCGGCTAAGAGAACAGAAAAGCATAAGATGGCCACAAATAAATTCAAATTCAAAACATGGCAGGGACATAAGATAGCGCATGGGAAAATCCCTAGCATGAGCTCTACCCTCCTCATTAGCCATCACCTAGTTCCCGAGCACTTGATTCTCCACCTCATCAAAAGAAACCCTTGCATGTCCCAACCATGATAAGCGATAAACTACCTCATCCTAAGGATTAATTAAATGCCATATCATTAAGAGAAATCTTGTATCTTTGATTTGTACACCCAAAAAAAACCAATATTAAAAATAAGTAAAAGGTGCACCAGAGGGGTGTAAAAAGGCAGGTCGAGCAGTGTAACTCATGCATCCACGATTTCTCCCTCCATTACATCTATACACTCAAGATGTGGACTCCCATCAACTGGTCCCCTGACCATAGCACTTGGCCATGAAGTTCATCCCTTCCATTTCCACTTACACCAACACCTATTAATTGAAGGGTTGACACTGGAAATACCACCTCCCCTTGGGCATTAGAAGAACCTAATAGGGTTGACTACATAGCCACCCCTAAAAAGGTAGGGAACACCTTTACAAGACTTGGTCTAGATAGATATTTGAAGGTGATCCCAATGTGAAGTATTAATATGCCCTTAACACTTAAGTATGGTCCACTCAGATGCATTTATGATCTTAGTCACTAATGAATAGTTTCTTTCACTTGAGTTTGAGTTGGTTTTTCCAGGTGATCCAGAGAAGCATAGGCCTTGAGGGCACCCTACTCCACATGATGCCCATGCCATACATTAAATTCAAGAGAGAATTATGACTTAGAAGATGTATCATTGTGCACTTATGGCAAAGTGTTGGGCCTTTTAATAACTTGAGAAATTGATATACATCCCAAAGCACCAATAGGAGCCAAAACATTGGCCTACTCTTGCTTAGCATGGAGGATTCTTGATGATGTACCAATGGACTTAGCATGCCCCCAAGCTAACCTTGATACTACTTGATGGGCATGTCATGATCCAAGGCCCAGATAAGGATGGCCATCCTTAGTGTTAGCCCAAGTATGTCAGTGATCAAATGACTCTTTCATTTGTTTTCCATAGGGTCATAGGTCAAAAAATTTTGCCTTTTCGAACCAGTTCTCAGAAATATTTTTGGTCACTGAAGAAAGCCTAAACCATGTATGTTTCTCCTTTATTTCATTTATCATTATCATTTTCAAGGTCATCACCATCATTGGTTTCAAGGTCACCATCTCCATCATCATCATTCAATAGGTATAGGGTTATGTCATTTCATTTTGGTCAAGTCTAGGTTTAGCCCTTCCTTTGGAAAAATCATTAAATTTTCACTAAAATAAGGCAGTGGCCCTCTGCTTCATCCATAAAACCCTAGAAAAGGAGTAGACATGTTTATGAATTTCAAAAAAATCCATCTCTCTTGTTTCATATGGCTCAAATTTTGAGAAAAAGTTTCAAATATAGTTTCATTGTCTCACTGTTTCATGAAATCTAGTTTCACTGTCTCACTCTCTCTTTTAAAAAATCAAAAAATCTTCATCCACTACCAAAGCTCAAAGAGAGGTCATATTGACCTACTGTCCTAGTCAAATGCAGAAGAATGTCATTTCAAGCTTCAAAAATATCCCATCTGTGTTAAAAAGTCATGATCAATGTGAAAGTTCAAGGGTCCTCAAAAGCAGTCTCATAGTCTCAAGAAAAGGAGAAAATTTGTCTCAAGATTACATTTCCATAGCCCAAGAAGGTCATCTCAAATGTCAGAGAATGCAAAAGAGGTTAGATTCTGCTCTCATCTTACTCAAAGCGCCAAAGAGTCACCTTTCATATCAAAGAGTTCGAAAAGTACTTTTTTGCCTTCTTACCTCATTTGGAAAAGCCAGCATCTC
This sequence comes from Pinus albicaulis, assembly GCA_034641835.2. NCBI lineage: Eukaryota > Viridiplantae > Streptophyta > Pinopsida > Pinales > Pinaceae > Pinus > Pinus albicaulis. Next base: position 1,547,982,239 of record CM076578.1, on the reverse strand, counting down.
ATTCTCCAAGTTGCAAAAAAAGGTTTTAAAAGGTCATTTCAAAGGCCTTGGTGAGTGAAGGAGATTAATTTTTAATTCTTCTCATATTAGTTGAAGGGATAACATGTTGTGTCAAAATGCAAAAAAGGTTTAAAAAGGTCAATACAAAGTCAAGAAGAGAGAATGAAATCACATTTCCTTTCACATAAACCCTAAACTTACATCCCATATGCCCCATATATACACTCATATCATCTACATCACCATCCATAACATGTTTCACACCATCAAACCCTCATTCTAGCTTTTCAACAAAGTGAAGGCAATGAAAACATAGGGTGACTGTGTTTTAGGGTTTTGACTACCCTATACCCCTCCATTTGCCCTCATTCCACTTGCACTGTGAAGCTAAGGTGTCATACTCCTCACTGGAATTTTCTCATAATTTTTACTTAGCTTCATAACCCTTGTTTCACCTACTTAACTTTAAAAAAAAAACTTTTTGACAAGTTTTCCCACAGTCTAAATTGGGAATTTCCTGTGTTTTGAGGTTTTGAACACCCTACACCCATCCATTTGCACTCATTCCACTTGCATTGTGGAGCTAAGGTGCCATACTCCTCACTGAAATTTTCTCAAAATTTTTACTTAGCTTCATAACCCTCATTTCACCTTCTAAACCTAAAACACTTTTATACTAGTTATTCTCACAGCCTAAAATGGGCATTTCGTGCATTTTGAGGTTTTGACCACCCTAGACCTATTCATTTCCCTTCATTCCACTTTCATTGTGAAGTCAAGACACTACCCTATCATTATCATTGTCAAGGTCATCACAATCATTAGTTTCAAGGTCACCATCTCCATCATCATCATTCAATAGGTCTAGGGTTATGTCATTTCATTTCATTTAGGTCAAGTCTAGGTTTAGCCCTGCCTTTGGAAAAATCATTAAATTTTCACTAAAATAAGGAAGTGGCCCTCTACTTCATCCATAAAACCCTAGTAAAGGAGCAAACATGTTTATGAATTTCAAATAAAGCCATCTCTCTTGTTTCATGTGCCTCAAATTTCGAGAAAAAGTTTCAAATATAGTTTCATTGTCTCATTGTTTCATGAAATCTAGTTTCACTGTCTCATTCTCTCTTTTAAAAAACCAAAAAACATCATCCACTACCAGAGCTCCAAGAGAGGTCATTTTGACCTACTGTCCTAGAAAAAAGCAGAAGAGTGTCATTTCAAGCTACAAAAAGCTTGAAAAGTCATGATAAATATGAAAGTTCAAGGGTCTTCAAAAGCAGTCTCACAGTCTCAAGAAAAAGAGAAAATTTGTCTCAAGATTACATTTCAATAGCCTAAGAAGGTCATCTCAAATATCAGGGAATGAAAAAGAGGTTAAATTATGCTCTCTCATCTTACTCAAAGCGCCAAAGAGTCACCTTTCATATCAAAGAGTTCGAAAAGTACTTTTTTGCCTTCTTACCTCGTTCAGAAAAGCCAACATCTCATCCTCCAAGTTGCAAAAAAAGGTTTAAAAAGGTCATTTCAAAGGTCTTGTTGAGTGAAGGAGATTAATTTTTAATTCTTCTCATATTAGTTGAAGGGGTAACATGTTGTGTCAAAATGCAAAAAAGGTTTAAAAAGGTCAGTTCAAAGTCAAGAAGAGTGAATGAAATCACATTTGTCTTCTTTCATCCCATGTGAAGGAGTAAAATGTCACTTTCAAAGCATAAAAGGGTCAAAAATGTTTTTGTAAGCATCAAAGGGAAAAGGTAAGGGTTGTCAAAGCCTATAAAGGGTGAGTGAACTTTATGTTTATTCATTGTTACCCTTTCCACATATGACAAAATAACCCTTCACTCTTTTAAACTCCAAATCCAAGCATTAAAACTTCCTTTGTTACCCTTCTGAGGCGTGTTTTCTCATTAAAAGTAGCACTGTTACGCTCCTGTGATAGTGTAAAAACCTTTGTTACGTTCCTGTGGGTGAGGGAAGTAGCTTTGTTACGTTTTTGTGTTGTAGAAAATCCTTTTGTTATGTTTGTGCTGTAGAAAATCCTTTAGTTACGTTTCTGTGTGTGAGAAAAAGGCAATGTTACGCTTCTACAAGGTGAAAATCTCCGATGTTTTGAAGCCTGAAACCCTACAAACTTTCAAAGATTGTCATCGATCCTTTGTTGTAGCTTCCATACAAGGTAAGCAACCTTCATCCGTGCTAGTGTTTGGTTTAATTTTAAGGATTTAAAGACATGTCATCTTCTTTTATTTTCTCCTCCATGTGTCCATTGTCTTCATATATATGTGTGTATGTGTGTGTGTGTGTGTGTGTGTGTTTTGTTAAACCCTAACCTAACCCTATTCAACCTAAACCCTAACCTATCACATCAACCCTAAACTTACATCCCATATGCCCCATCTATACACTCCTATCATCTACATCACCATCCATAACATGTTCACACCATCAAACCCCCAATCTAGCTTTTCAATAAAGTGAAGACAATGAAAACATAGGGTGACTCTGTTTTAGGGTTTTGACTACCCTATACCCCTCCATTTGTCATCATTCCACTTCCACTATGAAGCTAAGGTGCCATACTCCTCACTGAAATTTTCTCATAATTTTTACTTAGCTTCATAACCCTTGTTTCACCTACTTAACTTTTTTTTTTAAATCACATGTTTTCCCACAGTCAAAATTGGGAATTTCCTGTGTTTTGAGGTTTTGAACACCCTACACCCATCCATTTGCACTCATTCCACTTGCATTGTGGAGTTAAGGTGCCATACTCCTCACTGAAATTTTCTCAGAATTTTTACTTAGCTTCATAGCCCTCATTTCACCTTCTAAACCTAAAACATTTTTACACTAGTTATTCTCATAGCCTAAATTAGGAATTTCCTGTGTTTTGAGGTTTTGACCACCCTAGACCTATTCATTTCCCTTCATTCCACTTTCATTTTTAATTCAAGACACTACCCTATCCACTGAATTTTATCAAAAAATTTACTCAACCCTATCACCCCCATTTCATCTCACTAACTCACCCTGCCATCACAGGGACAATTTGGCTTTAAAATCAATTTCTGAAGTAATGGAGATGAATTTTACAAAAGTGAAAGAGGTTTTTGTCTATCATAGGCCAAAGGACAAAAACCTCCTTCAGTTTATGCAGAAGTATTATGGTTTGAGAGAAATTCCAACAATATACTTGCTCCAGGTCATTTTCTGCAATTCTGGACAAGTTGTCTTCAAAATCAACTTTTCAAGGGTTTGGAACAAGGGTTTTAGTGCTTGAGGACTCCATTTTGTAGCAGACATCTTACACTTTCCAACCATACCACTTGCAACACCAAAATCCTCTGGGAAGACCTCCAAAATCCCTCCCAAAGGGCTTTGTTATGCTTCTGGAACACATTGTTACGCTTCTGGAACACACTGGAGTAACCTTGGGAGAATGCACTTTTGAAGGCCTTCCCATGGGTCATTTTGAAAAATTCAAGATGTTCTGGAAACTAGACAAACAGGGCTAGTTGACCATTCTTTCACAAGTGGATTTTTACTTCTCAGAGTGCCTCCAAAGTTCTGTTACGCTTATGCAGTTTGTTTTTAAATTCTTCAATCATAATTGTCACAGATCAACATTGGATTCCTTCAATACAGCTGTCAAGCTCATAAATGGTCAAAAATTCAAGGCTATGAGTTGTCATTAGAGTTATTAGGTTGGTTTTTTCTTCCTTGCATGATGGAATGTGTAATTAATGTAAGGGACAAACACTCCTAGTTTGTAGCTAAATTTCAGGGAATGGTTTCTAACCTCCCTAGAAACTAGGAAATGAATCATCTCTTGTATTTATGATCCATTTGGGATGGGATTTCAACCTGGTGAGGTGTCATGATCTATATTTTCTATAAGTAGACTCTCTTTTTTCATTGTAGAGGTTGGATAGTTGTCATTTGCAGTGTTGCTATTGTACAATCTTTTGCTAATGAAATCAAGGACAATGTTGCAAACATAGTGTTGAGACTCCAGTGGTATGCCTTTGACCATTTTTTTTCTTTGTAAACTCATGATGTTGAATGTTATGTTACTCATCTTCCACATATATGCTTCTTTACGCTAATTCTTATAAGTTTATTGACAGAAAACATGTTTTCCATGCTCTGCTTTTCATAAGATTTTCATGAAATTGTCTTGCTCTTCTGATGAATGAATTCAGTTTAATGTTCATTCCAATTCCTTCTCATTTCACTCTATACACAATGGAAAATTAATCATGCTTATTAGCTTACTTACCTGGGCTCACCCTTACCTCTGCAACTAAACCTTTGAAATCGGATCAATACCCTCGACCTAGTCTCCTAACTGTCATTCCTATCCAGCAAAACTCCAAACAAACAAAAACCTTAATCTATTGAGCATCATAACTAGCCTAAAACATTATATTCAGTCATCCCTTTGACTGCAAAGTGACATAGAGAGCCCTCTCTGGTCCGGATAGGGCTAGCTACCTGGCCAAAAGTTGGTAGGTGATTACCTTTCTCTAATCCTACTTTAGCCTTAGGAAGTTGGGGAAAGTGATAACACTTACGATGATTGAAGAGGCTTGTTGCACTTGATGGAGCCCTGACACTAGAGAGAGGAAGCACCACGCTACTTACTTGACACCTATAGAGATGACGTGTGGCATCCACAATTGGATTTTGGACCCTTGGAGTTTATCTTGATGCTTGATTTGGGGATTTTCCTCAAATGAGGATTATCATGATGCTTGGAGACATTTTCATCCTTGTCTTGCGCTTATTTTGGCATAACTTGTCATAAAGCTGAAGGGTTGGCTTGTAACCCAATTTTACTTTTTGTCCACTCAGAAATCAAACTTGTGTAGGGGTTTTTAGTTATAAAATAGAAGAGGTAGACCTCATATAAATAGAGGATCGCCTCTCTCATTTATTCATCCTCACTTATGTGAAATTCGACTTCTATTTGAGAACTTGGCTTAGCTATTTGTGCCTTGCTACTTTGTGAAGATGTGATCTTATGTGGAGACATCACTTTGGGATTGAAAGAAGTCATATGTGGAGACATCACTTTGGGATTGAAAGAAGTCATATTCTTGGATAAATTATGAGTACGTTTTGTTGAATATCATTTGTGTTTACTGCATGTAATGAATATTTCTAGGGTTTCTATGTTCCATGTCTAAATGTTTATATTTATATGAAATGATAAATAAATTTTGCATGCTTTAATTTGTATCCTGGAACTCCCTAGAGAACCTCCTAGTGAGCTTTTCTCTAGTGAAATTCTCCCTTCATAAAGAGATAACTAGGGTTAGCAAGTGAAAACCTAGGGTTTTCCCCTCACTCTCTTCATGGGTTTGATATTTCCATGGTCAAAATCCTTAATATTCCATCACCCAAGTAGATAGAAGACACGGGCATCTAACTTAATGATCAAATATTATAAAACTTTGTATTTTTACCTCCTTCCTAAAATTTTGGCCCTTCAAGGGAAGTCGTGAGGGTTAAGGTTTCAGGTTCAACTAGGGCTTCAACATTGCACTAATTTGAAGTTGTTTCACTGTGCTTGACCTTAAAACATCAAAATCTAGCAAATTGCATGGTTGAAAAAGCTTCCATAAGGCTAATGTCATCAACCCTAGGCAATTCTAAGGCTTGTAAAAGTCTAATTCTACATTAAAGCTTCAACTTAAGGTCGATTGAAGGTTTGTTTCTCTTTTTGTTGATCAGACCTTCCAAGAAAACATTTTCCATTCTCTTGTATGCCTACTTGTGTTATTATTGAGCCTCATCTCCAAAACACTAGGCTACAAGCTTTACCTTATAGGCCTCTTCATAGGTATGTTATTCCTTATCACAAAGAATTGAACCTTGTTCCTAGTCTAAGTACCTTGATTAAGCCTATCAAATTGTCACCTTGATCCCTTTCACCTAGAATACCATTTAGGACCTATACTGGGAAGCCTCCCTTGTGGTGAAATTCCACGAGAGCATTACGTGGAGTGCTAAGGTGATAGTAGCATCCACCTCATTGTTGTGTCTTAGTCTTGCTTTTGTCATGTGAGGCATCTCACAAAACCAACTGTATTTTGAGGCAACAGTGCCCATAACAAAAATGTCAATATGGCGAATTGGTTCAACTACCTCCATAACAATCTCCACAATATCTCATTACTATCTCCACAAATCTCTCAATTGATTTTATGTGACCCCCATCACTAACTTCTCTCATTGTCTTCATCTTTAATCATACGCAGACTTTGTTACATTAAAATTTTCATCATATATCATAAGTATGAATTATTCCTTCATACTCTCCCTTAATGAATACTTATGATTCAATTTGGATGTCTTTGAGTTGTCTTCATCTTTAGTCTTCTACACTTTGCATCACCTTTAGTCTTCTTTCATCTTCATTTGTCATTCTCTTTCTATATCAACATGCACTGCATCTTTCTTTGATAATTTTGGATCTTGAGTCAATCATCTAGACTACATAATGTTCATATCAAGGATTTCTTAGCTTGACCTTCCCATGGGTTTTTTGTGGATTATCAGTCAACCATTACATCATACTCAAGGTGTTCCTGGCTCACCCTTAATCTCAAAGTGGTTCAACTTACCACGAACCAATCATTACATAAGGTGATTTTGGTGGACCAGAAACCTCCATCTGTCATTACAAAGTGGTTTTTGGTTTACCATGAACAAATACAAGAATACTCATGATTCATTTGACTCAAGAAATGACTCAGTAAACTAACAACTCTTTCCTAAACATGTTTTACTTTTTGAGGACCAAATTATTCATTGACTTTATATGGGAGATATGATTGTACATTTGAATGGTTGACTCTGTAAAATATATTCAACATATAAGTAATTTCTTGTTATCCAAACACATCTATCCAACCGCATTGTACTTGTATATGAGGCTTTCATATTGTTGAAAAGTGTACCTAGGTTCGATCTTAATAATGACATATAAATATGATTTTATGTAATTGATGTAAAGAAGAAAATAAAATTATTTTTGTAATGCTTGAATCATGGGTTTCATGAGCAAGAAATTTTATTTTAGAAAAGGTTTCCATTGCGAGCCTTTAGGTTTTGTCATCAAGTCATAAAAGTCTATTGAGTCAATGTCATGTATGGAAGACCCTTCTTGGGCATGTTACATTTGTGTATAAGTCAATGAAAGAGTATAATAGCCCTCCAAGACCAAACTCAAGAAACTCCTTCCAGTCGACCTTAAATAAAATAATGAATTTGCTCCAAAAGAATTGTCGGCTCACCCTCAGTTCAAGTCGGCTTATTATGGAGCTCCAACCATTATAAATAGGGCAGCTCGGCCTCATTTCAGAGATAGAATTTCGGTCAAGAAGATCTGTGCAATAGGAAGTGCGAGAATCACCCAGAAAGGAGTCTCATAGCTAACGAGAAGTAGGAAGGAAGAGCGAAGGTGCTTTGGGTTTGTTTTAGGATCGTTCTTATGTCACACGTGTGAAGAAGAGACAAATCATCTGCTGCAGGAAAGGCCGATAAGATTACAGTCATCTAAGGTAATCAAATTGGGAGAAGGACAAGTCAAAGGGAAGTTGAGTTGCCAAGGAAACAGCCTCCACCTAAAAGAGAAGGGAATCAAGGTTCCTAAGTTGATAATTCACATGTGCTAGGGTTTTTGAAGGAAGCCAAGAAGTTGTAGGTTTGAAGCAGAGGAAAAGGAAGCTAAGATCTTAAGTATAGCCGAGGTACAAAGGAAGGAAATCAGTTGGACCAAGTGTTGACTTGGGCACAAAAGAGAAGCAGTGAAAGGGAACTTGTGTCCTAGTCTTGGAGTGGAAAATAGGTCAAGGGTCTTGGTCTTGGTATTCGTCAATTGAAGTCTCTATAAGAAAAAGAATTTGTTTGGGTTTTCCTCTCAAGTGGGAGAGGTTTTGGCCCTAGTTGAACGCCTACATTTTGTATCTCTTGTCTCTTTATGGTTTATGCATTAGTAGTTTTTTGATGAAGAAGAACACTAAAATAACCTAACTAAAAGAACATCCTAATCATAGAAGTAAAAAGCATTCACAGGCAGTGATCTAACGAAGACAAATCACCTAATTGTTATGCCTAGATTTCTCAACATGGTATCAAGGTTAAGGTGACAAAATCAAGGAAGGGCATTGTAAAAAATTTATAACCCACTCCGGTTTTTAGTTTCTCCTTATTTCTCCCATTAAGTTAAATGCCCATTCGCATAACCATATATTCAACAAGCTGGAAAAATAAATATTTTCTGAAAACACAAATTCTGGAAATTTCACAGTGCTGAAAATTGCAGAAATAAAACACAGATAATTTCAGCCACACACAGAAATTCGATACGTTGATTTTTTGTCAATATGACCCTGGAAAAACCCCCTACAACTCTTGGGGAAAACCAATTCAAAAGCTCTCATTTATTTCTGATAAATAGCTTTTACAAAGAAATAGAAAAACACAGAAAATTCAAACAACTAGTATTTTACTTATCTCGAAAATCGCGCACAAACTCTACCTCGATTTTCGCGCCACACAAACAGAAATTTACAGCATAAAGTAAAGCGTTAAATGTTGTATGGACAGCACCGAAAATAGTGTTGAAATAGTTGTATGACCTCCTTGAAAATTGTGCCACTTGCTACCTCGAAAAAATGTGATGTACGACTGTTGTATGGACCTCGATTTGTGTGCTGAAGTACTGTTGTACAAATTCCAAAAAAAGACATGTTTTGCTGCTGTAGTGACCTCGATTTTCGTGCCTCTTTAACTGTTGTATGGACCTTGAAATCTGTGCTGCATTAAATGTTGTTTTCCCTCCTCAAAATTCGTGCCACTTGCCATGAACTTTGTGCCACTGCTTACTATACGAATTTGGTGAATCCTAGCTGCCTCGGTATGTGTGCCAAGGTGATGTTCTTCCTCCTCTTCTCTGCTAAGAAATATCATTTTCTCTCTTCCTCTCCTTCTCTCTCAATCTGCTCATGAAAGACTGAATGATCTTTTCTCCCTTTTCCTCCTTTAACCTAACCCTAAGTGGCTTTTGGGGAATCCAATGGCTGAGATAGCTTTAGATCTAGGGCTTAGATTAAATGTGCATTTAAATCTTGCTTTCTATTTTTTAATTCAATTTAATAAAGACCCTCTTAGTCATTTATTTCCAAAGTCACTTTTCACTTTCTAATTTCACATCGACTTTATTAAAGTCACTTTAAAATTAGACTTAGTAACTTTATCACTTAAAGTCACTTTTAAATTAGATTTGACTTTATAACTTATAAAGTCACTTTAGGAGAAAAAGTTAAATTCTTTTGGACACTTTTCCCTAGGCCAAAGATCAAAGCCTTAGGGAACCACCTGTCCTCCGGTAACCAAATTTCAACACTCCCTCTTACTGAGGAAGGTGTTCCTCACAACACCCATCTTGTCTCTGAAGTAGACATGCTTGCCTCGTGGTAAGGCTTTGGTAAATATATCTGCTACCTACTCATCAGTGTGAATATACTCAAGCTTAACAACTCCCTTCTAAACATAGTCCCTGATGAAATGATATTTGATCCCGATATAACTTGACCTGTCATGAAATACTAGATTCTTCGTGAGTTTAATGTAACTCTGATTATCACAGTATATCACTGAAGATCTCAACGGCTGACCAAATAAATCAAACAACATCTTGCAAAGCCATATGGCCTCACAACTAGCTAGACTGGCTGCCATGTACTCTGCTTCCGTTGAACTCAATGCTATTGACTGCTGCTTTCGGTTGAACCACAACACCACTGCCGAACCTAACCCAAAATAGCACCCTGAAGTGCTCTTCCTATCAGAAGCACAACCTGCCCAATCAGAATCAGTGTAACCTGCCAATCTCACTCCATCTCCCTACCTATAATCCAGACCATACTCCACTATCCCCTGCAAGTACCGCAAAATGTGTTTTGCAGCAACCCAGTGCACCCTCTTGGGCTCACACATGAACTGGCTCATCATGTTGACTGCAAAACATATATATGGTCTAGTGTTCTCCAAATACATCAACGAACCAATCAGCTGTCTATACAATGTGGGATCCACCAACTCGAAATCTAAAGCGTGAAGCTTCTTCCAGTTGGTGATCATAGGTGTTGACATGGGTCTACAATCCTCCATGTGGAATCTGACAAGGATGTCCACAATATACTTCCCCTGTCCCAGGAAGAAATGCCCCTCCTCCTGCCACACCTCCAAACCCAAAAATTAATGCATCAAGCCAATGTCCTTCATCTCAAACTCCAAAGCAAGATCTATCTTGCAGCTCTCTATGAGACTCTCTGCACCCGTAATGACCAAGTCATCCACATACAACACTAGAATGAGAGGCTCCTCACCTATCACAATACAGTATAGGTTTGGATCTGCATCACTCTTTGTGAAACCCATCTCCTGCAAGTACGTATCAATCCTGGAGTACCAAGCTCTAGGAGCTTGCTTTAGGCCATAAAGGGCCTTATTTAGTCTGCATACATGGGACTCCTTCCCATGCGCCTCAAATCCCTATGGCTGCTCAATGTACACCTCCTCATGTATGAAGCCACTGAGAAATGTGGTCATCACATCCATCTGGTGGATCTTCCAACCCATCTCTGCTGCTATCAATATAATGGAGCGAATGGAAGTATATTGAGCCACGGGAGCAAAGTTCTCCTCATAATCTACTCCCTCTACCTGGGAGAACCCTCTAGCCACAAACCTTGCCTTGAATTTCTCAATGCTGCCATCTGCAGCATGTTTTACCTTGTAAAGCCATCTGGAAGTAACCATGGATTTGCCCTCAGGCCTTGGCACCACCTCCCAAACATCATTCTTCATGATAGAAGAATACTCCTCCTGCATGGCCTCTCTCCAGACCTGCTGGCTAGCTGCCTCCTCATAGCTAGAAGGCTTGGAATCAACAATGTTGGCAACCATTTCCATATAGCTACAAAACCACTCAGGTGGTCTACTCTCTCTGACCGGTCTCTTCGGCCAAGCAACAGATGTGGCCTCTCTCAAGGTATCCTGAAGCCACTTGGGCTTCCTCTTCCCTGAGCACACTTCTCCCACCAGAAAATGAAACTCCTCATCCTCATCAGGAGCCTGAACTCCTGAATGTCTATCTGCTGTCCTCCTGCCTGAACCTGAACCTGTAGATGTTGAAGTACCATATGAACTGTCCATCAGTGGACTACCTAGTGAACTGCTCTGCAGACTTCTCTGCATGCTTCCTGAAGCACCACCCCTTTGACTCTGTGAGCCACTGCTCACTGATGAACCTAACACCGTAATCGATGTACCTCCTGATCCCTGCCCACTGGATCCCTGTGACTGACTCAGCTGCTCTTGAGGGTCTGGCAGATCCAGATACTCTAACTCCCGTGACCTCCTAAAAGCCCTGTCCTCCTCGAACTTCACATCCCACCTGACAACAACTCTCCTCTATGCAGGAATATAAATTCGAAAGGCTTTTGAGGTCTCACTGTAGCCCACAAAGATACCCTTCTCTACAGTGGGCTCTAGCTTGGTCCTCTTCTCCTTGGGTACGTAGGAGTATGCAATACACCCAAAGATACGAAAATGACCAATATCAGGCTTCTTCCCAGAAAAAGCCTCCTCCGGAGTCACATGCCCCAAGGCACGATGCGGACTCCTGTTCTGCAAATACAAAGCAGTGTTGCAGGCCTCTACCCACAAAAACAATGGTAACCCCTGATCATGTAGCATGGCTTTGGCAGCCCCAACGATGGATCTATTCTTCCTCTCCGCAACCCCATTCTGATGGGGGTAGTAAGGAACTGTGAACTCTCTCCTGATGCCTGCCTCTGCACAATAATCAACAAACTCACCAAGGGTGTACTCCCCTCCATTGTCCGACCTGACAGACTTGATCTTCCGACCTGTCTGAGTCTCCACAAGAGCTTTGAACTCCTAAAACCACTTGAAGACCTCACTCTTGGTCTTCAAGAAATAAATCTAGGTCCTCCTGGAGTGATCATCAATGAATAAAACATAGTACTCATCCACTCAAGGAAACATGAGACATCCGATCGCTCACATCGGTATGAATTAAATCAAGTATCCCAGTCAATCTGCTGTCACTGTTGGGAACAAGGGATTTGGCAAACTTGCCCATAACACATCCTACGCATGTATCAATGTGACCAGTACTGAAATCTGGCACACTTGTAGTGATCTCCCGCAATGTCCTCAAGGCTCCATGATACATGTGCCCCATCCTATGGTGCCAAATCTCGCACAGCTCTGAACTGCTAGCTCTGCTGCCGGTACCACTGCTCAATGCCAAAAGGGGCTGAAATGCAAACTTGTACACCTTTGCATGGCATACACCAATCACTCTAGCTGAATCAGCTGGAGCTCCCCTGGGATATATAAGCACATGTCCTCTCCTGAACAATACCTCATACCCTCTGTCCTCCAATGCTGAGACGGATATAAGGTTCTTCTTCATCCTTGGCACATATAGAACATCTGACACTTTCAAGGGAGGTTTGGGTTCCCTATCAAATGTCAATGTCCCCACACTGACTGCTCTAACAATGTTGTTGTCTTTGAGTACTACCTCTATATTAGTGCCACTCTGAAATCTCTGAGAAGTACTCACGGACTCCTGTCATATGACGTGAAGCCCCATTGTCAACATACCAAATACCTGAAGATGCTCCGCTAGTGGAGGGAAATGCACACTCCCTCTCAACTCCATGGCAGGTGATCCTGCACTAGTGGAATCACAAGAAATGAACCCAAACTCCCGGTCAAAGCTCTCTGAAAAGTCCTCCATCTCTGTTGATGCTGCCATGGTCTTGTTCTTCCCCTTCTTCTTCTTCTCCAGACACACAACTGTATAGTGTCTCGTCTTCTGACAATTCCAACACTTCACCTTGGAATAGTCCTTCTCCTTGTTCAGTTGCTTACCTTTACCTTTTCCTTTGCCCCCACCACCACTTGTGGAAGCTTGCTTCTTTCCTTTGCCTTTCTTGCCCCTTGCTACCAGTGCTACATCCTCATCCTCCTCAACTGGTTTGGCTACCCTAAGCTGGTTCTTTCAGATTTCATTATGTATGCAATCATCCCACAACCTCTCCCAAGAGGGAAGGGTCTCAAGTGCAACAATCCCATCAGCAAAGCTCAAACATGAACTGTGAAGGCCATTCACTGCAATCCACACCAACTCAGTGGGTGGAATGACCTCTCCAACTGCTTCTAACTCATCTCTCACATTAGTGATCTTTGTGAGGTATGCAGTAGCACTATCAGTCTTTGCCATCTTAATGGCCTTTGGCTTCTCCCTTAGGACCATTTTCCTGTTCTCATTGGTACTCTGGTAGAGATTGGTCAAGACTGTCCACATCTCATGAGCAAGTCTCTTTCCTCTCACATGGGGAATGCAATGGTCTTTAACACCATCCAGAATCAGTCTCTTACTCTTGTTATTCTTCATGTTAAATTCTGCCAACTGAACAGCGTCAGTAGGCACATTCACAGGGTGTTGTTGGGTATTCACCATTATACCCCAAACTTCTGCCTCCTCAAAGATGCTCTGCATTCTTTCCTTCCATATACTATAGTTGTTATGCTTATCCAACCTATCCTCCACCCTCAAGCTCAAAGACATGCTTGTTGTCCTAATAAACTGAAAATGACACTGTTGTGGTAAAGATTCAGTTTTCTGTGTGTAAAATCAGTTTGCTGTAATTTTTCTCTTTGTTGTCCCAAACTGCACTTTTCAGCAAACTAGCTTTGATACCATGTAAAAAAATTATAACTCACTCCGGTTTTCAATTTCTCCTTATATCTCCCATTATGTTAAAAGCCCATTCCCATAACCATGCATTCAACAAGATGGAAAAATAAATGTTTTCTGAAAACACAAATTCTAGAAATTTCACAGTGCTGAAAATTGCATAAATAAAAACACAGAGATAATTTCAGCCAGACACAGAAATTTGACACTGATTTTTTGTCAATATCACCCTAGAAAAACCCCCTACAACTCTTGGAGAAAACCAGTTCGAAAGCTCTCCTTTATTTCCGATAAATAGCTTTTACAGATAAATAGAAAAACACAAAAAATTCAACAACTAGTATTTTTACTTATCTCGAAAATCATGCACAAATTTTGCCTCAATTTTCGTGCCAAACACAAACATAAATTTACAGCAGAAATTACAACATTAAATGTTATACAGACATCACCGAAAACAGTGCCGAACAGCTGTATGGCCTCCTCAAAAATTGTGCCACTTGCTGCCTCAAAAAACGTGTTGTACGGCTGTTGTACAGACCACGCTTTGCGTGTTGAAGTACTATTGTACGGATTCTAGAAAACGAACATGTTTTGTTGCTATACTGACCTCGGTTTTCGTGCCTCCTTAACTATTGTACGGACCTTGAAATCTGTGTTGCATTAAATGATGTTTTCCCTCCTCGAAATTCGTGCCACTTGCCTTGAACTTCGTGCCACTGCTTGCTGTACGGATTTGCTGAAATCTAGCTGCCTCAGTATGCGTGCCAAGGTGTTGTTCTTCCTCCTCCTCTGCTCAAAAATATCATTTGCTCTCTTCCTCTCCTCTCTCAATCTGCTCATGAAAGACTGAATGATCTTTTCCCTCTTTTCCTCCTTTAACCTAACCCTAAGTGGCTTTTGGGGAATCCCTAAATCCAATGGCTAAGATAGCTTTAGATCTAGGGCTTAGATTAAATGTGCATTTAAATCTCACTTTCTATTTTTTAATTCACCCCACTTTAATAAAGACCCTCTTAGTCATTTATTTCCAAAGTCACTTTTCACTTTCTAATTTCACATTGACTTTATTAAAGTCACTTTAAAATTAGACTCAGTAACTTTATCACTTAAAGTCACTTTTATGTTAGATTTGACTTTATAATTTATAAAGTCACTTTAGGAGAAAATTTTAAATTCTTTTGGACACTTTTTCCTAGACCAAAGATCAAAGCCTTAGGGAACCACCTGTCATTGGATAACCAAATTTCAACAGGCATCTTATCAAGGGACACTCAAAGATCAAATCTCGAGAAAAACGTCAAAGCAAATCGAAGGATATCAAAGTGAAGTCAAGATCTACAACGAAGTATCAAAACCCTAGATCGAAGAAGTCTACACCAAAAGGAAGTCTTGGGATAATCACTCAAATAATCATTAAGAAAAGGAGGGCCAAAACCCTACATCCGCTAGAAGCTTATTCATCCAAGAGAAGCACTTCAAGGACAAAGATCACATCATCATCTTGGAGAAAGTCAAAACCCTAAAAGCATTTCTGGGATATGCACTCAATCATCACCAAAGGAGTCTAAGTATCTTGAAGGTTAGTTATCCAAAGGAGGTTAGATCAAGGGGCGTTGTCATCATCTTCAAAAGTTTATAAGGAAATTTCCCTCTCATTGAAGTAAGGACACAATCAAGAAGTCATCATCAACTGAGTGATCTCCCTCTTTGAGGGGCGAGGATCATTCTTGAAGAAATCTATCTTCATCAAGAAGAAGGTTTCTATCATCTATATCATCATCAAATTCAAGGAAGCAGCAAGTAGAAGAAGCATCTTAACAAGTAAGTATATGTCCACATATGAATGTGTCAAAATGTCTTTTTGCAAGGAAAACAACAATTTTGGTTGGGGCTTCAAACTATCTTGCATGGAAGAAGAGGACAGATCTAAATGTCATTGAAAATGAGGTCTTGGATCATGTCAAAGGATCTATCACCAAACCAACGAAAGAATATGCTCAAGCTCTTGCAAAGTTTATGAAGGGGGAAGTTAGGGCTCAACGGATTCTCATTGAATCCATCAAGGATCCCCTCATCCCATATGTATCAAAACTTGAAACTTCAAAAGAAATATATGACAAAATGGTAGAGTTCTATTATGTGAGCACTGCAGAGGAAGTTATCTCACTAAGGAAAGAACTCTACAAGCTGAAGATGTCAAAACAAGAATAAATAGCCTCATACTTTATGAGGATATCTGAAATCAGGGATCAACTTCAAGACCCGGGAGAAGTCATGTCTGATAGAGAAATGACTATTGTAGTACTGAATGCATTACCAGAGGAGTGGGGTAACTTTACTTCAAGTATTTATGGGAAGAAAGAAGCTACTCCATTCCATGAACTATGGTCACTATGCAAGATTGAAAAATCTAGGATAAAGGCAAAATCTGATATGGTATCAGGTGATCAAAATCAGGCATATGCTACAGTGACAAAAAGAAAGGGAAAATTTGGAAAGTTTGGTCCTCAGAAAAAGAAGAAGAACATGGCTAAGATTCAATGTTATGGGTGTCAGGAATATGGGCACAATAGGAGAGATTGTCCTAAGCTCAAGAAGGACAATAAAAAAAGAGGAAGAGAATAATCCCATATCACCGAGAAATTGGAGGAAGCTAAAAATAAGAAGTCCAAGAAAGAGGAAGTAAAAGAACTCTGATATGATTGAGATAGTCTTCCTCGCCTATTTCTTTTCTAGTTTACTTTTTCAAGTTCTTCCCGTTGTAAAATATAACTGTCATGTTAGGGATCATTAGAAGAGCGTGATAGGATGCATCACGGCATCATAGAAGCATTAGAAGCAAGAGCTCGTGAAATCATCATAGGGAGGCATGAATGATAGTTGAATTGGGTTTATGAAAGGATATCACTCTTGGTAACCTCGTTATAAGCATAAGTACTACTTATGAGAAAAGGGAAGAAGAAAAAGTCATCTGGTACAAACCTCATCTTACATCAATTAAGAGGAAATAGTTGCTAGATGAGGATACTTAAGATGATCCTCTATTGGAATCTTCATAAGAAGGTTCATCAAATCAACAAGGAGCAAGTGTTTCATCAAGAATTCCTACTTGGAGGAATTCATGAAAGGATGGTATGATGTCAATAAGTAGGTCAAATTGAAAGTTCTTTCAATCATGGAAGCTACTAAAGGAAGATGGCCTAAAAGAAGAATGAGGTATGCATGCTTTTATTTGATAATTTGGAGTCATGCCATATGGTTGCAGACAATAAGGATGAATGTTCTACTTCAAGTGCATGATCAAAAGAAAAAATCTCCTCCATTGAGAAGATGCACAAAGGCATGGGTCACACATTGACTAGATGAAATCAACATAATATGTCCTCATCTGAAATATGAGGTGGTTGACAAAAATTGGAGCTATGAACAAAAGTTCCTGGAAGAAAATGTGTGAAGAAACAAAGGAAGAGATAGTGGAATGTGCAACTATGATGGCACTCAACATCCGAGAACCGAAATATTTGACTATAATATCTCTAGGAAAGATATGAAGACTCTGATGGAAGTCTGACCCTTGACAATGGATATCTTTTAGAGATTTGTCAATATGTATGTTGGATGTTGATGCTAAAGAGAAAATGTCATGGTGAAAGACCATCACAAAGGTAATTTTGATTTAATGATTCATTTCCTATTTTTGATATCTGGATGGGCTTATGCAGGGCTTCCTAGGGAAGATTTGTGGATGTCTTCCACCGCTAATGACCATGTAGTAGGATGAAATATCCTTAAGGAAAAATGGCATGAAGAAGGAAGCCTGGCATGAAAGAAGGCCAAATATGGATTGATGGATCACTTTCCAATAACAGGAATGATGTCATGGCTTAAGAATGAAAGTGATGGATGGTTTGTGCCCTACAAAGAAGTCCCAATGAATGTAGACTCCATGAAAAAGAAGAAACTCATGACATCGAAGGCAGGAGTAATGTTGCAGAAAACTCCCCCCCCCCCCCCCCGGCTCCAACCCACGAAACATGGTCCATATGGAACTGTACAGGATCCGTACAGCGAAACGCGTTTCGATGAGTAAACAATAACAACAACAACAACAAAAAACAAAAAACAAAAAAATGTGTTTCCTAGTTTTTTGGATCCGTACGACAGGATCCGCGTTTCCGTACAACAAATCTGTGTTTCGTACGGCGGATCGTCGTACGAAAGCGCTGCGATTCCTGTACGGATCGTGAGCGGTTACGTACAGCGTTGTACGGATCCGACTTGCACACTTCACAAAAGCATATTTTCTGATTTTTTTTTACATTTTTTTTTTAGCTGGGTTAGTAAGTGAGCAAGTGTTGGGTTAGGGATAGGATGAAAAGCTTATAAGCTCTATTTCACCTCTCATTTGCTCACTTGTGTTTTTGGAGAGCTTAGAGAACAGAAGAGAAAGAGAGGAGAAGAGAGCTTGGAGAAGAGAGAGTTGAGGAGAGCTTGGAGGAGTGAAGGAGGAGTAAAGAAGGGCTTCCATCTACAAGAGCTAAAGAGGTAAGTGCAAACCCAAAACTCTCTCATTTTCTTGTCATTGTTTTCTGTATTTTCTCTCCTCCCTCTCCTACACTTTCCCATTCTTTCTTCTTGTACATTTATTTGTAGGTTGTCCACCATCTATATTCATACTCAAAGATGATATTTCTTTGGGTTCTATGTATCATTCCACTCTTGGTTTTGATGATGGTAAGGGGGAGTAGAAATAGAAGGGGAGAACATGAAGAAGAAGAGGAAAGTGGTCCCCATATGAGTGACCCAATGTATGATGAGGAGGAAGGCTTTGAAGAGGAAGGGGATGATGAAAACATTGAATCACAAGATGGGAAAGTTGCATTGACACCCTTATGGAACTATGTGACCAAACTTGAAGGGGTGAAAGGTGGTGGAAGCTACAAATTTGTGTGCCCTCATGGTTGTCATGCAGGAAAACCATATAGCGGTTCATATACCCGTGTGAGGAGGCATATTTGTGGGGTGATGGAGAGTGATGAAAGAAAGGGTGTTGTGGGGACAGCAATTTGCCCAAAGGTTCTAGCTGAACAAAGAAGAAAATACATCCAAATAGAAGAGGTTGCACAACAAAATAATAAAAAGCAAAAAACTCAAGCTGAATCAAGTGCAACCTCTAGATTTGGTAGCTCATCTCCTCATGGTGTTTCTACAAGTTCTGGAGGTAAAAAAACAATAGCAAATTGCATTAATGTTGTTGGGAGGGTTAATGTGGATGGAAAGACAGTCCAATTTCATTGTGCTTGCAGTGCACTATTCAATGTGCTTTGCTCTCCCTATTGGCATGAAATGGTAAAGGGCATCAATGAAGCCCCAAAAGGATACAAATCCCCCAACTATTAGAAAGCTAGAACAATATTATTAGAAAGAGAAAAAGGAAAGGTTCAAGTAGCTTTGACACGTTTTACAAATGAGTGGGTGGATAGTGGGGTATCCATTGTATCGGATGGTTGGAAAAATATCAAAAACCAACATTTGATAAATGTTCTTGGTGTTTCTGCTGGTGGTGCAGTGTTTATTGCATGTCATGATTCCTCCTCTCTCAATGCAACTTCCCAAAACATTGAAGATCTCCTATTGCAATCAATCGGAGATGTTGGTCCTAGTAAAGTGGTTCAAGTGATCACAGATAATGCAGCAAATTGTAAGGGAGCAGGAAAAATTATTGAGCGTACTTATCCACACATATTTTGGTCTGGGTGCTTGGTGCACACATTGAACCTTTTGATGCATGATATTGTGAAGCATAAAGAATGTGGGTGGATTAATGAGCTTTACAAGAGAGGGAAGAAGCTCATTAAATTTATCACAGGGCATACAAGGGTAAACTACTTCTATGGTACTTATTCCAAGTTGCAATTGCTTAAACTTGCAAAAACCAGATTTGCAAGTTATTACCTCAACTTTAGGCAGCTAGTGAAGGTGAGACAAGCTTTAACTAATATGGTCACCGCTAAATCATGGGAGGAGATTAACACTAATAGAGATGGTGTTAATGCAGCAAAGGACACTATTCTTGACATGTTATTTTGGTCACAGATTAAATATGTTTTCCAATTCACCAAACCAATTTATTACATGGTCAAGTTTGCAGATTCAGATCAGCCAATAATTGGGGAGGTGTATGAGCAAATGGATAACATGTTGGGGCACATTAAAGACATTGTTGAGCCTAGAGATACCACCATGCACAAATATATTCATGCAGAGGTGGTAAAACGATGGGATATGCTAAATATTCCATTGCATGCATTAGCATATGTATTGACACCTAAATACTATAGTTCATCATGGCTTTCAACAACAGCGCCTAAGGGGGCGAGCAAGAGAAAACCACACCTAGATCCAGAGGTCCTACAAAAATATATGATTGCACTGGATAAATTAGTCACTGGTGAGGAGTCACACTCAGTACGGAAACAATTGAGCAACTATACACTTTCCACTGGTCCATTTGGGAGCATGCATGCTATTAGAGATCGAGAGAGTTTTTCATCTATTGAGTGGTGGAACATGCATGGAGGTGCTACTCCACTTCTACAGACTTTAGCATTGCGGGTGCTATCAAAGGTGGTAAACACTTCTTCTGCAGAGAGGTGTTGGAGCTCTTATTCTTTCATCCACAGTGTTAAAAGGAACAAGTTGATTTTAGACCGAGCAAAGAGCTTGGTTTATGTTCATTACAACTTGCAATTGGTGTCCCATCACTGTGATGATGCAAAGAGTAACAGAGACCTTAAGGTTTGGGACAGGTATGCAGAGGAGGCCAATTTGGAGGATGGACTATTGCGATTAGAGCAATTAGAGGATGCTCTTATCCATGATGATAATGATCGACTTGACATGCCACCCCCCACTGGTCCCTTGCTTCCTAGGTTCCATGGTTCAACACCAACAGTAGGGGCTTCGTCTTCATCAATTACAGTGCCAGTGCCACAACTTCCACAGCCACCATCTTCTTCATTGCCACCACGTGGAGGCGCATCGTCACGTACTGTTCGTGGTGGAAGGAGGAGAGATGAGTAGATATTTTCAGTGTTCACACTTTACTGCTTTTGTCATAGATTATCATTAGACTTGTAGGCTTTTTGTGAATTTGAACTTTTTTGTCTTGGTGGTCGCCAGGTGGCCTATTTTGTAAACATTAGTATTTGAATTTTGGATATGACTAATGTTGACAGTTGCTCACTTATAATATGCTTTATGTTTTATAATATGGTTAAATGTTTTATGTTTATCATTTATGTTTTATAATATGCTTAAATGTTTTATGTTTATCATTTATGTTTTATAGTATGCTTAAATGTTTTATCGTGCTTAAAAATTTTATGTATGTTTGTAATTGCTAAGATCTACAGTCTAGATTCTAGATGGTTGATGCTCGAATAAATAATTATTGATGTACAATGGAATCATGGATGTCATATCTATCTTGATTTATATAAAAATATGCATGTTTTCATGTCTTCTATAAATGCAAATATATATATATATATATATATATATATATATATATATATATATATATATATATATATATATATATATATACTAGACGCTTCCGAAACGCTTCGCTTCCGAACTTTTTGGAAAATGGCGCTTCCGCATCCCCGCTTCGTCCTCGCTTCGTGTAACGTTGGGCAGGAGTTCTTCAAGTTGGTTGTCCTGTGATCTCCACTTGATGAGCTGCTGGAAGGAAGTCCCTGGTCATGAGAGAGCTTGGTCAAGTCCCTATTTAAGAGGGAGCTTGGGTACATTCCTTCATGGAATGGATTGGTCATCCCTGGTTAAAAGGGAGTGATAGTTGTGGTTCTCAATCCCATGTGTCATGCACCAGACCAGGACTAATAGTCATAAGTCTTAGTGAAAGCCATGAGGAGAGATATAGACACATCATTCATGTCTTCACTTAGGAAGACAAAATGGAGGATTGGGTAAACATCTAGCATCCTATGCTCTTTGAGGATGTATTAGGGCATCCAAGATAAGAGTAGTCGTAGAGGACTAATATTCTTTGAGGACTGGGAATCCAAGATAAGAATAGTCCTTGTGGAACACACTCTAAGAACCCAGGTGGAGTGTGTTCTGAGAGAGACAATGATGAGGGTGTTTATACATCATTGGTCTCGCCAACATTGTGGTTGATCTTGTGGAGAGATAGAGTTGTCAGTCGAGGCCTTGCTATGTGACAATGTTGGTTGATATGATGCTAAATAAATGGGTTACCAATCCGACTTTTCTTATGAGAATTTTTCAGATTGAGAAACACCAAGTACCATTATGAATACCTCCCTAGTTAATAGGGAGTGTTGAAAACTGTAACTAGATTCGATCTTCATAATGACATGTGTAAATATGATTTTATGTAATTAATGTAAAGATGAAAATAAAATTATTTTTGTTATGTTTGAATCGTGGGTTTCATGATCAAGAAATTTTATTTTAGTTAGGGTGAGCCTTTAGGTTTTGTCATCAAGTCATAAAAATCTATTGAGTCAATGTCATGTATGGAAGACCCTTCTTGGGCATGTTACATTTGTATATAAGTCAATGAAAGAGTATAATAGCGCTCCAAGTCCAAGCTCAAGAAACTCCTTCAAGTCGGCCTTAAATAAAATAATGAATTTGCTCCAAAAGACATGTCAAAGCACCCTCATTTCAAGTCGGCTTATTATGTAGGCTCCAACAACTATAAATAGGGCAACTCGGCCTCATTTTATACACGGAATTTTGGTCAAGAATATATCTGCAATAGGAAGTGTGAGAATCACCCAGAAAGGAGTCTCATAGCCAAAGAGAAGGAAGGAAGAGCCAAGGTGTTTTGGGTCTGTTTTAGGGTTCTTTTGTCACACGTGCGAAGAAGAGATGGATCATCTGCTGCAAGAAAGGCCATGAAGATTGCAGTCATCTAAGGTAATCGAATTTGGAGAAGGACAAGTCAAAGCAAAGTTGAGTTGCCAAGGAAACAACCTCCACCTAAAAGCGAAGGGAATCAAGGTTCCTAAGTTGATAATTCACACATGCTAGGGTTTTTGAAGGAATCCAAGAAGTTGCACGTCTGAAGCAAAGGAAAAGGAAGTTGAGATCTAAAGTATAGTCCAGGTACAAAGGAAGGCAATCAGTTGGACCAAGCGTTGACTTGGGCATGAAAGAGAAGCAATGAAAGGGAACTTGTGTCTTAGTCTTGGAGCGGCAAATAGGTCAAGGGTCTTGGTCTTGGTATTCATCAATTGAAGTCTCTATAAGAAGAAGAATTTGTTTGGGTTTTCCTCTCAAGTGGGAGAGGGTTTGGCCCTAGATGATCACCTACATTCTGTGTCCCTTGTCTCTTTATGGTTTATGCATTAGTAGTTGTTTCATGAAGAAGAACACTATAATGACCTAACTAAAAGAAGATCATAATCTAAGAAGTAAAAAGCATTCACAAGCAATTATCTAATGAAGAGAAATCACCTAATTGCTATGCCTTAAATTTCTCAACACATATTTCTCTATTCCAACACTTGTGGCGATCATGATTTACAGGACCACAAACATTGTAGGGATGTAGGTTCCAACATTTAGCTAGTACACGTCCTTTTCTGCCACAATGACTACAAAGTTGTTCTTGCTTCTTCATTTGATTCATTGTACTGGTACTTGTAGATGGTTCACCTATTGTTTACCTAAACCCTTTCCATCATAACCCATTTTATTCAAAATTTTGGCACTAATTCATTCTGTGTGCTTCTCAAAAATGCCTAGTTCAAATTTCAACATCTTCACCTTTATCATGACCATTATTAAGAGCCTCAAAACAATAGAGAGACATATGTAGACCAGCATTATTATCATCAATCAAATCAATGAGGTCACTAGAATCACAAACTACATCACACTTTGCTTTCTCTTGATTTAATTGTTTTACTTCATTCTTGAGTGTTAACAACATATCTTCTTTTGCCAATAGTTTTTATTGCAATGTTTCTATCAATTGTCCTTTTGATCTTGAATTTTGAAGAGATCATCTCCAAATGATTTCAACTTCTCTTCTAATATGTTGATGCCTTGTGTAGCAAAATTAATGAATTCAATAAAAAGTCTATCATCCCATGACCTGAATTCTGCAACTTTGCCCAATATGGATTTATTTTGCTTTTGTAACCTATCTATTTCTTGCAAAGCGTCATCAAAATCTTTTTGCAGTAGCTCAATTTCATGATTAGCGGTTTGTAGCCTTTTTCCTCCATTGCCTATTTTTAAATCGCTAATAATTCACGCTCACTTGTCAAAGAATGAGAACAATAAACATAGTGTGTCGGGTATAACCAATCATGCGCCCATCTTTTAAATACAACAACTCAATATTATAAAAGAAAGGCTAGGTTAAGGGAGAAGACACACAGTACATCTTGAGCACAAGACATAGTGGTAGTGAGATCTCAGTAATTGGACGGAGAAGGACTTCCATTTTAATGTCTCAGGTCCAAGGAAAGTGCAAGAAGCAGCAAGGGACATCCGGATCAACCAGGAGATAGATTAAAGAACAGATCATGGGTGGGATCAGCTGGATCAGATCCAGGTTCATTGTTGTAAATGTAATTTCCTCAAAGGGCCATTATCCTAGTTAGGGAGCCCATGTAGGCTCCGAATTTAATAAATGAATAATTGTTTGATTAGGCAGAAAATTTGTGTGCTTATGTGATTGTGATGGGTTGTCATTTTGCTTCGGTCGTTTAAGTTTTGTTAAGATCCCAGTCGGGCTTTTACTCTGTAGATCTGTGATCTGCTAAGTAGTAAATTGCCACATTGCCACATTCAAGGAAATTTTAACAAATTGTACACTCCTGACATAAAACAGTCACTGGAGTCCATGAGAAGAACAAAATTGTTGTTATTTTTACTCAAATTTTGACCAGACTATGTCAAGCATCAGATTCTTGATCCATTAAACACTTTCAAAGGAATCGTATATACCATATTTTTTGAAGTTCTATTTACCTATAGAAGGTTTGATCCTATACAAACTCCTGGGATGGAATGGTCATTGGAGTCTTGAAGATTGAAGTGTCCCTCAACGATGTTATGAATACGAAAAAACCACAAGGCAAGGGTTGCAAAATAGCAAGCCCCAGAGATGTCCCCACAGCAGGCTATGATAGCCCCATAACAGAGAGACACAAAAGAGCAAGGCTGACAAGGAGTTACCGTCTTTTAAGTTATTGGGTGTAATCAATTAAATCAAGATTCAAAACCCAACACCTTCAAATAGATTATTGTAGTTTGAGCCTTCAATGATCTCTAAAACAAAGTGTCACTAAGTTATTGGGTGTAATCTGTTAGTCTACCCCCAACATTTTTCGATAGGGACTATGAAATTTCAAACTAACAATAATCTCCAAGACAGTAAGCGTCCTTGTCTTATTAAGTACAAACAACTGAGTCAAAACTTAGCACCTTCTAATCAACATTGCTGGGCTTTGAACTTTCAGCATTTTGCAATGAGGGAGTTCCTAAGTTACTGAATATGCTAAAACGTGTAGCAAACTTTTCTTTGTAAGTGGTGTCTTTAACTTATTAGCTCTATTTTACAAGATGCATCATCTCCTGCCTCATCATCTGCCCTTAACCAATCAACTTTTGTAGTATTATGACTCCAATACTAAAGTTCAATGCAATGAAGTCACACTATTATTAAGTTATTTTAACAAAGAGATATTATGTATAAGTGGTTATTAGTTAATAGTGGTTAGGTCAATTAGTACAACTACTACGGAAATACCTAATTGATGTAATAAGATAGGACCCCCCTCACTCTATCAATCAACTGCATTTACAATAAAATTTCATACTGTGTATCTCTTTTCTATATTTTAATTTTTAAGCATCTTATAATATCATATCAGAGCCTAGATAAAAAAAACTTGGAGCTAGTGACTGAATCTTCAGGAAAGAAAGGAGTCTAAGATCAAAAGAATTTGAGAAAAGAGAAAGTTGCCAAGGTGTATGTAAATTGCATTTCTGAGTATATTAAAGGTCAAATTTTTGAAGTTTTAAAAGGTGAAAGGAACTTTGGAAAAGTAGAACTATGATGTATGAGAAAATTTAATTAAAAAAAAAAAATTGTACCAAAAGCAGAATGATAACATCAGAGCAGAAATGTAACTATCAAATGCAACAGAGGAAGGAAAAGAGAACGAGAAAAGGTAAAGTTTGCATACCCGATACACCAGCATCAAAGCCACCCACACAGAAGTGCATACAAGGGACACCCACACACAATTGCATGTGTGTGTGCCTGAGACCTGGGGCATACAAAAGATGCCTGACAAACAGGCAAAATGTGGAAGCTACCATACACGTGCTGAGGAGACCCGGACATTAAAGAATCACCCTTGCAGCAAGGAAGAAATAACCCCTATTTGAATTATGGAAGAAAGAAGCCCCAACTACTCGCCAGTGAAAGAAGTCCTAATATCTCAGACAAACTGCTCAAACAAAAACAACAAAAATAACAAAGGAGAACAGAAGAAGCTTGCAGACATATCCATGTTTTCCAGCCAGAAATATCCACATTTTTCAGACAGAAATCCGCTAGCACAAACAGAGATAGATATTTTACCACTCGGAGAAAATAAAACCTACAGAGACAGAAGATGAACTTGTGCCTTAGCGCATCCAACAAAGTATGAAGCCCTAAAAGCCAACAAAAGACTGCAGACCAAAACAAAGAGCATAGAGAAGAGAGTTGTTTTCCTGCTCTGAATAAAAGAATGGAAATACAAAATGGAAAGGCATAAAGTATAGTGCTTTTGCTACATATGTAAGGTTCGAACTTGGCATTGGAAGAAGCATTGTGTATTCAACACAAGACCTTCAAAAACTATACAAATTTATTCTACAATATCATTATTCCAGAAAACATTTTGAAGAAAAATACAAGCAAGTTGAAGTTTACCCCTGTGAGTTGTTGAAACCAAGAAAGATTCTCTTTTAAAACAGCAGCAGTTCAGAAAAATATCCAGCAGGGCACATGAGTTTCATACTCCACCTCTCAAGGTGAACTCATTCCTGCTTCACTAAAAAGATATTGAAAATTATTTTCTTATGTGGATTCTTGCTTCATTATTAGGAATTTGACTTCTGTGATCCATAAATTAAGTATCAAATCTTTCGGTGAAAATCACAATGGAGAAATTTTTGTCGACGCGTTTCGAACCAGCCAGTGTGGTTCATCATCAGGACAAGAAAATAATTTTGTCCTGATGATGAACCACACTGGCTGGTTCGAAACGCGTCGACAAAAATTTCTCCATTGTGATTTTCACCGAAAGATTTGATACTTGATTCTTGCTTCATTAATAAAAGATGGCGAAATGATTGCTTAGGCGGATTTCTACTTCAATATTAAGAGATGGCAAGATGATTGCTTGTGTGGCAACCGGCTCTGATATGAAGACATGGCACGATGATTGGTTGGATGAGTACTTGCTTTGCTATGAAGAGATGGAAAGACGATTGCTTAGATGGATGTAGATGAAATCACAAATCACAGAAACTGGATAAAGCATCAATTTATCTCTGCAGACCCTCGAGCAAGGAGGCCAAGAGAATCAAATGATCAACGAAAAGAAGAAGAGATATCTATTATCAACACATCATGTAAAATACAACCATCATTGTCTTGAATATTTTCCGGAGAAAAAACCAGGTCATCAACGTAGATCCCAAAAAAGAGTTTCCCAGTGGAGGCACCCCTATTTAACCCCAATGGTGCTCCGAATGAAAATAGAGGCAGTGGGATGTAAGAAGATGACCAAGACCCAACGCCTAGACGCTCATGATGGCAGCCAAAAGGGTCTCTGAAATGACAATATCCTGAAGCCTCTAAAACAAAGCCGCCTCTACAACAAAGCCTTTGAGTGTGAAATATGCTCAATAGTCTAATACTACATGCAGAATCCCACCTGTCTTCTAGCCCTAAGATGTCTCCACTCAAGCTCATCTGAAAGCCAAGTGAAGAACTGGTTTTTTTTGTATGAACCAGATTGGGGGAATCAGTGACTAGGCAGAATTTCACCCTCATGACTTCGCATCAATCCCCCATGCTGCCACTATAACCCCCAATTTTCACAAAAAGCCCGCAATCACATGCCAGGGTTAATCAAGGAATTTGAACCAAAGTGGATGGCATTAACACCATTGGTCCCAACCACTCAGGCTACCCCCAGAAGAGCATAAGTGAAGAAGGGTTAACATACATAAATACACATATAACAATCATAATAAATCATAAGTCATTAAAAAACAATACTAAATAACCAAGGTCATATATCTAGAAGGCATGTTTATTCATGTAAGTGATCATTCAATGAAAATTAATACATAATGTCAAATGCTATTATAATCATCTCTTATTTTTATATATTCAATGCATCATATTTATCCTATAGTGTAATATCCCTAACGGGAAATAACCAGTAATACACAGAAATATGCCAGACAGATATATAAAACAAAATGCTGGAACCAGAACATGGAACAAGTACACATAGAATGCCAGAACACTAAGCCATTTTATTAATCTGAGAATACATATATAGGGGTACAAGATAATCAGAATGAGTGCACCTATCCTTGCCCTAGGCAAGTGGAGACCCTCTCAGAATAAAGAATGGCTGCAGTAGGGACAGCGTCCTAGCTGGCTGAAGAAACTGCTATGGAAAACTGCTGCTGCAATGCACTGGGACTAGGGGCTGATCCCCTCAATGGAATGAGCTGAAAACTGGAAAGGTAGCTAATCTCAATCCTCCAGACAAACCCCAGAAATCGTGAAGCAGATGCTCCACCTCCGAAGATACACCAAATAAACCCTCACCAGTGAAAACGCTGTCTCTGCCAGTGACAGCGCAGAAGCCAAAGAAAACGCTGGCAAAAGGGGTGAATCTAACCACAAATCCTCCAGATGAGATAACCAAACTCCTCAGGGCTGGAAACACTGAAAAACGCTGCCAAAATCCCACACAACAACCCTGCTCATCAGATCTGCGTCCTCCCTAGCTGGATCTGCGTCCTCCCTATCCAGATCTGCGTCCTCTCTCTCTGGATCTGCGTCCTCCCTAGCTGGATCTGCGTCCTCTCTCTCTCTGGATCTGCGTCCTCTCTCTCTCTGGATCTGCGTCCTCCCTAGCTGGATCTGCGTCCTCCCTATCCAGATCTGCGTCCTCCCTATCCAGATCTGCGTCCTCTATATCTGGATCTGCGTCCTCTTCCCTAGCCTGCGCAGACTCAAGAAAGGGGGTAACTCCTCTACCAAATGTCCACCTGAAAACTACTGCAAATCACCACTGAAACTGAAGGAAAGAAACCTTGCTCGAGCAGGCACTTGAAGTCCCCCGGAGCCAAGGGTGAGATCTCCGACCGGAGACACTCAGTTTGCACTAAACAGTGCTGCAGACCGACTAAACAACCGGCGTGCTGAAGTAGACAGAAGTCTAGCTCTCAATATCAATATCAAATCAACAATGCCCAAATGAGATAGCTCTCCCTCCTTTTATAGATCCCTTGGAGCCTTCTAGAGCATTATTTTATTATTATTTTATTTATGGAGCACTTTTCCCTTTTATTAAAATATTATAAAATATTCCTTTTTAATGCAGAAAAGGGGTATATCGGCTACCACGCCTCCTCCGGTCACTGAAATCTCTGTCTAACTGTCCCATCGTGTAGGTCTCCTCGTCCCGGTTCCAATGAGCTATTACACTAAGGTGTTCCATCGTGTATTCCTCCCGGAATGCCACCTTGAGCATAATCAGCTGAGTTAAGCCCATAAATAACTCAAAATTCCGAAAGTTATTAGAATGCATCGGAACGAAAGCCAAACTGCTCGGATGGTGGAGTATATCAAGCGAATGCCTCCGAACACCATGAAAACTCCTCAAAACTCCTCCGAAAAGCTCCTGAGCCCACTGATAGCACCAATCTGTACATGTGACCTGTCTGCTCCTAACTCTAGAAGTCCCTCCTAGCCCTGTCACGGGTGATACCAAAAATGGGAACATTACAGACCTCTCGCCCCAAGATTGCTTGCCCTCAAGCAATCGAAATATGTGGGCCACTCTGTTGGCCCGCCGCATCTCAGACCCAATGCCTGGATCCCATACCAACCTCTGGGTGCTACTATGCACCTGTGTCAAACCTCTCGGAACAGATCCCTCGATGCCGGAATGCCAAACTGATCTCTCTCTGTCCCAGTCAACAAACAATCTCCCCAGATCCCAATGCCACCATGGCCAATCATTGCCCAAGTCCCACGGCTCAAGCTGCGCACTGTCTCTGGCGATAGCTGATGCTCTCAGAGGTGAAGCCCACCAGCAAGCATCAATGCTCCCGGGCTCCTGCTGTGCTGTACCTGTAACTGCATATGCTGCCCCTCCAACTCCATACCAACTCATCACCTCTCTCCAATCCAAGTTGTGACTCAATCCCAAGCCGATCCTGCTCTCCTGAAATCGGGATGGAGTGCTGAAGAAATGATGTCCTGTGCCGCCCTGCCAGCTGGAATCTATAACCTCTGTTATGTCCAAGGGCCCCTGCTCGACTATGCTCCCTACGAAGAATACCGTACCATCTAGAGGGTACCAACTCATGATCTCCCGCCAGTCCATCCTAGAAGAAGAATCTGATGTAGCAACAACAACGGTATATGGAACATGCCTGGGATGTTGCCGCCAGCCTGTAATCAACTCCCACTGCTCTACCCTGTCTGTCAATGGAAGCTGCCTGTAGAAGGAAGCCCCTCTCTATAATGGGCAAAAGTGGGCAAGGTATGCTGCAAGCTCCATCGATGTACTCCTGGAGAGTGCTACCCACTAAAAATGCTGCAACGCTGCTGACTGCGAGTACATCTATCTGCGCCTCATCCCAGTGTCGACCCAAAGATGGAAGCTCCAACATATCCAACAGCTCCATTGTCTACTAGCCCCACCTGCTTGTCCCATCAACCTCAACACCTCCGGAGGATATGGATATACTTGGAATCCAAGTACTGCGTGTCAGCTCTCGGTTATTGCTCACCCTCGGTAATCCCGACCACTGTGGTTAGGCGCATCTACCACAGACTCGATGTGAGTGCCCATCTGGCTCTCTCTCAAAGGAATATCA
The DNA here is from genome assembly GCA_034641835.2 of Pinus albicaulis. Lineage (NCBI taxonomy): Eukaryota > Viridiplantae > Streptophyta > Pinopsida > Pinales > Pinaceae > Pinus > Pinus albicaulis. Next base: position 1,547,951,230 of record CM076578.1, on the reverse strand, counting down.
TGCCTGATGTGAGTAGTGTCCTCCTCTGTCGACTCAGGCTCCATCACCTGCTGCTCTAGCTGAAGTGTCACAAGTGACTCTTCACCCAGAGTATCTCTCGCAGAGTCCCATGACTGCTCACCCTGGACACTAGAATATAGCTCCGGTCTACTGTCACCATCCATGCATGACTGCCCTCGCTCCGCAGAAGCGACCTCAACTGATCCTATGGACTCATGTGAAAAGGAGTCCTCACCCTGGCATACAGAAGGAATGCCCTCCTGTTCTACCTCCGCCATCTCATCTGCATCGAACATGCCATCCACCCTCTCGACAAAGTGTCGATACAGTGTCTGGAGCCCAGACACATACTGGGATACTACCTCTGCTGTACCCCGTGTCCTCTGCTCATGCATGATCTCGACATGCCCTGAGGGAAAAATGATGCATGTCTCCCTCATGACCTGCTCCCCAAGCGTAGGCTCAGTGATGACTGATGCACCACCTCTGCAAAGGATCATCTCATCCCCCAACCTGTGGCTGTCAACTAGCACACCAACCTAGTGCCACTGCTGAGAAGTCTCTCGCCTAGTGTACTGAGTGTCATCCAAATATCTTGGGTGAACCTCGCGTACCCTGCTGCTCACGCCCAAAGTGCCAAAGGACAACAACAAAATCAGTTGTGCCCATGAGTGATGTAGAAGAGTGTCGGATGTGTGAGTCCCCACAGATACCATCAAGTATCGCTCCTCTGTCTCCTCATCGATCCTGGGTGAAATACCCCCAAAGGTAAACCCAGTGTCCCTGTCTGTGAGTCTCCCTGGATGCAATACTCTAAGACCCTGCTGTGCAGCACCGTATGCCCTCGCATACCACTGATCATCCATATACTCCTCAACATGCCACTGCACACTGAGGCATACCCCTGAATACTGCTGGATACCCCATGCTACTGCTGTACCACCCTGTACCGTCTCGTGCCCTGACTGTGTCCAGGAATCTGTCACTCCCCGCATGCTCTCAATGTGATGTAGGGCACTCCTACTCCACAATGCAGTCCCACACACTACGGTACACCACCATGTAGCTCCATGTCCACCAGTAGTCCACTGATCACTGCTAGAGGCTCCCACACATCCATGGGTGTGATGTCCTAGAGCTGTGCCTCTACATATCGGACTACCACCAATCGGTATCGTCATGTCCACCGTCGCATCACTATACCCGCCGACAAATGGATCATCACTGCAAATCCTCCTCGAGGGGTCCGAGAAGTGAATCTCCCTATGGGTCAGTAGTGTTACCACCACTGCTCGGCTCCGTTGCGTCCTCTGTGCCCCACACCAAGGTGAAGAATCCTTGGCCCCATACAAGGCGCCATCGGGTGGCCTGCCAATGTCACCTCCTCCGACAAGCTCCTGCCAAGGTATTTTGACCACCCCGTGATCCCGTGTATGAATGTCATGCCAAGACAACCTAGGGAATTACGCCCAAAAAAGCCCCGGTTGTACTTCAGGTACGTAAGCTACACATGCTTTCTTGCTAGTCAAGCTAATAACACTCTCCAAGACATAGTCGGTAGCGTGCTGAAATGATAGGTGATCCCACCTAGATCCCAATGCCAATCCCCAGGGGTTCTGTATTCCCCATGCATAGAAAATCCTGCTTTGAGCTACACTCGGATCCTTCATCTATAGCCCGCTCCACCGAGTACCAACTCAAAATCTCTCTCCATCCAACCTCAACATGTGGATGTTGTACCCTGTGCAACTCTGATCGTCTCATACCGCTATCCAAGTCAACATATGAGATCTGACTAGGTGGCTCTGCCTCTCTCTCTCCAATGGGAAGAGATGACCCAACAGCACTACTAGTCCCATCCATGCATGCCTGAAGGGGAATGATCTGACGCTCCAACGTGCCCTCAGGATTCTTGCATCACACCTAAGTTGTAGGATTTGCATAGCATATAAGATAGTTTGTAATATCCCGTTTCAGGGATATCTCTAAAACACAAGCAAACTCCAACCAGAGATGGACTAGGAGGGCGTTTACCAGATATTTCACCTCTAAGAAGAGGGTGAGATCTGGAGGCTACCTGGCCCTTTCCAAACTCTGTCTAAGAGTATGGGGAAAACACACCAAGTGGTATAGAACTGGAATGCTCATAAATAGAAAAATAACAGTAGTGCAAGCATACAATAGCATATATAGAACGTGTAACAAATACTCTAGAAATATAGAGAGAGAATGCTAAGCCATTTTATTATACTAAGAAATATAATAAAGTACAATAGGTGATCAGAGTAATGGCACCTAGACTTGCTCAAGGCAAGTGAAGAAATACTCTCAGAATGACCAAGAAATGGCTGCTCTCTGAACTGTGTCCCAGCTGCTAGAAACTGTCGTGTAGCTGCTACTGCTGAAACAAGATGAGGATTTGGGGCTGCTCCCCTCCTCAGAATGCGCTGAAACTCTAGAATCTGCTTCTACTCACCAAACCCAGAAAAACCCAGAAGGCATTTCTGAAATGGCCGACCCCCGAAAATCACCCCCTTGAGGATCTACGCTATCCCCCAAGGCTCTGCGCTGAGACTGAATAGAAACCACCAAAATACTGCCCCAAACTCTACCAAAATCCTCCAAATAGCAAGGGCTAGCCCCTTGCTCAATCTCACAGCTCGAAACCCCCAAAAAGAACCCAATCTGGAGCTCCTCTGAAATGGACTGCGCCCTCCCTCTCAAGACTGCGCAGTCTCTAAATGCACTGCTCTGCCACAAAACCCAAACACCAATCCTCCTACAAAATAATGATGGGACTACCTCACCCGAGCAAGCACTCGAAGTCCCTCGGGGCTGAGGGTGAGATCTCCGAACAGAGACACTCGTGCACTAAACAGTGTTGCAAAAAAGCTAAACAGCCAGCGTGCTCAAGAAGTCGAAGTGACCAGCTCAATATCATCAACAACGAATGATCCAAATGAGGAGGCTCTCCTCTCTATATAGTGTTAGCCTCTCACAAACCCTAAGGCTCACCTCCTCCAACGTTGCCTCCTTTTGCCACGTGCTCCATCTTGGCCTGCGCAGTCCCTCTGTGTGGTCTACGTGGGCCCCCTCTCTACGTGGTCTCTTGGCTCCCTTGGCTCACTTAAGTTACAACGTGTGTCTACTAGGGGATGCACTTTTTTATTTTTGAGTGAGTTATGTCCCCCCTCAACTCACTTTTATTTATACTTTTACTATAGAAGGCAAAATTAATCAAAATTAATATTTCCAATTAGTTATCGCTAATTGGGAATATTACAGTCTCCCCCGGCAAAATGTTGCTTGACCCTAAGCAACTGTAGTGATGGATGCTGCAAGATCTTCTCACTCTCCCAATTGGCATCCTCATCCGGCAAATTCTTCCACCTCACTAAGAATTCCCGCACTGTCCTGCTCCGCAGTTGTCTCTCCCTGGTATCAATAATAGCCTCTGGCTGCAACACCAAATGCCCCTCATCATCCGTAGGCGGTAGCTCATCTGTCACTGTCACCTGCTGCCCCAATGCCTTCTTCAGGCATGATACATGAAAAATGTTATGAATCTTGCTGCCTTGGGGCAGCTCCAACTCATAAGCAACCTGTCCAACCCTGCGTATCACCCTATATGGCCCATAAAAACGGGGCTTGAGCTTCTCAGCTCCCTTCTGCTTCAATGACGACTGTCGGTATGGCTGCAAATGTAGGTAGACCAAGTCTCCTACCTCAAACTGTCTCTCCACCCGACCCCTGTCGACATACAGCTTCTGCTGGTTCTGCGCTGTAGCCATATTATCCTTGAGAACTCGGAGGATGTCTTGACTCTCTTGGATCCAATCTTTGGCTCTCGGAGCCTTGCTAGCACCAAACATCACATTAGCAAAAGATAAAGAATGGTATCCATACAAAGCATAGAACGGAGACATACCGATGGACATGTGATGTGTGTTGTTGTAGCAATACTCTCCCAGATGCAGCCACTTTAGCCATGCCCTCTGCTGCCGACTAACATAGTTACGCAAGTAGCCCTCCAGCCACTTGTTAACTATCTCTGTCTACCCATCTGTCTGTGGGTGGTAGCTGGTGCTCGGTGTCAATTCTGTCGCCACCAGCCGGAAAAGCTCCTGCCAAAATCTGCCCATAAAGCGGCTATCCCTGTCACTGATGATGGTCTTGGGAAGACCATGTAACCTGAAAATCTCTTTGAAGAACAGCTCTGCCACCTACGCTGTTGAATAGTGCGCGGATATGGCGAAAAAGTGAGCATACTTCGTCAGCCGATCAACGACGTCGTATATATAATCCTTGCCCTGCACCATGGGCAATCCTGTGATGAAGTCCATCGAAATGCTCTCCCATTTCCCCTCCAAAATGGGAAGAGGCTGCAATAAACCTGCGGGATGGTTCATTTCTCCCTTGTTCCTCTGGTAAACCTCGCACTCCCTAATATGCTGGAGCACGTCCTCCTTGAGGCCCTTCCAAGAGAACCTCTCTCTGATGGTCCGGTAGGTTTTAGTAAACCCCTGATGGCCAGACAATGGTGAGTCATGTGATGCCTGAAGTATCTTCTTCTTGAGCTGTGAACCCTCAGTCAAGAAGATCCTATCTCTGTAGTAGATGATCTCATCAATCACCCTGTACCTGTCATCTACCACCTAACCATCCAGAACCTCACAGGAAAATCTGTCTTTGGAGTACTCCACCAAAAGTCGAGCCCTCCAATCTGTATCCAAACTCATCAAAGACAACATGGCTAGTCTACGTGAAAGTGCATCGGCTACCACGTTGTTCTTCCCCTTGACATACTCAATGTCAAAGTCATAAGCCTGGAGATCCACTTCTGCTGTCTCTCCTGTAGTTGTTTCTGCTCCAAAAAGAACCTGAGGCTGTTGTGATCAGTCCTCACCCTGAACCTGTTACCCACCAAGTACTGCCGGAATTTGGCCAATGCATGCATAATGGCCAGCATCTCCTTGTCGTATATAAGATACAACCGTTCATGAGGAAGGAGTTTCCAGCTCTCGTAGGCTATAGGGTGGCCTCCCTGCATCAAAACTGCACCGATCCCCTCTCCCGATGCATCACACTCTAAAACAAAAGGCTGTGTAAAATCTGACAATGCAAGCACTGGGCAGCTGCTCATAACCTCCTTGAGCCTGTCAAAGGCCCGCTGCACTGTATCTGACCAATTGAATGCCCCCTTCTTCGTCAAATCTATAAGGGGTGCAGCAAGCTGAGAGAAACTCTTGACGAACTTCCTGTAACAAGTGCAGATACCGATGAATCCCCAAAGTTTCGTCACGTTTCTCGGCTCTGGCCAATCTTTGATGGCCCTGATCTTCTCCTCGTGGATCCTCACTCCGTCCACTCCAATGATGTGACCCAAATACAACATCTTCGTCATCCCAAACTCACACTTGGAGAGCTTAGCATAGAACTGTTGCTCTTCCAAGATATGTAGCACTGCCTCTATATGCTGGAGATGCTCCTCCCAAGTCCTGCTATATATCAGGATATCATCGAAAAAGACCAATACAAACTTTCTCAGATGACTGTGGAAGATATGGTTCATGCAAGACTGGAAAGTAGCTGGGGCGTTGGTTAGCCCAAATGGCATAATCTAGAACTCAAAGTGGCCATAATGACACTTGAAAGCGGTCTTGGGAACATCCTGCTCCCTTACGCGAATCTGATGGTACCCAGATCTCAAATCAATCTTTGAGAAGAACTGTGCTCCCCTCAACTCATCCATAAGCTCATCAATCCTCAGTGTCTGGTTCCTGTTCTTCAAGGTCTTTTTGTTCAGGGCCCTCTAATCAATGCACATCCTCAATGTGTCGTCCTTCTTCTTCACCAACACCACAGAAGAAGCAAAAGGACTGGTGCTCGGTCGAATGTGTCCAAGAGCCAGCAACTCCTGGATGGCCCACTCAATCTCATCCCGATAGGCCTTGGGGTGCCTATATGGTGTGGTAATAACGGCCTGGATACCCTGCTCTAACTCAATCGTGTGCTCAAACCCCCGATCTGGTGGCTGGCTTGGTGGTATATCCCCAAACACCGTGTCATATCTGTCAAGGATGGCCTGTATATCCGGATGAACTGTCTGCCCGGTAGTCCCTGCCTCTGATGCCCGCATCTCAACCACCCACTCTATGTCTCCCTTCCAAAAGTCTGCCTCCATCCAGTGAGCTGAAACAGTCTAGGGTGGGTAAGTGTGCATCCCACGTATCTTCTCATGCTTCCCGATCTTGTTATCATCCCACTCCATCTCCAAGGCCTCCCAATCTGTGGTGACCTTCCCCAAGGTAATCAGCCACTGAACACCTAGTACCACATTGGTATCTGGTATGTTGACCACGAAAAAGTGATTGGTCACTGTGTAGGTACCCATCGTCACAGCCAGCTCTGGAACATATCTGGCACACTGCATTGTCTGATCTCCTGGGACCAACACTGAGAATCCATCGAAGCTCTCTGTCGGTATGACTCTCCGCTCAACCATCTATGCATCGATGAAGTTGTGGGTTGCCCCACTGTCTACCAAAACTGAAACTTGCTGCCCCCGTACTGTCCCTCGGACACGCAGTGTCAAATACTTGGGTACTCCTCACAATGCTGGAAGGGCCCCCCCCTGTGGGTGCAAAAGCTGCACCTCCTGCTCCTGGAGGTGGAGGTGGCAAATGATCCTGCGCTGTCTGACTGTCTCCTGCCTCCCCATCCTCATACTCATCCTCTTCCCCGTTGCTCTCGGAGAAGACCTCAATAAAATGTGCTTTGCCAGCAGCACATCTGTGTCCTGGCGCCCACGGCTCTTGACAGGTAAAGCACAACCTCTACTTCTTCAGCTCCCTCCTGGCATCATCATCTAACTATCCCCTACCCTGATTCCCTTTTGGAGGCAGAATCCTCACATCCTTCCCCTTTGGCTGGAAAGCCTGTCTCTGAGGGTAAGGTGTCCTGGTCTTGGGTAAGGCATCCTACAAATCCCGGGTCCTACCAATGGCGTCCTAGAGTGTGGCTGGTCTAGTGGATCTGACTACACCCCAAAGTGGCTCTGCTAACCCCTCAACAAACATGTAGATCATCCGTGCTGCGGATAGATCTGTCACCATCACTGAAACCCTCAAGAAATCTGCAATATACGTCTTCGGGCTCTCGGTCTGTTTGAGCCTCGTCAGCTCAACAAAATGCTCCTCCGGATCCCTCTGGTCAAATCTCTCTATCAGCCTCCAGGTGAACTCAGCATATGTGGTCACTGTTGAATGCCCGAGTGTCACCATCCCATGGAACCACTAGTCCTGGGCCTCACCATCCAAATGCAGTGTAGCCACCTTGATGGCCTCCGACTCTGCCATCTGGTTAAGCTGGAAATATATGTCCAGCTTCTCCACCCAAGACTTTGCCAAACTGTTTGATGAGCCATCAAACGTTGCCAAATGGAATCGGCTTGCTATACGCTAGGTGTCCCCATCGTGATAATGTCGGTGCCCTCTATAATAATCGCGGGGTCTGTTGTCCCGCTGGAGCTGAACAAAATCTCTGAATGAAAGGGCATCCCTGAACTCCTGCCCATATGCCTGGTACTCCACAAAATAGTCACCCATGTGACCAGGCTCTGGCTCATGCTGTACTCCTGCCCCTGTGTCTGCCCCCCAAAAAGTGGGCATAGTGGAAAGTGTGGGTGCATGTGATGCCTGGTGCTGGGTAGCATCACGCTGAGTGGCAATACGCTCCGGCAAATGGTGGGATGTACCCGATCCCTCACCAATCTAGAAACCCCTTGGGGTTTCACGCTGTCTAGTCTCCACAGCGGTGAATCTCTGCCCCATCACCTCGATCTGCCTCGCCAGATCCTGTATTGATCTGAGGAGTGCTTCCCCAAACTGTTTTGCATCACTGTCATCTGCCATCAGCTCTCCCTGCTCTACGTCTACCACAAGCTCCTCCGGCTCTGCGTCTATCACAGGCTCCTGTTCTGCGTCCACCACCCGAACGCAGTCCCCCTCTCCGTAGGTGTTCTCCAACCTATGCTCAATATCTCTGTACTTCCTGCCTCTGTAACAAATGTAGGGCTTCTCCCCCGATGCCATAGACAACTAGCTGCACAAGCTGAGCCAGAACTATGCTCTGATACCACTGTAATATCCCGTTTCAGGGATATCTCTAAAACACAAGCAAATTCCAACCAGAGATGGACTGGGAGGGCGTTTACCAGATATTTCACCTCTAAGAAGAGGGTGAGATCTGGAGGCTCCCTGACCCTTTCCAAACTCCGTCTAAGAGTATGGGGAAAACACACCAAGTGGTATAGAACTGGAATGCTCATAAATAGAAAAATAACAGTAGTGCATGCATACAATAGCATATATAGAACGTATAAAAAATACTGCAGAAATATAGAGAGAGAATGCTAAGCCATTTTATTATATTGAGAAATATAATGAAGTACAATAGGTGATCAGAGTGATGGCACCTAGACTTGCTCAAGGCAAGTGAAGAAATACTCTCAGAATGACCAAGAAATGGCTGCTCTCTGAACTACGTCCCAGCTACTGGAAACTGCCGTGTCGCTGCTAGTGCTGAAACAAGATGAGGATTTGGGGCTGCTCCCCTCCTCAGAATGAGCTGAAACTCTGGAATCTACCTCTGCTCACCAAACCCAGAAAAACCCAGAAGGCATTTCTGAAATGGCCGACCCCCGAAAATCACCCCCTTGAGGATCTACGCTATCCCCCAAGGCTCTGCGCTGAGGCTGAATAGAAACCACCAAAATACTGCCCCAAACTCTGCCAAAATCCTCCAAATAGCAAGGGCCGGCCCCTTGCTCAATCTCACAGCCCGAAACCCCCAAAAAGAACCCAATCCGAAGCTCCTCTGAAATGGACTGCGTCCTCCCTCTTAAGACTGTGCAGTCTCTGAATGCACTGCTTCGCCACAAAACCCAAACACCATTCCTCCTGCAAAATAATGATGGGACTACCTCACCTGAGCAAGCACTCGAAGTCCCCCAGGGGCTGAGGGTGAGATCTCTAAATGGAGAGACTAGGTGCACTAAACAGTGCTGCAAACAAGCTAAACAGCTAGCGTGCTCAAGAAGTCGAAGTGATCGGCTCAATATCATCAACAACAAATGATCCAAATGAGGAGGCTCTCCTCTCTATATAGTGTTAGCCTCTCACAAACCCTAAGGCTCACCTCCTCCAACGTTGCCTCCCTTTGCCACGTGCTCCATCTTGGCCTGCGCAGTCCCTCCGTGTGGTCTACATGGGCCCCCTCTCTATGTGGTCTCTTGGCCCCCTTGGCTCACTTAAGTTACAACGTGTGTCTACTAGGGGATGCACTTTTTTATTTTTGAGTGAGTTATGTCCCCCCTCAACTCACTTTTATTTATATTTTAACTATAGAAGGCAAAATTAATCAAAATTAATATTTCCAATTAGCTATCGCTAATTGGGAATATTACATAGTTAAGCATTCAAGTAGCAGTTGTTCATCCAGTCATTTGGTCCTCAAATTAATATAAAGCAAGTTGACTCCATAAGGCACTGGTCTCATTAATAATTCAATCTAATCTCGTGACTTGCTAAAATCAACCAAGTGGCTAGACCATTCAATCGTGTCTCCCAGACTTGTTGGTTTCCAACAGGTCTTGCATTTCCACATCTCATAGGGACTACCCCCAAAAGCCTGTTGTTGGGAGACAGCTAGAACGGGATCAGAGTGACAGCCCCCAACCTGAGTCATTGTCGCACCGTGTCTGTACAATCTGACCGACAACATGGCCTATCAACACTTCTCCGGATATAAGGAGGTTCTCTCTAATTTGGTAGAGAGGGAGACCAATTTGAACATTATTCTTGGTGACAATACCACTCATCCCATAAAGCGATTTGCGTCTATCAAATTTCATTTAAACTCTAGGGAATTTGTCTTGCTTCAAGATGTATTATATTTGTCGGGATTAAAGAAGAATTTGGTTTCGATATCTGCTTTGGAGGATAAAGGAATGAGGGTTGCATTCATTAAAGGAAAAGTACTTACTTGGCCTGTTGAATCCTATATGAGAAATGCCTTCACATTGGGATCTAGGTTTGAAGGACTCTATAGAGTCACTAGAAGACCTTTTCTAGCTATGGTCCATAATACAAATATTCAAAGCGAGTTGTGGCACCGAAGGCTGGCCCATCTACATTATGATGCTCTTCCAAAATCGAAAAAGTTGGTCTGTGGGATCCCCGATGTTCAAGCTCATCGTGATGGAGAATGCCCTGAGTGTGCTAGGGGAAAGAAGACAAGGGGACCATTCCCATCTAGCAAAAACAAGACAGAAAACATCCTTCATCTCATTCGTTCTAATATATGTGGTCCAATGCCCATGCATTCACTTGGGGGTCATCTTTATTACATCACCTTCATCGACGATTTCTCGAGCAAGACATGGATATACTATTTGAAGCACAAGGATTAGGCATTCAAAATATTTGAGTTCAAGGCTTTGTTTGAAAATCATACAGGGAAGAAAATAAAAATCTTCAAGTCCGACAACAGCGGGGAATACATCTCAAATGAATTTATAGATTTTTGCAAGAAGGAAGGAATTAAGGAGACCATTGTGCCCTACACTCCCAAGCAAAATGGAGTGCCTGAGAGAAAGAACACGTCCATTGTAGAAGCTACCCAAGCCATGCTCCATGATCAAACGCTGCCAAAATTCCTTTGGGCTGAAGCAACAAACACAGCGGTATATGTTCAAAACAGGTTGCCTCATAAAGCTTTGGACAACATTACTCCCGAGGAAATATTCACAAGTGTCAAGCCCGATATTGGTCATCTCTGGATTTTTGGCTACCCTGTATACTTCCATCTGTCGAACGACAAAAGAAAAAAGATAGAAGCTACAGGAAGGAAAGGTACGTTTGCTAGATATAGTGAAGATTCTAAAGCATTTAGAATATATATTTTTGGTCAAAGGAAGGTTGAAGTTAGCAGGGATGTAACATTCGATGAAGATGCTACACTTAGAAAAGCAAGGGACCTCCCTCTGCCTCCTCCTCCTAAAGACAAGAGTGATGATATGGATATTCTAAAAGGTCATTTTGTGCCTGAATCCGAGAAGGACACCGTTGATGATCCCATGGAGACTATGGACCCCTTGGATCCTCCTCCAAGTGATCTTCCTACCAGGAAAAGACCACTTGGGCTCAAAGACACACTACAAGATGTCAAGAAACATGCTGTTGCTCGTGGAACTTTCAGGGAAAGCAAGAAGCTATGCAGGTACCACGCATATGTTGTAGCTATGAACTATATGATCCAAATTGAACATGGTACCTTTGAAGAAGTCCTGAATGAACAAGTCTGGAAGGATGCAATGGCCGAAGAATATAAGTCTATTATGAAAAATGACGTATGGGATAGTGTCGAGACCGAAGGGAAGTTCTGTGGTAACCTCCAAAAGGCTTTAGAAGATCAAGCATGGGGCTGATGGAAGCATCGAAAAATACAAGGCAAGGTCGTAGCTCGTGGATTCTCTTAAAAAGAGGGAGAATATTATAATGATACATTTGCTCCAGTGGCCCGATATGCAACCATTCCTTCGATAGTAGACATTGCTGCAAATCAAGGATGGACTCTCCATCAAATGGATGTGAAGACCACTTTCTTACATGGTTTGCTTCAAGAAGAAGTGTATGTTGAACAACCTCCAGGATTTGAAGTTCATGATAGGAAGACCCATGTATGTCGATTGAAGAAAGCTCTCTATGGATTGAAGCAAGCCCCCCGTGCTTGGTATGCTCGTATCGATAGTTACTTGTTAAAGTTGGGATTCACAAGAAGCAATGTTGATCAAAACTTGTACTTCAAAACAATCCAAAGTATGCCTCTCATTTTGGTATTATATGTTGATGACTTATTCATCAGGTGCAGACCCTCTCATTCTAGAATGTAAAAGGAAGTTGGCTTCCGAATTCGAGATGAAAGACCTTGGTTTGATGCACTACTTCCTGGGACTAGAAGTATGGCAAAGTCCAGGCGAGATTTTCCTTTCACAAGGAAAATATGTTGTGAAACTTCCAGAGAGATTTGGCATGGTTAACTACAAGTCCTTGCCTACACCTATGGAGATGAGTTTCAAGAAGCTGTGTGGAGAAGTTGTTGGACCAGACCTAGCAAACCCTTTCGAGTATAGACAATTGGTTGGTGCTCTAATGTTCCTTGTGAATACTCGCCCCAACATATGTTTTGCAGTTAACACCTTGAGCGAGTTTATGACCAAGCCTCACCACGTACATTGGGTTGTTGCGAAGCATGTATAAAGATATCTACATGGGACTATTAACCTTGGACTGAGATATGTCGCTGGAGACGTTAGACTACATGGATATATGTAGATTGGTCGGCAATGTTGTCAACAGGAAGAGTACTTCTGGATGTTGTTACAGTTTGGGATCTGCCATGATATCATGGATGTGAAGGAAGCAAAAATCCGTAGCCCTTAGCACTGCTGATGTCGAGTATATTGCAACTATCCTTGCGATTTGTCAAGTAGTTTGGTTGAGGAAGCTCTTCGGAAACTTATTTAAGCAAGTTCTAGACACGACAGTTATCTATTGCGAAAACAAGAGTGGGATTCCTTTGATAGAAAATCCTATTTTCCACGACAAGTCCAAGCATATAGAGATCAGATACCATTTTATCCGAGACATGGTGGAGAGAGGAGCCGTGAGCAAGGTTGCGGGGTGTGAAAATTCCTAGATCCAAACAGATCTAATGAATCCTACTGCATCCATCCAAATTACTTCATCTATTATGTAATTTACTTTACACAATTATTTCTGAATACATTCATGAAATACTAAATAAATCACTGAAGCAGCCTACACTACAATAATTATGATTCTGAAACAAGGAAACTAGACAAGGAAATCATCCACACATATGACACCTTTATTTTGGACTAAGTCCCCGAAAAAACCCAATGCGGGAAAACCAGTGTAGCAGATCTAAGGGTTTTATTATTATGCAGTAGCAATGTCTGAATACATCTCTGAATATCCCTAGGGTAATTCAATTACAGAGAGAAATATTGGCAGAATAATTTGTGAGGATTTACCTCACTCAATCATTGAGTTTCTAGTTGATCCATATGAAGAAAAATCTGCCCTGTGGAGGCTCTGCGTAGTCCCAGCGCTACAACTTGCAGCCTCTGCGTCACCCCCTTACAAGCTCGGCGTTCAGCCCCAGCCAAGTTGTTTTTCCTCCTTGGACCCTGAGGAACAACCTCCCGATGCCACTTTCTGGATCCTGACCTCCAAAACTGATCCACAAGCAAAATTCCGAAAACCCTTCCTCTGCCTCTACGTTGGCTCTGCGTGAGCCTACGCAGTCACTGCGTCAAACCTCTTCCTTCAGCGTTGGCTTTGGCTAGATCTCTCTGCCGCTCTCTGACTGATGCTCCACCGGCTGAGAAAATCTCTCTATAGATGCTATCTCTGCCCCTCACTGCTCAGATCTCTAGTTCGAATTTCTCGGCAAACCCCACCCCAGAAATTTCGAACTCTTAGATCAATTTTTGTGTCTCGGTGTATTTTCCAAATGACCCTCAAGCCTTCCTTTATAGTCTTCTCATTGACATATCAACGGCCAAGATTAGATGTCTAATCAACGGCTAAGATCATAACATGACTTGATCCATGTCTTCTAGAAGATTCACACTCTGTTTTATTTAATACCCTTTAATTATTTAATTTCCCTAAGTTTAAACTTAGGGTCCCCATTAAAATAATTAATTTTTCAAATAAAACATAGTCCGAGTGGAATTTCTACAAACGCTTTCTGGATTCTTTGGAATACAAGTGTCTAAGCCTCCACACCAAATATGAGATTTAGAGCACTTTCTGATGCTACAAAAATCAACACTCCCTCTTAGCGAGGAAAGTGCTCTAGCAATAATGCCTGTTGCATACTACTCTGTCCCTGAAGCATCCACTGCATTGTTGAAGTCCATCAACCTCTGCGTTGTTGCTGCCACTGTACTGCTGCCCATGATACTGCCACTATCACTGTTGCATCTGTACTACAACTCCCTCTCAAGTGTTGCATCTGCTATGCTGCTAACACTGCCACTTCTAACACTGCAACTCAGATGTTGAGAGAAACAACTGAAACTCACACAAAACTAAACAAGAGTTCAGTGGATGCACCTCGGTGGTGAAGAATCCGACTGTTGATAGCTACTGCGTTGTCCCTCTGATGCTCTCTGTTGTTGCTGCTCTGTACTGCGTAAGCACTGCTCTGCACTACGCAGCACCACTGTGCACTGCGTTGTTGCTGCTCTGTTATTGTTGCCTCTGCTCTGCGCTACTCCAAAAATGAGCACTGCTACCCACTGCACTGTCGTCTCCATCACTCCTCAGCTCTTCTGAAACTCCTTCATCCCACTATTGAAAATATGGGCTCCCATAGCAAGGCATGATCCATGAGGCGGGCTCCTCAAGGATTCTTCCCAACTGAAGTTTAGAATGAACTACAGCTCAATATCGCCCCACTTGTCACTAGGAGAAGCATGGGCACTCATGGCCACCTCATCCTCCTCGATTCTCGCAGTTGTAACCTTCGAGTCATGCTTCTCATCTTTGACCTTAGAAGCATCATGCTTTGGTTTCCGTTGCGCCTGCTGTCCCTTCGATGCAAGAGTTGTGTTCTCCTCTTCCTCCATGGATTTCGATCCGCTTCCACTGCTACCATCAAGTTTGCACTTGATGAGGTCTCTCCTCAGCTCTTCCTCCTGAAAATCTGCCCACAACTGCCCCCAACTAGGTAATGCTACCCAGCCCAGTATGCTCTAGACAAACACCTGCCACTCCTCCATGACATCGTTAACGGCCATCTATACCATGGTTGCAGCTGTAGGTGTAGCACCTATTGTCGACAGCTGTTCTCGAACCACCCGAAACCGCATGAGATATCAAGCCACGCGCTCCCCTTTCTGCATCTGGATCATACAAAGCTTCTGCTCCAAGTACAACTTTCGCGCTCAGAAGATACCTCATATAGGTCATGCAAAGCTACCCACATGTCTCTGACCGTATTCTTGCCAGCCAAATGTGAGACGATGTGGTCCTTGACACCATCAAGGAGCAACCTCTTCAACTTCGCCATATCAGCCTTGTACTTCTTGTTTTGATCTGGATCTGTAGGTACAGCTACCACGTTCTCCACGAACGCCTTCAGATCATATTCATCTAGAAGAAACATAGCTCATTCCTTCGAGATCATATAGTTGGAGGAGCCCTCCAACCAATCTTGATCACGAAGTCCGTGAGATGCCATCTCCGCCGAAAAAACTGTCAAATTTGCTCCCTCTCTCTCCCTACTGCACAGTCCCTGGCAGGCTTACGCACTCCCTGATGGAGTTGTAAGTTCTCTTGCTCCTCTGCTGCTCAGCAACTAAGAAATGTTGATTTCCTCGGCTAGGAAATCACTGAGGAAGAATTCCTCAAATATGTGCTCTGACTCCTTCTGACGCATTTCTGCCTAGTAACAGCTTCAGAAAAACTGTGTCTCTTTGTCTTGTGCGTGGAGGCTCTGCGCTGCTCCCTTTGCCACAGCAAGATCTCGAATCTGGAAGCCCTTTCTCTCTGTCGACTCACTCAAAGAGAGACTACCACGAAAAATCTTAGCCCTCTTGGCCAGAACTACGCAATCCTTCAATGGATTCATTCTGCTACACTGCAGCAAAAATGGCCTTCACTTAAGAATTGAGATTTGTCCTTCCTGTTTCACATCAATGCTCTAATACCATGTGAAAATTCCTAGATCCAAACAGGCCTAATGAATCCTACTGCAACCATCTGAATTACTTCATCTACTATGTAATTTACTTTACACAATTATTTATGAAAACATTCATGATATATTGAAGCAATCACTGAAATAAGCTACACTACAATAATTATGATTCTGAAACAAGGAACTAGACAAGGAAATCATTCACACATATGACACCTTTATTTTGGACTAAGTCGCTGGAAAAAACCCAATGTGGGAAAATCGGTTCAACAGATCTGAGGGTTTTATTATTACGCAGTAGCAATGTCTGAATGCATCTCTGAATACCCCTAGGGTAATTCAGTTACAAAGAAAAATACTGGCAGAAGAATTTGTGAGGATTTACCTCACTCAATCACTGAGTTTCTGGTTGATCCAGATGAAGAAAAACATGCCCTGGGGAGGCTTTGCACAGTGCCAGTGCTACAACTTGCAATCTCTGCGTCACCCCCTTCCAAGCTCAACGTTCAGCCCTAGCCAAGTCGTTTTGCCTCCTTGGACCCTAAGGAACAGCCTCCTGGTGCCACTTTCCGGATCCCGACCTCCGAAACTGATCCACCAGCAAAATTCTGAAAGCACTTCCTCTACCTCTGCGTGAGCCTACGCAGTCACTGTGTCAGCCCTCTTCCTTCAGTGCTGGCTTTGGCTAGATCTCTTCTTCCTCTCTTTGACTGATGCTCCACCAGTTGAGAAAATCTCTCTCCGGATGATATCTCTGCCCCTCACTGCTCATATCTCTAGTTCGAATTTCTCAGCAAACCCCGCCCAGAACTTTCGAACTCTTAGATCAATTCACTGTCTTGGTGTATTTTCCAAATGACCCTCAAGCCTTCCTTTATAGTCTTCTCGTTGACATATCAACGGCCCAGATTAGATGTCTAATCAACAACTAAGATCATAACACGACTTAATCCATGTTATCTAGAAGATTCACACTCTGTTTTATTTAATACCCTTTAATTATTTAATTTCCCTAAGTTGGTCCCCATTAAAATAATTAATTTTTCAAATAAAACAAATCAGAGTGGAATTTCCACAAACGCTTTCTAGGTTCTTTGGAATACAATTGTCTAAGCCTCCACACAAAATTTGAGACTTAGAGCACTTTTTGATGCTACAAGAATCAACACAGGGGAGCGGCTTCCCCCCCTCGAACCTGATCCTGGAACGAACGCTTAGAGGGTGATATTAATGACAAAGATCATGATTTTCCAACAAGACTCAAAAATTAGACATTTCTCGTGGCAACAAGAGGCCCAAGCATTAGCTATAAATAATAGATTTACTTTTCTTTTCTAGATTCTAGTAGTTTTTATAATTGTTGACTTTCATATTTATTATGATATTTTTTGTAAACAATATATGACAATTTAAGTTTGAAGTTTGAAGTTGGCAATTATAACTCATTGGTAATGAATTATGAATACCATGCTTTGTGAAAGTTGAACGTTATTTCATTTCATTTCATTTTATAACATTTGATTCCATGTTAGATATTCTTTGTTGTAATGGTTACACTTAGCTTACAAGTACAACTTTGGTGATCAATAATGACATTGGTATATTGATTTGACATTACATTGTTTGGATATTGGATATTGACATTGGATATTACCTAGTCAAATTTTGACTCTTGGATGATGTACTCTCACTGTTGAACATTCGAAGACAATCCAATAGAAGAAGATTTGCAAGGGTTTTCCCCCTGGTGGGTTTTTTCCTTGGTCATTGAACAAATTTGTGTCTCTTGTCTCTTGGTTGTCTTTCATTGTGAATTTGTCTAATTGTTCTATCTACTATTGCACTATTGTCATTGGATAATTGAAGAAGTAAATTGTTAAATTGGATGCTATTGGAAATTGTTGAAGTGATAGTTGCAGCATAGAACAAATTGATGAAAAATTAACAATGTCCTCCACACTATCATTGCACCCTTGCTATCACTGCAAATCTGTGTCTCTAATTTGTTCTCTAGATGCTCATCGATTTCCTCTTATAATCTCTTATTAAGAAATCAACAACCACAACCTAATCTCAATCGTTGGCTAAGATCATCTTGACCCCATCACATGAATTTTCTATGTCACTAGACGAAAATCGATTTACCTCAATTAATCTCGATTAATTAAGCCATCTCCCTAAGTTTTACTTGGGAAAACTAATAAACTGGCTAATTAATTCTAATTAAAGGTCATTTTCCTTAGAAAATTTTTCTAGGTATTGGAGAAAATTAATCCACTATGTTCCTTAGCCTCATAGACACCATCTGAGACTGGAACACCTGTCTAAGCTACATAAACTAACACTCCCTCTTAGTGAGGCAAGTGTTTTGCATAACACCCATCTTGTATCTAAAGAAAATAAATTTCGCCTCCCCTAAAGCCTTTGTCAGTATAACTGCTCATCTATGGGTATATCTTGTAGCTAAAAAATCCTACGCTGCACAGAATCCTTGATGAAGCGAAATCTGATCTCTATATGCTTGGACCTGTCATGAAACACCGGATTCTCTGACAACCTGGTGCAACTCTGATTATCGCAGTGTATCACTATCGTCTCAACCCTCTAACCAAACAAGGCTACTAGCATCTTCTGAAGCCATATGGCCTCACATGTACCCATGCTCGCTGCTATGTACTCTACTTCTGCAAAACCCAGTGCCACGGACTTATGCTTCAGAGTGTACCAAGAAACAACTCTTGATCCCATGCTGAAGCAACACCCTGAAGTGCTTTTCCGATCCATTGTATTACCTACCCAGACGGCATCAGTATGTAATATTCCCAATTAGCTTTGCTAATTGGAATATTTCATTTTTGTTTAATTTTGATGCTTTAGTTAGAAATAATAAATAAAGTGAGAAATAAGAGGGGTCACCTCACTTTAGTCACCTCACTTTATAAATAAAGTGTTCTTTTCCTAGTTGATTGACGTTGTAACTTAGAGAGGGGGCCTTGGGGGTCCACATGAGTATGATGGGGAGGCATCAGGCTAACCCAAGGTTAACTGCGCAGGCCAAGGAGAGTGAAGGACGCAGTCAAGGTTTTGGAGGGAGTTTAGCACTATAAAAGGTGGGGTTCTCACCTCATTTGGACATGCATGATTTGATATTGATTTGGAGAGCTAGACTTCTGTCTGCTTCAGCACGTTGGTTGTTTAGTCGGTCTGCAGCACTGTTTAGTGCAACCGAGTGTCTCCGGTCGGAGATCTCACCCTTAGCCTCGGGGGACTTCGAGTGCCTGCCCTGGTAAGGTTATTTTCTGGTTTCACCCTTAGCCTCGGGGGACTTCGAGTGCCTGCCCTGGTAAGGTTATTTCTGAGCATCATCCTTCAGTTTTAGTGGTAAGTAGCAGCAGTTTTCTGGTGGAGATTTAGAGAGGAGGAAACCCCTTCTGGTGTCTGCGCAGATCTGAGAGGCAGGACGCTGTTCCAGAGGGAGGAAGGACGCAGATCAGATCTGAGAGGTAGGACGCTGTTCCAGAGAGAAGGAAGGACGCAGATTCAGTTGGCTAAGGCAGAAAGGACGCAGATCTGGGGAGGCATTGGCAGAACCAGTCTCGACGCAGATCTGAGAGATCTAGCCTTAGAGAGTGCAGATCTGGAGAGATAGCATCAGATCCAGCCTTGGAGGATACAGATCTGAGGAGATATTGATAGATCCAGCCTTGGAGAGTGCAGATCTGGAGAGATAGCATCAGATCCAGCCTTGGAGGATACAGATCTGAGGAGATACTGTCAGATCCAGCCTAGATCTGAAGAGATAGTAGCAGATTTGGCCTTAGAGGACGCAGATCTGGAGTGATAGGACACAGATCTGGAAAGGAGGATTCAGATCTAGCAGATCTGAGGGAGAGAGAACGCAGAACCAGTCAGGGAGGACGCTGATCTGATGAGCAGAGTCTGGTGAGTGAGATTTGACAGCGTTTTCAGTGTTTTCAGCCTGGAGGAGTTGATCTTGCCATCTGGAGGTTCTGTGGCCGGTATTTCATCTGTCTTCTGCGCTGTCACTAGCAGAGACAGCGTTTTTATTGGTGAGGGTTTGGAGGATTGAGGTCAGCCATCTTCCAGTCTTCAGTTTGTAGCTCCATTGCATTCCAGCAGCAGCTCTTCTTCAGCCAGCTAGGACGCTGTCCTTATTTGCAGCCATTGTTTATCTGAGAGGGTCTCCACTTGCCTAGGGCAAGGATAGGTGCACTCATTCTGATTATCTTGTACTCCTATCTATGTGTTCTGAGATTAATAAAATGGCTTAGTATTCTGGCATTCTATGTGTACTTGATCTATTATCTGGTTCCAACATTTGTTTATGTATATCTGTCTGGCATATTTCTGTGTATTACTGGTTATTTCCCTTTGGGAATATTACAGTGGTATCAGAGCATAGATCTGGCTCAGCCTGTGGTGCTAGCAGTCTATGACGCCCGGGGATAACCCCTACATCTACCGGAAGGAACGTAGAGAAGCTGAGGATAGGTGGAAGTTTCCTTTCGGAGGAAGTGATTCTGATCAGGAGCCACCTGAGACAGATTCAGAGGCAGAGCAGCCTGAGAGGGGCCCAGACCAGCGTAATCCAATGGCAGATGATGATGTGAGGTTTAAAGAGGCGGTCCTCCGTCAATTGCAGGAGACATCGCAGATAGTGCAGGATACGTCACGGAGGCTCTCGGCTATAGAGATCAGTCAGAGAGAACCCCCTAGAATTCTTCAGGTCGGAGAAGGATCGGGCATGTCTCGCCACATACCAGATGCTATTCCCATTGTGACAGCTCAGCGATCCACTATGCCCACATTCTCGCCAGAAGACACAGGGACAGTAGTGCGGGGAGGTGCACAGAGGGACAATCCAGCTCCCACGCGACACACCATGCCTACTTTCCTGGTAGAGGACGAGGGGTCGACAGCACAGAGAGATGTGAGTCTAGCTCAATGGGCAGCCGTTTTTACAGAGTGGCAGGGCTTAGGCCAAGCATTCATGGATACTCTCCCCTTTGAGCGCTATCTCCAGTATCGATGCGGCATCAAACCCCCTGAGCATGAGCAGCACCAGCATAAGGGGCGCGGATACCACCGTGATGACCACCGTGCGGCTAGTAGATTCCATTTGCCTATGTTTGATGGTTCATCAAAGACTACGGCAAAGTCCTGGGTGGAGAAGCTGGACATCTATTTCCAGCTTAATCAGATGTCGGAGACGGAGGCCATTAAGATGGCTACATTGCATTTGGAGGGTGAGGCTCAGGATTGGTGGTTTCATGGATTGGCGACACTTGGGCATTCCACAGTGACGACATATGCCGAGTTTACCAGGAGGGTGGTAGAGCGTTTTGACAGGAGGGATCCGGAGCAGCATTTTGTTGAGCTGACCAAGCTCAAACAGACTGGGAGTGCCGAAGCATACATCTCGGATTTCTTGAGGGTTTCAGTGATGGTACCTGACTTATCGACAGCTCGGATGGTCTATATGTTTGTGGAGGGGCTGTCAGAGCCACTGCGTGGCCTAGTACGGTCAAACAGACCGGCTACACTGCAGGATGCTATCAATAGGACTCGAGACTTACAGGATGTCTTGCCCAGGACCCGACCACCTTATCCACAGAGACAGGCTTTCCAGCCTAAGGGTAAGGACACGAGGGCTCCGCCTCCCAAGGCGAATCCGGGACGAGGACAGTTTGATGATGAGGCCAGGAGAGAGCTGAGGCGGAAGCGATTATGCTTTACTTGCCAGGAGCCGTGGGCACCCGGACACAAATGTGCAGCAGGGAAGGCACATTTCATAGAGGTCTTCTCCGAGAGTAGCGGGGAAGAGGATGAGGAGGATGATGAGGAGGCAGGAGGATGTTATGCAGCGCAGAGTACCTTGCCCCCTCCACCGCCCGATGCAGGTGGGGCATCATTCGCACCTACTGGGGGAGCTCTAGCAGCGTTGCGAGGAGTCCCCAAGTATCTGACATTGCGCGTACGGGGGACAGTGCGCGGACAGCGAGTTTCGGTCTTAGTCGACAGTGGGGCCACCCACAACTTCATTGATGCCCAGATGGTTGAGCGGAGAGGCATACCGACGGAGGGCTTTGATGGGTTTTCTGTTTTGGTACCAGGAGATCAGACCATGGCATGTGCTCGATATGTACCAGAACTGTCAGTGACGATGGGCACCTATACATTGACCGATCACTTCTTTGTGGTGGACATTCCGGACACCAATGTGATATTGGGAGTTCAGTGGCTTATTACTCTGGGGAAGGTCACAACGGACTGGAAGGCCTTAGAGATGGAGTGGGATGATCCCAAGACGGGGAAGCATGAGAAGATACGAGGGCAGAACACATATCCACCCCAGACAGTATCGGCACACAGCATGGAGGCGACTTTCCGCAAGGGAGACATAGAGTGGGCAGTAGAGTTGCGGGCTTCAGAGGCAGTAGATACAGGGCGGACAGTGCATCCTGATCTACAGTCTATTCTCGACAGATATGCAGTAGTTTTTGGGGACATCCCGCCAGGACAGCCACCGGATCGGGGGTTCGAGCACACGATCGAGCTTGAGCAGGGGATACAAGCTGTGATCACCACACCATATAGGCATCCCAAGGCCTATCGGGATGAGATAGAGCGGGCCATTCAGGAGTTGCTGGCCCTTGGTCACATTCGACCCAGCACCAGTCCTTTTGCTTCTTCAGTAGTGCTGGTGAAGAAGAAGGACGGCACATTATGCATGTGCATTGATTATAGGGCTCTGAACAAGAAGACCCTGAAGAACAGGTACCCCATTCCCAGGATCGACGAGCTGATGGATGAGTTGAGAGGAGCACGGTTCTTCTCAAAGATTGACTTGAGATCCGGGTACCATCAGATACGCGTGAGGGAACAGGACATTCCCAAGACCGCTTTCAGGTGTCATTATGGGCACTTTGAGTTTCTGGTCATGCCATTTGGGTTGACCAATGCACCTGCTACTTTCCAGTCTTGTATGAACCACATTTTCAGGGATCATCTAAGGAAGTTTGTGCTGGTTTTCTTTGATGATATCCTTATATACAACAGGACTTGGGAGGAGCATCTCCAGCACATTGAGACGGTCTTGCACATTTTGGAGGAGCAGCAGTTCTTTGCCAAGCTCTCCAAGTGTGAGTTTGGATTGACGGAGATGTTGTATCTGGGACACATTATAGGAGTGGACGGGGTGAGAGTCCACGAGGAGAAGATCAGGGCTATCAGGGACTGGCCAGAGCCACGGAATGTAACAGAACTTCGAGGGTTTATTGGTATCTGCACCTACTACAGGAAGTTCGTCAAGGGCTTCTCTCAGCTTGCTGCACCCCTCACGGAGTTGACGAGGAAGGGGGCATTCGGTTGGTCGGATACAGCACAGCGAGCTTTTGACAAGCTCAAGGAGGTGATGAGCAGTTGTCCCGTGTTAGCATTGCCAGATTTTACGCAGCCCTTTGTCCTAGAGTGCGATGCATCAGGAGAGGGGATTGGTGCAGTTTTGATGCAGGAGGGTCATCCGATTGCATTCGAGAGCCGGAAGCTCCTTCCACATGAGAGGCTATATCCCATATATGACAAGGAGATGCTGGCCATCATGCATGCATTGGCCAAATTCCGGCAGTACTTGGTAGGTGGCAGATTCAGGGTGAGGACAGATCATAACAGCCTGAGGTACTTTCTGGAGCAGAAGCAGTTGCAGGAGAGGCAGCAGAAGTGGATCAGCAAGATCCAAGCTTACGACTTTGACATAGAGTATGTCAAGGGGAAGAATAACGTGGTAGCTGATGCCCTTTCCCGTAGACCGGCCACGTTATCACTCATGAGCCTGGACGCTGACTGGAAGGCTCGACTACTGGTTGAGTACTCCAAAGATAGATTTGCATGCGAGGTTCTGGATGGGCAGGTAGCGGATAGCAGATACAGGGTGGCCGATGAGGTCATCTATTACAGGGACAGGATCTTCTTGACTGAGGGATCTCAGCTGAAGGAGAAGATACTCCAGGCTTCACATGATTCACCATTGGCGGGCCATCAGGGGTTCACCAAGACGTACAGGGCCATCCGGGAGAGATTTGCATGGAAGGGCCTCAAGGAGGACGTACTCCAGCATGTCAGGGAGTGCGAGGTTTGCCAGCGAAACAAGGGAGAGATGAGTCATCCTGCAGGGTTGTTGCAGCCTCTTCCCATTCGGGAGGGGAAGTGGGAGAGCATATCGATGGACTTCATCACAGGGTTGCCCACCGTGCAGGGCAAGGATTGCATCTTCGTGGTAGTTGACCGGCTGACGAAGTATGCTCACTTTTTCGCCATTTCAGCACATCACACGGCGGCACAGGTGGCGGAGCTGTTCTTCAGGGAGGTTTTCAGATTGCATGGTCTACCCAAGACCATTGTCAGCGACAGGGACAGCCGTTTTATGGGCGGATTCTGGCAGGAGCTCTTCCGACTAGTGGGGACAGAATTGACACCGAGCACTAGTTATCATCCACAGACGGACGGGCAGACGGAGATAGTTAACAAGTGGCTGGAGGGCTACTTGCGTAACTACGTCAGTGGGCAGCAAAGAGCATGGCTGAAATGGCTACACTTGGGCGAGTACTGCTACAACACAACCCACCATATGTCCATCGGTATGACACCTTTCTATGCTTTGTATGGATATCATTCCCTATCTTTTGTGGATATGATGTTTGGTGTTAGCAGGGCTCCGCGAGCCAAGTTATGGATCCAAGAGAGCCAAGACATCCTCCGGGCTCTCAAGGACAACATAGCCACAACACAGAATCAGCAGAAGTTGTATGCTGATAAGGGTCGGATGGAGAGACACTTTGAGGTAGGGGACCTGGTCTACCTACGGCTACAGCCATACCGACAGTCTTCGCTCAAGCAGAAGGGGGCAGAGAAGCTAAAGCCTCGTTTTTATGGACCATATAGGGTGATACGCAGGATCGGGCAGGTTGCGTATGAGTTGGAGCTGCCCCAAGGCAGCCGGATTCATAACATCTTTCATGTATCATGCCTGAAGAAGGCACTGGGCCAGCATGTGAGGGTCACCGAGGAGCTACCACCTACAGATGATGAGGGGCATCTGGTGTTACAGCCGGAGGCTATTATTGACACTAGGGAGAGACAGCTGCGGAGCAGGAAGATCAGAGAATTCCTGGTGAGATTTGTTAAGAAGCTAGTAGAAGATGAAGATATGGCTGATTTGTTAATGTGAAGCTTGCTGCCTTACTTTGATTGATTTGTGACTCATTGCATCTCCTTGGAGAGACTCAAGCACTTCAGTCAAGAAGTTATCAACAATTTTCGAAACCCAAATTTTAGAAGATATTATTTTTAATACCAAAATACTATAATACTATAAAATATAGGTGCAATAAACTATTATTTTGATCAACAAGACTCTAAATAAGCATTAATTTGCATCCATTTATATAATTAGTTAAACTAAATTATATAGTTGATAATAGGATAGTAGAATATATTATAGGGTACTTTCAGAATGAAATACATTTTGTTCATTCATTGGAAAGCTTCACAAACCACTGTGATAATAGAGTTCTCAGCGCTAATACAATTATTTTGTCGATCTGTGCATATATTTCTCAATATCCCCTTCCCATATGGGAAAGGAGTGGACTAGTCACTTACCTCACAAGGTCCTTATGGAGTTGTTGTTCCAGGCCACACGTGCACACCATTTTACCAACAAGACAATTTAGTAGACAACTCGACAAGGCCTTGGAGCTGGGTGCCCCCAAATCCACACAGCCAACCATCCATCAGGAGAATTTTTCCATGCCTGGATGTTAGGAGAGCTTGCTCAAATTTGGGCTTCCCACAAGGATCATACTGTAGAGCCCTATCAGTCCCAGACACACTCCAAAGGACATCATCCACTAGTCCAAAAAAAATTTTGCGGTCATTGAGGACTCTAGCAGGGAGACCCCCCTTGATCTAATTGCTCGTCCTCACCTGTCAGCACTAGCATACCATGACTAGTTCAAACTAAAGTTCCTTTGGTCCTCAGATATCATACATATTATCTTTTTCTTGTAATTACTTTATCTCCACTCCGAGTCATGTACTTTCTTATCTTCTCTTGTTGTTCTGCTTCTAGCACAATTAAAAATCTGTTTTGATATGATTTTTAGCATCTTTATAGTCCACACTTCCACACTTCCACATTGTATTTTGGCTAGTGATGTACTCTTATAATCCCATTGACCTAACATTTTCCCCAAGGAAAACCTTGTGGGGAAACCCAAGAGATGCTTCCTCATGTTTGTGGATGGCATCCCTAGTAACCCTGTTCGCTAAAGTCATAGACTAGTGTGCCTAACCAGGAGGGTTGAACTAGGCAGATGCCCAACAACATGAAAAAAAACCAGTTGAGCTAACCCTTGGTCTTCCCATTGACATACTCCTTTGATCATTTGCTGGACATTAATAAACTTATATTATCAAACTTTGGTTTTTACAAATACTGCAACAAAAAAGGTGGTTTGACAAACAATGCAACAAATCAGAACTCATATTTTAATAATTTAGACGATAAGAGGTATTCCAAAAATCATTGACAAAGACAGCCATGCTTTTATCTAGATTTGCATTTGAAAAAATTGTCAACTTATCTGTTATATTGTCAACTTGAAATGTGAAATCCAGATATGAAAACTAGATATGAAAGTATTTCAAAAATCACCTCTTGGGTATTAAAATAAGAATGGAGCTGTACAGGATGGCATCAAGGCCAATGAGAAAAATTACAATTAATT